>CM029787.1:18026980-18236980 GCA_017562165.1 Ectropis grisescens | reverse complement strand
TCATTCCATACTGTGACGCCATCGGTCATCATTATGTACCTCTGTAAAAACATGCGTAGAACTAAGGAACTAAGCTTACGACCATTGTCCGGAACCAGTGTTTTCAAGGTGGTATGAACGTTATGAAGCGAAAGAAAATATTAACATAACAATCTAATTTCAAACTGTAACGTCATCATACACCGCAGGTTTATCATTGAACTATGGACTCGACCCAATATTGTCGGAGGTAAAACTAAAATATATCGCTATACGCTATAAATACTCCTTTTAGATTAATACTTGAATGAACTTGCTAGGCACACTGCCGTGTGTCTAGATAGTTCAGCTTAGTATATGGCTCTCAGAGTTCTGTTTCTTCCAGACCTAGCGACGGCATCTAGTTTTTTTTAGCGGTAGTCGAAGTTATAATAAATACTAACCGTCCGCCCCGGCTTCGCTCGTGGTACATAATATAGCTTAAGCACTCAGAGATTACGTAAATATCCAATGGTGAAATAATTTTTGAAATCGGCCCAGTAGTTCCTGAGATTAGAGCATTCAAACAAATAAACTATGTATTCCCACATACTACTCGTATCATAAGTTTAGGTATAAATTTGCGGCCATACCCTGAATAGAGGCGCTGCAATCGATATAACCACCCACTTTAAATTTAGATTAATAGCACAACTTGGTATTTCGTTCCCAGTGATCAGTTTTTTCGCGACATATTCAACGGCGCCGTCGCCAATTCATTCATTTGTACCTACAGAGACGCCAGAATGTTGATGGTCGTCTATCAATCAGCATTTACGCAAACATTGGGCTTGCTATAGTCGAGCGCCAGGCGCTGCGATCGAAATAAATTTCGTATACATAGTCTATACTCTACACGTCTATATAGTAACTTGAGGTATTTGTCAGTACTATATAACCTATCTAAGATACGAATAATACCAGTAATACCAGGATGTTGCGATTTCTTGTCTTGTGCTGCGAATGTCCACTGCACCACCGAGTGCCATCGCAGGCTATATATAACTTTCAGATGCTTGTACCCAGTTTTTCGAGAACGCTCGAACAGGTTTTGATAATTCTTTTTTTGGCTGAAAAGGCTTATAATTGCCGAATGGTCCGATACAAATTTTATAGAAATCTACGAAGCGGGTTTGAACGAAGTCTGCAGTTGTTGCAGGTTGTTTTTAATTTATGGACTCGTTAACACAATATCAACAAAAACTACCATTAGAAACAAAGCCTTTGGACTAGCGATAAAAGCCGATAACGCAGTGTAGGGCAAATAAAAAAATGTTTATGAGGACATAAAATCAAAACATACGTCAAACATCAGCCCTAAACCGCGCTCCCGAACTGCTAACATGGTCGAGTTTGCCGCTTGGGAGCGCGCTTCCCGCGCGTCACACCCCCCCGCACGATTGCCCCGTCTAGACGTCTTCGTCGAAGGACTATGCTTTATTAGACAACCCTATTATAGGTTCGCACTTGACCACTATCTCGCCAGATTCTAAGCGACGATGGAGCGTGCTTACCTAGATGAATCCGATTCACTCTCGATTTGAAGACACCAAGATTGTAACAATCGGGGAAAACCCACTCAGGCATCACAAACATGGAGTTATATCTCTTCGTTCATAAACCACTTCATACTTTGTCGCATTATCGCATTTTCGAGATAGGAGAAGTCCGATAGATGAAAGGCGAAGGCAAGGTGGTAAGGTGACTGACTCACCTTAGTATATTGATCTCAGTGCTCCGTTTCTTCCTGACGTGGTCGACGGTGACTCCGGCCAGTTTCTTCACTTGCACAGGCACGACGCCCCAGCGGCCGTGGTTCCACGTCTTCCGTCGGTCCGCGGTCAAGTCGAGGTTGCGAGCGCTTGCTATTGGCAAACCGTAGGCGCTACAATCGCTCTGTAAATACATATTACCAGTTTTAATATTATGAGACGATCTGCTTAGTCTTCCATGGATTCCCCGTGCGGGTGCCGGGTCCATCGTGTGGCTGAGAGAGAAAACTTGACTTGTGACTCGGGCGTAGGTTTAAGGGGCCCCTTTTTGACGAACATCAACACTCACCTTCACTACTCGTGTTTCTCTCCCTGCTCAGCCAAATCTGGTATGAGTTTACTAGTGCAGCTTTAGATACTCGTTCTAGTATAGAACTTACTGCACTTCTGGTTAGGCCAAGGTCTTTCAGCAGGTTATAGAGAGATTTTGCTGGTATACCTCTGGTTCCCACTTGTACAGCGTATAAAACTAACTACTAATGTGTAACTACTAATACTATATGTATAAAAACATACAATTCTGTACAGCAAATTTGATAACCTTTTATAATGTCATGAAGAACCAGAACCCCACTAGAAATTTATTTTGTTAGGATGTTCTGGCAACGCTTTAGCCATATAAGTATAATAGAAATTACACCTATTTACCTCAATCATACTAGGAAAGCCTTCAATTGCTTTCAAAAATACATTAGAAACAAAATAAACATTACTAACATATCATATTCAAACGTTTGTTTGACGTATACCAGCAAAGACGAAAGAATGAGGAATTGGTGTAATTTACCCCCCGTAAACAATTTCATACAAAAATAACTGTATCCGCGGAATAAAGGAAAAACAGTAGGTAACTATGTCTATAGACAAGACTTCCTAATAAATTCTACTAAGTCATCATTGTCAGCCTGTATTTGTCTACTGCTGGACATAGATAGGACCTCTTTCATAATAATACACCTTAAAATTACGTCTCCAATCACCACCAGCCTTTCGTATACCGTCACTCCATCTAGTTTCAGAGCGTCCTACAAATATGTTTACCGTCCGACCGTTTTTATACGCGGTCTCCACTTCAGAACCCGTCTTTTCCAACGGTTATCGGGTCTGCGACGATGTGACCGGCCGGCATGGTGTGTGTGCAACCTCTCAGAGAAACCCCAAGCATAGCCCTTTCCATAGCTCGCTGAGCGACTTTGAGCATACGAACCATTTTTACTGTCAGTGTCCACGTTTCAACACCGTAGGCCAAAAAGGTTAGGAAGCACTGTTTCCCAAATCCTACCCAACCCAACTGAATTCTTCTCATGGCCTCGTCCAAAGCTATTTCTGTCTAGTTCGAGCGTCTGTCCTAGGTTTTTCTACGTACACATTTCTAATATTTCTACGTATTTCTAAACAATTACAAGAGTGATCAAAAAAATTTACTGAAATACCATTACAAATGATGATAACATAGCTAAGACAATATGACTCTGAAATTTGATTGCGCTATCAATTTACGCCTGCAGCACAATGAGTAGCAAATATTCAATCTCAGCATAAATTACAAGTTATTTAACCGGCAATAAATGTATAACAATTCTAACGAAGTCAACCCACCATTTTTTTTAACCCCCGACCAAAAAAAAGGGGTTATAACTTATAAAAAGTTTGACGTCAATGTCTGTCTGTCTGTGTGTTTCTGTCTGTAGCATCGTAGAGCTCAAACGGATGGGCCGATTTCGATGCGGTTTTTTTTATTTGAAAGTTAATATTCGTGCGGATGTTCTTAGCTATGTTTGGTTAATATCGATTCAAGATGGCCGCCGCCACAAAATGGCGGACAAAATATTTCTTCACAACCTACCTCAATATGGATGTCAAATGGAAGGGGTTGACTAGTAAAATACTATATGTACACTATAAAATAAATTCAAATCCAAGATGGCCGCCACCACAAAATGCCGAATTATATTATTTTTTTCACTACTATCTCAATATGGGTATCAAACGAAAGGGCTTGACTAGTAGAATACATTGCACTATAACAAATTTCAAATCCAAGATGGCCGCTTCCACAAAATGGCGAAATACATTTCTTTTTTTCAAAACTCCCTTAATGTGGGTATCAAATGAACCCTTTCCTTGGTAAGTAGAATGTTGTACAGATAACAAATCGGAGGTAGTCGGGGGTTAATGAAATTTATTAATTTTGTTCTTGTAAACCTAATGCCCAATATTACAACTACAAACAACATACTTGTGCGATATGAAAAACTGGTTGTTTCTGTATATTTTGTTGATATTTATGTACAACTAGCAGCTACTAGTGGTGTTACCACCGCAGCTCCCGAGGGTCTACCGCCTAACTAAAACTGTCTTAGCTTTGACATAACTCTCTCTTTTCTTTTCGCTTGAAAAGATAGAAACAGCAATAGCAAAGCCATAGCCGATTTTGTTAGGCGGTAGAAGGGTAGTTCCTATGTGCGATTCGAGAGATAGACTATAATCTAACTGTGTAAAAAATTTTAACCTAATCCATTCAGACGTTGCAACGTTATGGGCAGGGTTGTTCATTGGTTGGTAGGTTGGGTACGGTCACTCTACACTATAAAAAAATACTAGTAGGAAGTAGATAATTCTGAAAAATATATTTATATCAGATTTGAAGGTATAAAGATTTGAGTTTACTTACTCTGCTATCATCAGACTTGCAAGCAGGTGATTTCGTAAGCTGTTCGTCCGCCCATTGATCCAAATGCTTCAATTCGCTCATCACTTCCCATAGGTTATCATCACCACTTTGGTTCTTATTATCGTTACTAATAAGACCGTTATTCGAATGACTAGACTTCACATCTCCGGCCGCGTTCAAACCGTCAACTTCTTCCTCGCACTTAGAACCTTCCAGAAAAGTTTTCACGTCGAATGATAGAGAGTTGTTTTTGGAAAATTCTGGTGATGTCGATTCATCGTTTTCCTTGAAGTCCAAATGCTTTTGGTTGATGAAGTCGGGCGATCGGACAGAACGCTTCGATGATCGCTTTGTTTTCTGAGGTTCGGTGAAGGTTGACGTTGTAAACATATTCCCTCCTGGCATGAACACCTGAAATTATGACATAAAAAAACATATATACGGTCAAATTGAGAAACCGCCTTTTTTGAAGTCGGTTAAAAAATTAAACAACAAACAATCAAATAATACAACAATAACCATTTAATACCAATCTACAGCAAAAAGCCCACATTACGCGGTGTTCCCAGGCGGTCACCCATCCAAGTACTGACCGCACCCGACGTTGCTTAACTTCGGTGATCGGACGAGAACCGGTGTTTTCAACGTGGTATGAACGTTGGCGATCAGAAGACACGAACATAACATACCTACTCTAGAAGAGACTCTAGAGTCTAGACTGTGACGTCATACGCACAAGTACTACTGAACATTTTATACATTTAACGAGCAATATATGAAGTCGGTGCCAGTCAGCTCAAAAAGCTAGCAGATTGATAATGTAGGCACGTGGTAAGTAGGCATAGGTAAGTAGTATTTATCTACTACCTGTTAGATTTGGCTATCACCGAATTCAAATAGATGAGTGAGTAGCGGTTATAATAATGATATTAATTTATTTTTCGGTTTTGACTGCCTATTTGTGGTCTTAAAGTCCGTATAATTTTTTAACGAAAATAGCTTATTTTACCCTTTATTGTGCCAAACTAGTTTTTGTTAATGCATTTACAAGATTTCGTATCGACAGGATCAAGTTTCATAACTTCGTCATCCAGAGAAATTGTACGCAAATTTTAGTTTTAGGTTCATATTTCAAAAACCATCGGACCGATTTCTATAAGATTTATATGGAACGATCCGGGAAGCATACCCGCCGCATCGGTACCCCCAGTACCGATTTTAAAATTTCGGAAATCAGGTAAAATACCTAGTTACATAAGAAACATGGTGGTCGAATTGATAACCTCCTCTTTTTTGGAAGTCGGTTAATAACAAACTCTTCTACTGATTATTACCTGATTTTGAAACAGGAACTGTATGTTTGGAATCCCTTCGAATTTCTTCTCTGGAGTATTGCTACGGGCACGTTTATGCTTCTTGTACTTTACGGCGGATTTCTTTTCATAGTTGAACGTATTGTCGTGATCTGTCGCGCAATCCGTACAACTTATTGGCAACGAGTGTCGTCCGCATTTCTTCTTCGCTGGAGTGACCTCTTTCTGGACTGATGTAGCTTCTGACGCCTTGGCTTCTCGTATATGCGAAAGGTCTATGTCTAGATCTTTGGGACCGGTGGACCGCCTTGCTTGGAACTCTGCTAAGTCTCTTTTGTATTCCTCAGTCCGAATGGTGCCGATTTGCCTGCCGATAGATATTTCTGTCGCGCTCTGTGTTTGGTGGACTTCCGGGGTGACTTCGTCGGGAGTGACGCTGCGACGGGTGGTCACCGTCACACGCTCTCTGTGGGCAAGGAAGAACAGTGTTTTATTACGAGTATCATTATACTACCGTTTAGTAACAGATATAAAATAAAAACTCGTACAATGTCTCTGGTAACTATTATTATTACAGTGTCATTCACCCAATCAAAAGCTAGCCCCCGATGATGATCATTTAGAAAAACATCATTTCTGGGTAGTTCCGGGTCACAGATTCCTATGTCTAGGAAAAAAATCGAAAAAGTGGTGTGATATTTCGGTGGCTTAAATATTATCAGAGCAGCACTTTTAAATAGTGTCAGTGGTGGTACATAATATATTATTGCCATTGTCCGGTACGATCTTAAAATAATTTCAGACTAGTTGTTTCCCCTGACTTCAGTGGTGAGCTATGATGAGTCTGGGAAAATGAATACCATCTTTACCTAAAAATCTAATAAGAAATTCTACCTATGTTTGCCATTATACCGTTAGTTTTAATTAAACTTAAAATATTATTGTACTTATAAAACACTTATAAAAAAGATTGAAGGGAGCACAATATAAACTATTTTTTACAAAAAATTAAACCGACTTCAACACCACAATTAGACACTCAAAAGCGAAAAATAATTTAATATAGGTAATTATTATAACCGCTACTCACTCATCCATATGAAGTCGGTGCCAGGCTAGTTAAAAAGTTAGTAGATGTACTATGTACGAGGTAGTAAGTAATTAGGCATAGGTAAGTAGTATCTATCTACTACCTGTTAGATTTGGCTGGCACCGACTTCATATAGATGAGTGAGTAGAGGTTATAATAATTACATATATTAATTATTTTTCGCTTTTGAGTGTCTAATTGTGGTGTTGAAGTCGGTTTAATTTTTTGTAAAAAATAGTTTATTTTACCCTTTTTAGTGCTAAACAAGTTTTCACTAATGCATTTACACGATTTCGTGTTGAGATCTCAATACATGAATTAAACCCAAACACTGGGTAGTTCCTGTAAACCGTTAAGAAATTCCCTTGACTGTCCTTTATCTTCATCATCAGACCACTAATGACAGTCACAACCCATCTATGTAAAAGTTCTCATCAATACAAATTCATCGAGCCCAAACACAAGGTAACTACTATGTACCGTCGAGGAGTTCCCTCGACCGTCATCCCGTTCCCTCATCAGATCGACTCCAGACCATCTTTAAACTATACTGCTTTAAAATGCTCAAGCAAAAACTTAACTAACGCACTAGTCATCTTTTCAATTTTCGAAAGTTATCCTCGATTTCTCTAGGATACCATCATCAGATCCTGGTTTCCTTATCGTGGTACCACCCTTGGAATATCTCCTTTAAAACAAAAAAAGAATCATCAAAATCGGTTCATAAACGACGAAGTTATCCGCGAACACACAAAAAAAAAAAAAAAAAAGGAACATACATACGGTCGAATTGAGAAACCTCCTTTTTTGAAGTCGGTTAAAAATATTTTACATTTTTTTTTTATTTTTTTTTTTTTTTATTTAAATTATCCACTCCACAGACTCCGGGGTCCGTGATCTTTGTCATTACAATTATCGTTTTTTACACATATCTTGGATAAGGAGAAGAAGAGGAAAATAGGAGGGAGTTGGGTACATTTAAAATCTAATTCTAGTGCTCGTCTGTAGAGCCGATCACTACCGGTTGGGATTCCGCTAGTAATCGACTCGACATCGAGTGTTTGCCTTGTCATTTGCCTAAGCTGCCTCCTCCCGGCCCAGAGCCTCCACAACGGCCGCATTTCTGTCCCTGATGGCCATCTGTAGGTTAAAATCGCGGATGGTCTTCGGTGATGCAGCCCACGCTCGCCGCACGAACCGACCGATGGCGTCGTCGGTGTCGTCAGCGTAATATGTGAAGGTCCCCGTGTGCCGTGAGATTGCCACTACCGCATGGGGCACGCTCTCGTGCAGCTTCATGTTTGCCTTGGTTTTGATTACGATTACCGACTCGTATGTTAGTCCTTGAGCTTCATGGATAGTAAGGATGCGTGACCCGGTGCCTGATCCATAACCCTGGTTTGTCAGGGTCTCCTTCTCCTCTTGAGTGTGAACTAAGAAGAGGGTATTTGGTAGGGTGTTGGGTATTTGCGCTCCCTTATATCTTCTCTGTTCTAGGGACTTTATACGGGACGCTGAAGAGTACATACCGGAGTATATTTCCCTCAGTGCATATGCGACGTCCATTGGGTTTCGATGTGTGCAGAGCAACTCCTGGCTGATCTTTGTTACCAGGTTCGGGCGATGATACCTCATTTCGAAGAGATTTTCCCTGTCCCTGATGTTTCCTTGTAATATTTTACATTAAGTAGTAAAAGCATGAAATTGCTAAATGAAAACTCACACCATACTTATAAAATACTTATACAGACATGTTTGTTTATTTATAAGTATAGTAATTGGATTTTGCACTAGACGTAAATGGACGATGGTATAATAGATACCGCTTAGTCTCTAGGTACTTTAAACGATAAAACTATGGAAAAATCAATAGAAATCTCATTATCCAATGTGTAAAATCTTAACGCCGCTAAAACATAAAAAAGTTTACTTTTCTGAGTTTTCAACGACCAAATATGACAAAAATTTCAAAGTGATATTGATACACAAAATTGCACACAGTTTTTCAAAATGTAATATTTTTTAACAAAGATTTTCAACGACATGTGAAAGCGAAAAATTGAAGTTTACTAGCTTATGGATAACAAATATATCCTAAACCACTAATAATAAATAATACTAAATACGTTCAATGTGTTGCCAAACAACAAAAATTTATTTTTTGTTCTCCAACTAAGTGGTATATACTCGTACCATACATATAACTTTTGTCTGACGAAGGATTAACACACTATTATCGGTGATCGGACGAGAAACAGTATTTTCAACGTGGTATGAACGTTGGCGAACGAAAGAATGAAAATTATAATTTATTTCCTTTTTGGTGACGTCATTTACGAAAAATAATGTCATTGGCTTATAAACAAAACTAGCTACAACAGCAAAAAGCCAACATTACGCGGTGTTCCCAGGCGGTCACCCATCCAAGTACTGACCGCGCCCGACGTTGCTTAACTTCGGTGATCGGACGAGAACCGGTGTTTTCAACGTGGTATGAACGTTGGCGAATGAAGGAATAAAAATTACGATTTGTTTTCTTTTTGGTGATGTCAATTACTAACATTTTATCACAGCCTCATACACAAAACTAGCTACAGCAAAAAGCCAACATTACGCGGTGTTCCCAGGCGGTCACTCATCCAAGTACTGACCGCGCCCGACGTTGCTTAACTTCGGTGATCGGACGAGAACCGGTGTTTTCAACGTGGTATGAACTTTGGCAAACTAATGAATAAAAATTAAGATTTGTTTTCTTTTTGGTGATGTCAATTACTAACATTTTATTACAGCCTCATACACAAAACTAGCTACAGCAAAAAGCCAACATTACGCGGTGTTCCCAGGCGGTCACCCATCCAAGTACTGACCGCGCCCGACGTTGCTTAACTTCGGTGATCGGACGAGAACCGGTGTTTTCAACGTGGTATGAACGTTGGCAAACGAATGAATAAAAATTACGATTTGTTTTCTTTTTGGTGATGTCAATTACTAACATTTTATCACAGCCTCATACACAAAACTAGCTACAACAAATAGCCAACATTACGCGGTGTTCCCAGGCGGTCACCCATCCAAGTACTGACCGCGCCCGACGTTGCTTAACTTCGGTGATCGGACGAGAACCGGTGTTTTCAACGTGGTATGAACGTTGGCAAACGAATGAATCAAAATTACGATTTGTTTCCTTTTTGGTGACGTCATTTATTAAAATTCTATCATAGCCTCATACACAAAACTAGCTACAGCAAAAAGCCAACATTACGCGGTGTTCCCAGGCGGTCACTCATCCAAGTACTGACCGCGCCCGACGTTGCTTAACTTCGGTGATCGGACGAGAACCGGTGTTTTCAACGTGGTATGAACTTTGGCAAACTAATGAATAAAAATTAAGATTTGTTTTCTTTTTGGTGATGTCAATTACTAACATTTTATTACAGCCTCATACACAAAACTAGCTACAGCAAAAAGCCAACATTACGCGGTGTTCCCAGGCGGTCACCCATCCAAGTACTGACCGCGCCCGACGTTGCTTAACTTCGGTGATCGGACGAGAACCGGTGTTTTCAACGTGGTATGAACGTTGGCAAACGAATGAATAAAAATTACGATTTGTTTTCTTTTTGGTGATGTCAATTACTAACATTTTATCACAGCCTCATACACAAAACTAGCTACAGCAAAAAGCCAACATTACGCGGTGTTCCCAGGCGGTCACCCATCCAAGTACTGACCGCGCCCGACGTTGCTTAACTTCGGTGATCGGACGAGAACCGGTGTTTTCAACGTGGTATGAACGTTGGCAAACGAATGAATTAAAATTACGATTTGCTTCCTTTTTGGTGACGTCATTTATTAAAATTCTATCATAGCCTCATACACAAAACTAGCTACAGCAAAAAGCCAACATTACGCGGTGTTCCCAGGCGGTCACCCATCCAAGTACTGACCGCGCCCGACGTTGATTAACTTCGGTGATCGGACGAGAACCGGTGTTTTCAACGTGGTATGAACGTTGGCAAACGAATGAATTAAAATTACGATTTGCTTCCTTTTTGGTGACGTCATTTATTAAAATTCTATCATAGCCTCATACACAAAACTAGCTACAGCAAAAAGCCAACAATACGCGGTGTTCCCAGGCGGTCACCCATCCAAGTACTGACCGCGCCCGACGTTGCTTAACTTCGGTGATCGGACGAGAACCGGTGTTTTCAACGTGGTATGAACGTTGGCAAACGAATGAATCAAAATTACGATTTGTTTCCTTTTTGGTGACGTCATTTATTAAAATTCTATCATAGCCTCATACACAAAACTAGCTACAGCAAAAAGCCAACATTACGCGGTGTTCCCAGGCGGTCACCCATCCAAGTACTGACCGCGCCCGACGTTGCTAACTTCGGTGATCGGACGAGAACCGGTGTTTTCAAAGTGGTATGAACGTTGGTAAAAAAATAAAAATGGCAGTCATAGGAACTGCCGATAGAAGTGAAAACTTATAACTGAGAATTTGATAACTCACTTTGGAAACTACGCGGGTGAAACCGGAGCGCGTGGCCATGACCATGACCATGGCTGACCTTGTGGCTTAGTGGGTAGTAACTCTGCCTGCGATGCCGCGGATCGTGGGTTCGATCCCCCACCCAGTGCAAATATTTATGTGATGAATTCAAATGTTTGTACTGTGTATGGGTGTTTCTATGTATAGTAAGTATGTATTTACAACTATATATAAGTATTATATCAGCTATCTGGCCACCATATTACAAGCTTTGCTTAGTTTGGGGTCGGATGGTATTATTGTGTGTGAATACTGTGAATTGCCCATCAATATTTATTTATCTATAATGGCCATTGTCCCGTTGGCAGTTGGCAGATTACCCGAAGATTTCTTTCATTCCCAAGCGTGATGCTTGAGGTCAATTCACAGACCACGAAAAATCTGTCTGTGGTGCGGTAAAATAAGTTTTCACTTCAAAAATTTTAAACCATGATAAATTTAGCTCAGGCGCGGTCCCAGCTTCGAATTTCGGAGGGGGTCACCAGTACAAATACAATAAATCAAGTAAAAAATACTTTACTACTAGCGCCTCACGACTTTACCCGCGTAGTAGCCGTTCCAGTTGTTTTCCTGAGTTTAAAAATAGTCTATGTACTATTAGATATTTTGTTTTTTTACATTTTTAATTTAACGTCGTTTACGATTTTGGGGGGGCTCATGTCCCCTGTGACCCCACCTCCCTTCGGACCGCGCATGCTTTAGCTAGACGATAGATTCCCAGGATGAAGACGAGACGAGCCAAGTTACTGTTAAAAAACCGTTGCATATGCAACTATGCTTATTTTAGAGCTAGCATATAGTTCAGTTTTACTTTTCAGTTAATACATACAGTTCTTTTATTTATTTTTTTGCATTTTTAATTACCTGGACGTCCTAAACAGTGAAATTTATGGCTAGTAACTAGTAAAACACCTTCAAGACAATTTAATTACAGACGAAAGAAATACGAAGTCAGGGTATAATTGACATAATCGACGTCGTTGTAAGCAATATACACAAAGACAAATGTGGCAATATACATAATGTTGTTCATTCACACGCACACTTTAAAAAAACAAACATAAGCATTGCGCACGCATTCGACAAATTACTTTAATTTCCAACAATGGGCGGAGAAAAAACGCTTTGACAATACAATACTTGAGCGACATGCGACGAAACGGCAGAGAAGTAGAAATAATAATCCCATGGACTATTACTGATCTGTGGTTTGTTTTTTGAAAGAATTTTTATGGTTAACATTTTTACGACTCGAACGAGGTTTGATTCTACTATTCTGATAATGGGGCGTTTTCAAGAGGCAAAAATACCTGTCAAAGACGGTTCCCAATTTCGCCGTAGGTGGCGTCACTGTTTTATTTTGTTAGAGAAATTTCACAAAAACCAACAGTGGTGCCACACTTGGCAATATTCAGAACTATCTTTGACAAGCCTTTTTGCGCCTGGAAAACGCCTCATTATTTTTTAAAAGAAAATGTATTTAGCCGTTTTCAATCTTTCAGGAAAATCTTCTAGGTTCGCGTCACAGACATACTAATGTAGCAGCGTAGTTTTTTTTAATAGTATAGAGCAGAGGCCAGCAACAGGCGGACCGCGAGAGGAAGAACCTCAGACAGAAGAGAATTTTAATAGAAATCAAAATAATAAAAAGGCAGCACTTTAATTATTATGATCAGTATTTTTTTTTCGAGATCTCGTTAAAAACATATCGCGGTATCCAGACCCCAGCTAAAACTACTTGCCGAGCCGTGGCATATAGTGATAATACGAGCAGGAAATGTGCCTGATGGTAAGCAACATGCCTGCCACATAACAGCACAGTGACACGCAGCTATTGGAACATGAAGACTCCCAAATAATTACCTAGCACGGCACTACACTCGTCACCCGGAGATATAAATAAGGTGTTTTATCTCTTAGCACAGTAATTTCTCTGGACACATTGCCCTTCAAACCGGAACACAGTAATGTTTGCACACTACAACTTGGCGGCAGAATAACTGGCAAAGGAATAGTGTAGTGTCGGACGCTTCATGGATGTGAAATCTAGTGAGTTCGCGCCACTGACATGCAAGAACCTATTCTTAGAATTAACATTTTTCAATCGGTGCTGTTCGGCGAAAAACATTTTTTTTTTTGAAATCCTTTGTTTTTCAGAGATAATTAAAAATTACCTAATTGTTATATTTATGTTTGTAGATGTAAACACTACTACTGGACTGATTTTAAACATTATTTCACTAATAGCAGAAGCAGTCCACATTTTGTTGCCACCGTTGAAACTCAGGCTCAGGGTCTTCTCTTCTATAAGGATTAAGTCAAAGCCGTAATAAATCACACCACATTTGTGTGAGTTGGTAGATAAGATGTTTCTGCTCGAAAACTGTATTCTTAAAACATGTCTGGGTCCTCACCATGTCTTGTCCAGCATTAAAGCTAGTGGTAATGACAAACTTTTACATCTGCACTTGGAAAATTTGCACTGGGCCGGTGTGGTGTTTTATGGCTTTCTCTCTCTCCATGTGATAGAAGGTACCGACTTCCAGCAATAGGAACTGATTGAGCTGATTACCTATACAAATAAATAAAATTGTAGTGCATGTGTATACTATCAAATTAACAGCGATTTACTAAGCTCAAATGAAAGTATATAGCTATATAGTATAGATATACCTATATCGCTAGCTAGCTACCTATATCTAAAAAACTATTTTAAACTTTTTATCTGATTGTCAGCCCGTTCGTTCCGGCTAATCTCGGAAACTGCTTAACCGTTTATGACGGGACTTTCACCACCAGATAGCTGATCTTCTCTAAGTCATAACATAGGTTACTCTCACTTGAAGAAAATAATTAGAGCTCCGTAGAAGATAGAAAACCATTAAAATACGAGTGAAACTGCAGGCGCAGCTAGTGCTATCACAAAATGTTCGATTTTAATAAATGTTACGACGTAATTTAGTAGTCAAAATGCACTTGGAAAATTTGCACTTGGAAAATTTGCACTGGGCCGGTGTGGTGTTTTATGGCTTTCTCTCTCTCCATGTGATAGAAGGTACCGACTTCCAGCAATAGGAACTGATTGAGCTGATTACCTATACCACTAAATAAAATTGTAGTGCATGTGTATACTATCAAATTAACAGCTATTTACTAAGCTCAAATGAAAGTATATAGCTATATAGTATAGATATACCTATATCGCTAGCTAGCTACCTATATCTAAAAAACTATTTTAAACTTTTTATCTGATTGTCAGTCCGTTTGTTCCGGCTAATCTCCGAAACAGCTGAACCGATTATGACGGGACTTTCACCACCAGATAGCCTGATCTTCTAAGTCATAACATAGGTTACTCTCACTTGAAGAAAATAATTAGAGCTCCGTAAAAGATAGAAAACCATTAAAACGCGAGTGAAACTGCAGGCACAGCTAGTGCTATCACAAAATGTTCGATTTTAATAAATGTTACGACGTAATTTAGTTGTCAAAAGGTAACGGTTTTAAAGACCGCGGAGTAGCGAGACAAACCGTGGGACAGCTACCGTCGCGGGTCAGCGGAGTGATACACTTGACGGACTTTATAGATACTGCCAATGTAATTGTACTCATGGCGGGGACCGCCACCATCCTATTTTTCGATTAGTGAATATGTATTTTCCAAGGTATTCATACTATCAACTATTTTTACGAATACGAATTTTAATTTTATTTTCATACCAGAGGCAACTTCTTCCTGGTCAAATATCGCCATAACTTAGTCTAATGTGTATCTCTACTCAAAGTCTATGAGTATGACATCTGCAGAACTCTATATTAGGCCAGCGTTAGGCTGGGGCCACACTAAAAAGAAATACCATTACTGTGGCCCCAGCATAATGGTCTAAGATTTTTTGATTGTAGTGGTTCCGAAAACCATTACACATAAATACGTAGGTATCTGAAGTTTTTACATTATAAACACAAGTGTGGCTTTACTGGTTAACTTCGGTAATCGGACCAGAACCGGGGTTTTCAACGTGGTATGAACGTTGGCGAATGAACGAATAAATATTACGATTTCTTTCCTTGTTGACGTCTTTTACTAAAATTCTATCATAGCCTCATACACAAAACTAGCTACAGCAAAAAGCCAACATTACGCGGTGTTCCCAGGCGGTCACCCATCCAAGTACTGACCGCGCCCGACGTTGCTTAACTTCGGAGATCGGACGAGAACCGGTGTTTTCAACGTGGTATGAACGTTGGCGAACAAACGAATAAAAATTACGATTTGTTTCCTTTTTGGTGACGTTACGTACTAACATTTTATCACAGCCTCATACACAAAACTAGATACAGCAAAAAGCCAACATTACGCGGTGTTCCCAGGCGGTCACCCATCCAAGTACTGACCGCGCCCGACGTTGCTTAACTTCGGTGATCGGACGAGAACCGGTGTTTTCAACGTGGTGTGAACGTTGGCAAACGAATGAATAAAAATTACGATTTGTTTTCTTTTGGTGATGTCAATTACTAACATTTTATCACAGCCTCATACACAAAACTAGCTACAGCAAAAGTCAACATTACGCGGTGTTCCCAGGCAGTCACCCATCCAAGTACTGACCGCGCCCGACGTTGCTCGGACGAGAACCGGTGTTTTCAACGTGGTATGAACGTTGGCAAACGAATGAATCAAAATTACGATTTGTTTCCTTTTTGGTGACGTCATTTATTAAAATTCTATTATAGCCTCATAACAAAACTAGCTACAGCAAAAAGCCAACAATACGCGGTGTTCCCAGGCGGTCACCCATCCAAGTACTGACCGCGCCCGACGTTGCTTAACTTCGGTGATCGGACGAGAACCGGTGTTTTCAACGTGGTATGAACGTTGGCGAACAAACGAATAAAAATTACGATTTGTTTCCTTTTTGGTGACGTCATTTATTAAAATTCTATCATAGCCTCATACACAAAACTAGCTACAGCAAAAATCCAACATTACGCGGTGTTCCCAGGCGGTCACCCATCCAAGTACTGACCGCGCCCGACGTTGCTTAACTTCGGTGATCGGACGAGAACCGGTGTTTTCAACGTGGTATGAACGTTGGCGAACAAATAAATAAAAATTACGATTTGTTTCCTTTTTGGTGACGTCATTTATTCAAATTCTATCATTGCCTCATACACAAAACTAGCTACAGCAAAAAGCCAACATTACGGAATTAATGAAGGAATAAAAATTACGATTTGTTTCTTTTTTGGTGACGTCATTTATTAAAATTCTATCATAGCCTCATACACAAAACTTGCTACAGCAAAAAGCCAACATTACGCGGTGTTCCCAGGCGGTCACCCATCCAAGTACTGACCGCGCCCGACGTTGCTTAACTTCGGTGATCGGACGAGAACCGGTGTTTTCAACGTGGTATGAACGTTGGCGAACAAACGAATAAAAATTACGATTTGTTTCCTTTTTGGTGACGTTACGTACTAACATTTTATCACAGCCTCATACACAAAACTAGACACAGCAAAAAGCCAACATTACGCGGTGTTCCCAGGCGGTCACCCATCCAAGTACTGACCGCGCCCGACGTTGCTTAACTTCGGTGATCGGACGAGAACCGGTGTATTCAACGTGGTGTGAACGTTGGCAAACGAATGAATAAAAATTACGATTTGTTTTCTTTTTGGTGATGTCAATTACTAACATTTTATCACAGCCTCATACACAAAACTAGCTACAGCAAAAAGTCAACATTACGCGGTGTTCCCAGGCAGTCACCCATCCAAGTACTGACCGCGCCCGACGTTGCTCGGACGAGAACCGGTGTTTTCAACGTGGTATGAACGTTGGCAAACGAATGAATCAAAATTACGATTTGTTTCCTTTTTGGTGACGTCATTTATTAAAATTCTATTATAGCCTCATAACAAAACTAGCTACAGCAAAAAGCCAACATTACGCGGTGTTCCCAGGCGGTCACCCATCCAAGTACTGACCGCGCCCGACGTTGCTTAACTTCGGTGATCGGACGAGAACCGGTGTTTTCAACGTGGTATGAACGTTGGCAAACGAATGAATCAAAATTACGATTTGTTTCCTTTTTGGTGACGTCATTTATTAAAATTCTATCATAGCCTCATAACAAAACTAGCTACAGCAAAAAGCCAACATTACGCGGTGTTCCCAGGCGGTCACCCATCCAAGTACTGACCGCGCCCGACGTTGCTTAACTTCGGTGATCGGACGAGAACCGGTGTTTTCAACGTGGTATGAACGTTGGCGAACAAATGAATAAAAATTACGATTTGTTTCCTTTTTGGTGTTGTCATTTATTAAAATTCTATCATAGCCTCATACACAAAACTAGCTACAGCAAAAAGCCAACATTACGCGGTGTTCCCAGGCGGTCACCCATCCAAGTACTGACCGCGCCCGACGTTGCTTAACTTCGGTGATCGGACGAGAACCGGTGTTTTCAACGTGGTATGAACGTTGGCAAACGAATGAATCAAAATTACGATTTGTTTCCTTTTGGTGACGTCATTTATTAAAATTCTATTATAGCCTCATAACAAAACTAGCTACAGCAAAAGCCAACAATACGCGGTGTTCCCAGGCGGTCACCCATCCAAGTACTGACCGCGCCCGACGTTGCTTAACTTCGGTGATCGGACGAGAACCGGTGTTTTCAACGTGGTATGAACGTTGGCAAACGAATGAATCAAAATTACGATTTGTTTCCTTTTTGGTGACGTCATTTATTAAAATTCTATCATAGCCTCATAACAAAACTAGCTACAGCAAAAAGCCAACATTACGCGGTGTTCCCAGGCGGTCACCCATCCAAGTACTGACCGCGCCCGACGTTGCTTAACTTCGGTGATCGGACGAGAACCGGTGTTTTCAACGTGGTATGAACGTTGGCGAATGAAGGAATAAAAATTACGATTTGTTTCTTTTTTGGTGACGTCATTTATTAAAATTCTATCATAGCCTCATACACAAAACTAGCTACAGCAAAAATCCAACATTACGCGGTGTTCCCAGGCGGTCACCCATCCAAGTACTGACCGCGCCCGACGTTGCTTAACTTCGGTGATCGGACGAGAACCGGTGTTTTCAACGTGGTATGAACGTTGGCGAACAAATAAATAAAAATTACGATTTGTTTCCTTTTTGGTGACGTCATTTATTCAAATTCTATCATTGCCTCATACACAAAACTAGCTACAGCAAAAAGCCAACATTACGGAATTAATGAAGGAATAAAAATTACGATTTGTTTCTTTTTTGGTGACGTCATTTATTAAAATTCTATCATAGCCTCATACACAAAACTTGCTACAGCAAAAAGCCAACATTACGCGGTGTTCCCAGGCGGTCACCCATCCAAGTACTGACCGCGCCCGACGTTGCTTAACTTCGGTGCTCGGACGAGAACCGGTGTTTTCAACGTGGTATGAACGTTGGCGAACAAACGAATAAAAATTACGATTTGTTTCCTTTTTGGTGACGTTACGTACTAACATTTTATCACAGCCTCATACACAAAACTAGATACAGCAAAAAGCCAACATTACGCGGTGTTCCCAGGCGGTCACCCATCCAAGTACTGACCGCGCCCGACGTTGCTTAACTTCGGTGATCGGACGAGAACCGGTGTTTTCAACGTGGTGTGAACGTTGGCAAACGAATGAATAAAAATTACGATTTGTTTTCTTTTGGTGATGTCAATTACTAACATTTTATCACAGCCTCATACACAAAACTAGCTACAGCAAAAAGTCAACATTACGCGGTGTTCCCAGGCAGTCACCCATCCAAGTACTGACCGCGCCCGACGTTGCTCGGACGAGAACCGGTGTTTTCAACGTGGTATGAACGTTGGCAAACGAATGAATCAAAATTACGATTTGTTTCCTTTTTGGTGACGTCATTTATTAAAATTCTATTATAGCCTCATAACAAAACTAGCTACAGCAAAAAGCCAACATTACGCGGTGTTCCCAGGCGGTCACCCATCCAAGTACTGACCGCGCCCGACGTTGCTTAACTTCGGTGATCGGACGAGAACCGGTGTTTTCAACGTGGTATGAACGTTGGCGAACAAACGAATAAAAATTACGATTTGTTTCTTTTTTGGTGACGTCATTTATTAAAATTCTATCATAGCCTCATACACAAAACTTGCTACAGCAAAAGCCAACATTACGCGGTGTTCCCAGGCGGTCACCCATCCAAGTACTGACCGCGCCCGACGTTGCTTAACTTCGGTGATCGGACGAGAACCGGTGTTTTCAACGTGGTATGAACGTTGGCGAACAAACGAATAAAAATTACGATTTGTTACCTTTTTGGTGACGTCATTTACTGAAATTCAGTCATAGCCTCATCATACCAAACTTAGCTAAAGCAAAAAGCCACCATTACGCGGTGTTCCCAGGCGGTCACCCATCCAAGTACTGACCGCGCCCGACGTTGCTTAACTTCGGTGATCGGACAAGAACCGGTGTGTTCAACGTGGTATGAACGTTGGCGAACAAACGAATAAAAAATACGATTTGTTTCCTTTTTGGTGTTGTCATTTATTAAAATTCTATCATAGCCTCATACACAAAACTAGCTACAGCAAAAATCCAACATTACGCGGTGTTCCCAGGCGGTCACCCATCCAAGTACTGACCGCGCCCGACGTTGCTTAACTTCGGTGATCGGACGAGAACCGGTGTTTTCAACGTGGTATGAACGTTGGCAAACGAATGAATCAAAATTACGATTTGTTTCCTTTTTGGTGACGTCATTTATTAAAATTCTATCATAGCCTCATACACAAAACTAGCTACAGCAAAAAGCCAACATTACGCGGTGTTCCCAGGCGGTCACCCATCCAAGTACTGACCGCGCCCGACGTTGCTTAACTTCGGTGATCGGACGAGAACCGGTGTTTTCAACGTAGTATGAACGTTGGCGAACAAATAAATAAAAATTACGATTTGTTTCCTTTTTGGTGACGTCATTTATTAAAATTCTATCATTGCCTCATACACAAAACTAGCTACAGCAAAAAGCCAACATTACGGAATTAATGAAGGAATAAAAATTACGATTTGTTTCTTTTTTGGTGACGTCATTTATTAAAATTCTATCATATAGCCTCATACACAAAACTTGCTACAGCAAAAAGCCAACATTACGCGGTGTTCCCAGGCGGTCACCCATCCAAGTACTGACCGCGCCCGACGTTGCTTAACTTCGGTGATCGGACGAGAACCGGTGTTTTTAACGTGGTATGAACGTTGGCGAATGAAGGAATAAAAATTACGATTTGTTTCTTTTTTGGTGACGTCATTTATTAAAATTCTATCATAGCCTCATACACAAAACTTGCTACAGCAAAAAGCCAACATTACGCGGTGTTCCCAGGCGGTCACCCATCCAAGTACTAACCGCGCCCGACGTTGCTTAACTTCGGTGATCGGACGAGAACCGGTGTTTTCAACGCAGTATGAACGTTGACCAATCATGATATAAAAGGATGCCATAAATGAGGAATTAGCATAATTCCTAAGTTAGCAAAAACATTAATTTATCTCTTGGATTAACCCTTGCGTACGGCTCTAAGCTAAGCGGTCCAGCTATTAGTTTCCAGAGTACTTACCTACTACATAACCATTTGCCATTAAGAGCCCTCTCACAAAACGACAGAGCTCGACTTTAGGTAAAATCCTGCAACATTGTCAGCGTGCGTCCGTTCGATTCAGCTCGAGCGTTTAGGCGGACAGAACGATCTTGAGCCGTAACGGCAGTGTACTAAAAATTTTGATGAGATTTTCTGACGTGACAACGTCTACTAAATCGATGAACGCTGGCTGCGTGCAAGAAAATTGATGACTTATTGTCCCGTTACGTTCGTTGTCCCGTTACGTTACGATAAATTATTCTTTCATTTCAAAAATCGGATTACTAGTATATCAGGATTAGTTCCAAACAGCGAACTGGGACATTTTACTTCAACTAATCCTTCTCTGTACAAGCCATCGGGTGTCGCGCCTAAATAAAAATATTCTTCATCTATGAAAAGACCACATTTATCTATATTTTCATTTTCTTGAACACTGAGCTGTGCCAAAGCTTTTAGTTCATTGTCCTTCCCATGTTTAATAGAGGTTATGTGATCCAGGTTATATGAATATAAAATTGATTTTACAAGAGGAGCAGAGTTTTGGTTCGCCCGCCTTTTGCAAATCTTGCCATAGTTAGATGAAGTCAGTATGCACCTTCTAAGTTCAAGCCACAAAGAACTTTCAGCCTGTAATATAGTAGCTCTCTCTAGTTCATGGCGTTTTGACGATTGTGCTTTTAAATTGTCCTCATGGTCATGGTCATGGTCATGGTCATGGGCATGGGCATGTCATCATGGTATTGAGGTAGTAGTGAAAAATAATGACATTCGCAATTTTGTGGTGGCGGCCATCTTGGATTTGAAATTTGTGACAGTGCATAGTATTCTACTAGTCAAGTCTTTTCATTTGTTACCCATACTGAGGTAGTAGTAAAAAATAATGACATTCGCCATTTTGTGGTGGCGGCCATCTTGGATTTGAAATTTGTCATAGTGCATAGTATTCTACTGGTCAAGCCCCTTCATTTGTTACCCATATTGAGGTAGTAGTGAAAAATAATGACATTCGCAATTTTGTGGTGGCGGCCATCTTGGATTTGAAATTTGTGACAGTGCATAGTATTCTACTAGTCAAGTCTTTTCATTTGTTACCCATACTGAGGTAGTAGTAAAAAATAATGACATTCGCCATTTTGTGGTGGCGGCCATCTTGGATTTGAAATTTGTCATAGTGCATAGTATTCTACTGGTCAAGCCCATTCATTTGTTACCCATATTGAGGTATTAGTGAAAAATAATGACATTCGCAATTTTGTGGTGGCGGCCATCTTGGATTTGAAATTTGTGACACCGCATAGTATTCTACTAGTCAAGTCTTTTCATTTGTTACCCATACTGAGGTAGTAGTAAAAAATAATGACATTCGCCATTTTGTGGTGGCGGCCATCTTGGATTTGAAATTTGTCATAGTGCATAGTATTCTACTAGTCAAGCCCTTGCATTTGATACCTATGTTGAGAAGTAGTGAAAATCAATGACATTCGCTTTTTTGTGGTGGCGGCCATCTTGGATTTGAAATTTGTCATAGTGCATAGTATTCTACTAGTCAAGCCCTTTCATTTGTTACCCATATTGAGGTAGTAGTAAAAAATAATGACATTCGCCATTTTGTGGTGGCGGCCATCTTGGATTTGAAATTTGTCATAGTGCATAGTATTCTACTAGTCAATCCCTTGCATTTGATACCTATGTTGAGAAGTAGTGAAAATCAATGACATTCGCTTTTTTGTGGTGACGGCCATCTTGGATTTCAAATTTATCATAGTGCGTAGTATTCTACTAGTCAAGCCCTTTAAATCTAATATATAAAATTCTCGTGTCACAGTTTTAGTTGCCATACTCCTCCGAAACGGCTTGACCGATTTTGATGAAATTTTTTGTGCTTATCCGGTATCTATGAGAATCGGCCAACATCTATTTTTCATCCCCTTAAATGTTAGGGGTAGTCCACCCCTAAATTTTTATTTTTATTTTTTAGTCAAAATTTTTAATTTCTATTTTTTTTATGATACAACATCCAAAAATACATACAATCCTCAATTTTCACCCTTCTACGATCAACCCTTATTTTTTAATAGCCATTTTAGTAATTAAATCATTTTTCATCCCCGGTCGTTAACTGACCAATCGTGATTTAATTAGTTATCCCCGCCAGTTGTCTACAGGTGTCACTTCTGACCCAGTAAACAGCACGATAATTTGGGGATCAAAAGTAGCCTATAGTTTGAACACGCTAATCTCGGTAACTACTGGACCGATTTTAAAAAAATCATTCACCGTTCTTTCATATGTACGTAATCCTTGAATGCTGTAGGTTATATGTACCACGGGCGAAGCCGGGGCGGGCCGCTAGTTGATATATATATATTGAGGTAGTAGTAAAATTAATGATAATTAATTCATATTGGAAGTTCGTTGCTCAAACACGTCGGAACGGTCATTGGTCATGGCCATTGCTCATGGTCATTGGTCGTGGTCATTGGTCATGGCCGTTCCTCATGGTCATTGGGCATAGTCATGGTCATGGTCATGTGCATGGTCATGGTCATGGTCAAGGTATTGAGGTAGTAGTAAAAAATAATGACATTCGCCATTTTGTGGTGGCGGCCATCTTAGATTTGAAATGTGTCATAGTGCATAGTATTCTACTAGTCAAGCCCTTTCATTTGTTACCCATATAGTGGTAGTAGTAAAAAATAATGACATTCGCCATTTTGTGGTGGCGGCCATCTTGGATTTGAAATTTGTCATAGTGCATAGTATTCTACTAGTAAAGCCCTTTCATTTGTTACCCATATTGAGGTAGTAGTAAAAAATAATGACATTCGCAATTTTGTGGTGACGGCCATCTTGGATTTCAAATTTATCATAGTGCGTAGTATTCTACTAGTCAAGCCCTTTAAATTGATATATATATTGAGGTACATAGTAGTAAAATTAATGATGATTAATTAATATTGGAAGTTCGTTGCTCAAACACGTCGGAACGGTCATTGGTCATGGCCATTGCTCATGGTCATTGGTCGTGGTCATTGGTCATGGCCGTTCCTCATGGTCATTGGGCATGGTCATGGTCATGGTCATGTGCATGGTCATGGTCATGGTATTGAGGTAGTAGTGAAAATAATGACATTCGCAATTTTGTGGTGGCGGCCATCTTGGATTTGAAATTTGTGACAGTGCATAGTATTCTACTAGTCAAGTCCTTTCATTTGTTACCCATACTGTACATACTTAATTAATATTGGAAGTTCGTTGCTCAAACACGTCGGAACGGTCATTGGTCATGGCCATTGCTCATGGTCATTGGTCATGGCCGTTCCTCATGGTCATTGGGCATGGTCATGGTCATGGTCATGTGCATGGTCATGGTCATGGTATTGAGGTAGTAGTAAAAACTAATGACATTCGGCATTTTGTGGTGGCGGCCATCGCGTTCATCGACTTATTAGACGTTGTCACGTCAAAAAAAAATTGACAGATTCTGCTTCTTCATGAAGTAAACAAGATCAAATGTGATGGTCCGATCCGAAAAATCAGAATGAAACGTTATAAAACGCCAAACGAATTAAAATTTTGTGGTTATAATTATTCTAGTTTATGTCATAAACGCGCGAAATATTACGTAACCGACTCCCACGCT
Organism: Ectropis grisescens; assembly: GCA_017562165.1. Lineage (NCBI taxonomy): Eukaryota > Metazoa > Arthropoda > Insecta > Lepidoptera > Geometridae > Ectropis > Ectropis grisescens. The sequence continues at coordinate 18,212,232 of CM029787.1, read as the reverse complement.
AACCGACGCAGGTCCTCCCCCGACGGCCGCTCGCGGCATACTAAATTGCGCAGCGTAATTTATTGTAATTTCGACTGCTGGTAATTTATATTTTTTGAAAAATTGACAACTATGATTTGAAAAGTAACTATAGAATTGGATTCTACAAAGAACAAAGTATTATCGTGTCTAATTTTTATTTTGGAGTTATTGTGTATTTTACACAGAGACAACGCTAAAACTGCAATATAAAACTTAAAATTGGCTTATGATTTTGTTTTTTTTACTAATAAATGGGACCAAAATTCAGATATATGTGACTTGAATGAATTAATAAAATATGTGTATGATGTTCCCCATATTTTTTTAAGTATAAATTTTGAGTATCACTTGTAGATTTAGAAGTCTGAAACTGACACGGCGGCGACTTTTCGGCGAAATGGTCATGGGAGATCGTTCCCTACGACTAAAGGCTTTATTATTAGTAAAATTGAAACAAGGAAACGTCAACAAGAAAGATCGGCCTATTTTTTGAACGTAATTATCTTTTTCTAGATAATACTAAAGATGGAAATATCGGAACACAAACTTTTTGAATTTCGTGCGACGACGTGAGCCGGCTCTTAAAACAAAGAAACAAAGCGATAACATCTCATCAACCACTAAAATTAGCCAGTGAAATCAGGCTCAATTAAAAGTAAAATTCAAGAAAGTGCAAGTTACTACCGTAAGCGCTAACCCAGGTTTTATAAATGGCACATACAACACTGTCCTTTCCTAGCTCTTACGAAACAAAACTTAAGGTTCATTTTCGTAACGTGTCTATTATGAAGGTAACAATGATAGAACGAGCTTTTTTATTTGAGGAAAGAAGCGATTGTAATCATGACGAACGTCTGAACTTCGATACACTTTTACCGATTAACAATTTGATAGGCTTCGGTTGGGCAAAAAAAAATGTTCTCAGATTGAGTGACAGCATTCAGAAGCGGGGAAATTACGTGACTTATTGTTTTAGTCTAGAAAACGACATAAATCTTGGAAGGAGAACAAAAGCGAATGGTTATGTACCTACGAAGCGATGGATTGTGGTGATAAAAGTAAGCATTCACTTGGAAGGATTGTAACCGAATATTGAACGTGTCTGTTTAGTGGGCTACTAGATACAATCTAGATGTTTTCAAATCGAGAGTGTATCAGTTTCTTTTAGATCGACGTACTGTATCTTAGACCGTATCTTCGTTTTGACACACTAGCGATCAAGTGCGAAACTATCATAGTCCAAAACCGCAAAGACGTAATGTAAATTAGTAGTCCATTGCTGAACATAGACCGCTCCGAGACCGACCTCTAGACGAATGATACGCCACATAGCCTATACTCGGTTTTTCTTGTCCAGCTACTCCTTGGCTTTTTTTTTTATAAATAAAAAGTGACTAGACGAGCAGGACATGTGCCTGATGGTAAGCAACATGCCTGCCACATAACAGCACAGTGACACACAGCTATTGGAACATGAAGAGTCCAAATCATTACCTAGCACTGCACTGCGCTCGTCACCCAGAGATCTAAGATGTTATATAAACCGGAACACAGTAATGTTTGCACATTACTGCTTGGCGGTAGAATAACAGGCAAAGGTGTGGTACTTCCCCAGGCGGACTCTGCCAAGAGTCCTACCACTACTAAGACTGGTCCGCCAAGAGTCCTGCCTTACGTATATCGTCACTACGTCGAGTTTCAGGGGGGCCCACGCAAAAGCAGCGTATAAAAGCGCGAATCGTTAATTCTTCTATGCTATAAAACAAAATCAGATTTTCATAAGTGGGTCGGAAGACAGTCGTGTTGATATGGGCAGGACGCAGGACACGACTTTCGTATTCCTACCAAACACAACTAAAGCAAAGCACGTCAGGCTACTTGTTCTACTGTTTGACTAAAATATCTCCTGGTATATTACGTTTATTATCTTTATTTTCGCTTGAAATTTATGAAAAACAGAAATAGCTAAGTCAACCGATTTAGGTCCGCGGTGGAAGGGTGTTGTGACCCGGAGGATAGACCGCCACCAGAACCATATAAAAGGTCGTAGAAAGACATCTTTAACGCTCACAATCTCAAGTGTTCGATAGGGACAAACTTGGATATTATGTATGTACATGATCCCCGAGTGCTATAGGCCATATATGCCCGTAGTACCTAACGGGCAAAGCCGGGTCGAACCGAAGCTAGCTCTATATAAAAAAAAGATTATTAATTATTAACATTTGTAATTTATTTTCACTCTTATTACGGAATGCTCGTAGCTAGAAAAAGCGACATCGTTTCATGGTTGATGTTCCAAAGACACGAACGAAGAGATTTGACTCTACTTTTGTGATAAGAACGTCAAGGCTGTGGAATACGTTGCCTGAGAGGGTTTTCCCCGATAGTTACAATCTTTGTGACCGCATCATCGTTTAACATCAGGCGAGATGGCCAAGTGTAAACCTACAAAAGTTAAAAAAAAAGGTGAACGCCCTACAGCACGTCTTTCCCTTCGATTTCAATCAATCATTTACTCCTTTCATACGCATATTCGAATCTCACACAATTGACCCACTCCTTTTTCGGACACCCCTTCCTATTATAACCGCTTACCATCGCGCCTTGTGGATAGGTTAGGTTTTTTATATGAATAAGACTAGCTGCCCGTTCCGGCTTCGCTCGAATACTATCATATAAGAGACCATTAATCTAAATAAAAACTATCATATCTCTCAACCAAATTACACCAAAATGCCAACTTTCGTGAATATCGACTTGACTTTGTGAAGAGTTCACTATGAATAACTACCATGAAACAGATTTTTTTATATATTAAGAAGGTCTACGATAAGGCGACAGTCGACCGCGAAGGCGCGCAAGACCGAGACTGAAGACCGCGACTTGAGACCACGACTGGAGACCGCGACAGGCACTTGACATTATAGCTTTGTATGGGGGCAGTTCGCGCCGCGACCGCGACACAAGACCGAGACAGAAGACCGCGACAGGCATTTGACATTATAGCTTTGTATGGGCGCCAATTCGCGCCGCGATCGCGACCGCGACGAGACTGAGACAGGAGACCGCGACAGGCACTTGACATTATAGCTTTGTACGTGCGCCAGTTCGCGCCGCGACCGCGACAGGAGACAGCGATTCGTCTGATGCAATAGAAAGTACCTACCTGTTTATTTGACTCCGGTAGAGTGTTCGACAGTTTTGAATAATGTACTGATTTAAATGAAATTTGGTGCAGAGATAGTCTGGAGACTGAGACAGGATAGGCTACTTTTTTATGCAAAAAAAGTGTATATCCTTTTTTTTAAACTTAAACCTTGAAACTCAGTGTTTGATTAGATTTCAATAAATATGAATCAAAGTTTGTAAAAAAACGACCCTTGCTTCGAATTTGGCAAAATAAATGGTAAGCTGCAGGTTACGGCGCAGGGCACAGCTAGTTAAGAATAAAAACAAAACTTTAAAACAAGTAGAAATGTACAAAACATTAATTAATACGAAATTATGGACCAGCATAATGGTCGCTACTAGGTATTACGGCGAGAACAATGGAAAATGGTTAGCTAAAAGCGAGATTAGAGCAGCCTCGATTTAGATAAGCCGTGAAATAAATGAGACCTCAGAGATTGATGATATCACGATTATGAGACGGCTCGATCATAAGTCATCGCGGCCCGGAAGTTTCATTATTACAAATAAGTACAAACAATATATTGCGTAATTATAATTAAACTAGAAAGCATCTCGAATAGATAAGCTCGGATATCTTCGAACACATTTCGGGTGTCACGATAATGCTTACATAAATAAAAAAACTGCCCATCAACTTCGATGATAATAATAGAACGATATTAGCGGTGCCGATCAACAAATGGGTGAAAGTGTATTTCAATAGTAAAATCTGTTTTATAAACTATCCGAAGTCAAAAGGTTTCGTGTATACGAAGTAATTAAAAAACGTCAGTCACGATTCTACTGTTATGAGGTAAAGTGTAATTTGAATTGAGAGAAAATATAAGCGGAAAGTGACACACTTGATTTTGTCAAAAGTAGTTACTAGCGGTAGAACACTAAGCATATGAATTAAACCTCCTGAAAGGTTGGATCAGAAATGACGATAAATTGCGACAATCTTCACTTTAGCCCAACTTTGTCTCAAGTTCGTTTAACGTCCCAATCTCCCACAGGAATCTAAATAATAAGGTACTTATTATTTCCAATCTCCTATTATTTAGATTTCTGTGCAATCTCCCAATCACTGAAAATGAATATTCTACTACTAGCGGTCTGCCCCGGCTTCGCCAGTGGTACATAGTAATATAGCACTCAGGGATTACTGACGGTGAAAGAATTTTTGAGATCGGTCCAGTAATTTCTGAGATTAGCGCGTTCAAACAATAAACCTCTTCAGCATTATAATATTAGTACAGATTTCAGATTTAGGAATCGGATCGGGTTAAAATATCAAAAAAATTAGTCTGAAATAACACAGGCTACTTTACTTTTTTAAGGTTATTAAATGATGTTAGAAACAATTCTACTATTATAGGATAAAGTGTGATTTGCCAATGCAAATCAAAGGAGACAAGAGAATTAGGAAGTGATTCTACGTTTTGCTTATTTTTAACGACACGGAGAAGTGGAGGGATGGTGATTAACAGCAGCATTTTTTTTCACATATTGCAACCCACACGCTTGTATTTGCTTGAAAACGAAAGGGATTTTTGGGGATTTCCGGAAAATATAAATAAGGTTACGTACTCGCTTAGAGCACAGTAGGGCAATCGCCTTTTAGATCACATCTTTACATAGAGTCCGTCTGGGGACATACCACACCTTTCTCAGTTATTCTATCGCCGTGTTCCGGTTTCAAGGGCAATCTTTCCAGTGAAATTACAGGCTTCAAATACATAATCGAAACCCATTATGTCCCATAGCATTTTTGTAGAAAATCAAATCCAAAGAAGCGTCTCTAGTGGTCTAAAATGCTGTTTTTGGATAATGGATTGATAAATTGGATAAATGGTTATTGGATGTAACATATTTTAAGTAGAAAATCAAATCCAAAGAAGAAGTGTCTCTAGGGGTCTGAAATGGCATTTTTAGAAGGGTTATTTCATAAAACATAATATGTGAAAATAAACTAAAAACTGTTGCATTTATTGCAATATGCGTTCATAGAAACATTGTTGATTCGTTTTTTTTACCGATCACTCATAAATCAGACACTTTCACAGCAGTTTTCTTACGCTGACTCTCTCGGTGTGAATCGTTCTTTATAGGTTTGTGTTGATTGCGAAACTGAGTGCAGATTTAGCGGAATTGTTCTGTTGTCGGCGGGAGTCAATGGCTTCTGAAAGTGGAAGACGTGCTCATTCGGACTATTCAGCTCATAATGGGATTGCCAAATGTAAGCTGCGGTGCAACACTGATTGTGCAAGGTTGGCAGAAGTGACAATCACGACAAGTCAAACAACTAAGACTGCCCAAAGGACTAAAAATAGTAGCTTGAAGCTACTAAGCTAGCGTTTTTTTTTAATTTAGCAACTCGACAAACTCCTGGATACGTGACCTATATCATTTTTATTTTTTTTAACATATTATATCTTGGATTCGAAGAAAAGGGAACTAGGGCACAGTAAGGTTTCTTTAGAATGGTGGAGAAACCAGAAAATCTGAAATATATTAAATATATTCCACAAATATATTCTGCTGCGACCACAGCTGATAATGTAATTCAACTTTATTCATATGGAACTAAGTTCATAAAATAATTGAGTATAATTTAGTAGTTTCATACCTTTTCTCTGAGCTTATTTCGGGAATTAACCATCGGATTTCAGATTTTTCAAATAAAAACTTATTTTTGCGCACCACAGACAGATTTTTCGTAGGCTGTGAAATGGGCTCAAGCCTCACGTTCGTAAATTGAAGATAGGTTCGGGTAAACTCGGGACTATGGCCATTGCCCATCTAGAAATGCGTCAGCAATTCTAGATGGTCATGGTCTCGTCCTCCGGTTTCACCCGCGTATTTTTCAAAGTGAGCTAAGTATCAAATTCTGAGTTATAAGTTTTGATTTCTATCGGCGTGTAATCAATGCTATCGGCAGTCCCTATGACTGTCATTTTTTTTAATCTGATAATTTTGCGAGCAAGGCCAAAGCTATAACAATAAACGATTCTAAAACAACGGGTGAAACCATCTGTCATATCTCGTTTAAGAAAGACATGACAGTGTTATAAATTGACGTAACGTTATAATACGTAAAATTACTGATTTATGCCATTCTATTTTAATATGTATGTTGCGTATACGTTATTCGGATGACGAGCGCAGTGCAGTAGTGATTAAAACTCTGAATCTAGTGGGTGCTATTGTGATATTATGGGTAAAAGAGTCGCTTACCGTCAGTCACCCGGTTAAGCTCGGCTCGGCCTAAAAAATGTACAGATGTATTACTTAATAGTTCCCAAAAATATATATATCTAAGGTATCTTTTATGTTAGCCAAGTGTCTAAAAAATATAAAGCCGAATATAATACTAGCTGTAGCCTGCCACACTTTGCTGTGGCACATTGTGATGCAAAAAATAGATTAAAACAATCCTTGATGCCGATTATATATATATCATTCTAAAATTTCAGCTCGATCGGTGCAGAACTTTTGAAGCGTACACAAACCAACATAACAGTTTTATATATAAAGATATAGGAACCTCCTCCTTTCTGAAGTCGCTAAAAATATACCCGTTCTATGGAAAACGTCTGAAGGTATGTTAGATGTTTAGACGATTTCCATGGTGACGAAAAAACTATGCACTTTATTTCCGTGAACAAAAATAAAACCAATACCTTGGTTTCCCAGACGCCCTCACGACTGAACACCCTTGGCCCCTGGTGTGGTCTAAGGTCCAGCCGCCTAGCAGATTTAGGGTGCAGAAGACAAGGAGAGCAGCGTACACTCCGCGAGGCATAAGCTGAGCTTTGCATTTGTGTGAGTGTCCATGGATAGTGTAGGTGTGACAACCGGCCTTAGGCGCGGCGCCATTCTGTCTCGCCGCGCTCCTGCCTGATTGGTGATCACTCATACTAATGCAAAGCTCAGCCTATACCTCGCGGACAAAATTTCAAGCTCCTGCCTGATTGGTGATCACTCACACTAATGCAAAGCTCAGCTTATACCTCGCGGAGTGTACCGCATTCCCGGCACCGCTCTTCCCCTACAGCCTCACCACGTTTGCTATCAAACGGTGGCGAACCCGTCAACTGGTAATAAATAAAAACGGCAACTTTTATCGCCTTTTTCAACGTCTTAACCTATTTTAGTCGCCATCGGCGCGGCGCGCGAATTCGAAACACTCCCAGATCGGCGAACGTACGTACGTACGCGCGCGCGCACGTAGAACGCTCCTTGCGCCCTCTTTACGCATTAAAAAGTAACCTATATCCTCTCTTAATCAACATGATTACCTTTCGCATTTTAAATAATTGTAAGCATTAACGAATTCGTTTTAATTTTGTTGCCTCACACTCTCTTTGAACTATGTTTTTATTGTCTTCTTCCTATAAATGGTCAAATACAAAAATACATATACAAAAATCTTTATTGCTGTTTGTAGGTAAGATAAGATGATACAAAACATTTTAAAAGTTGCCCCATACAAACTGGCCTCTGCGAGAGGCATGCAATATGTCTGGCAAGACAATTTGTTAGTCTTAATTTATAAATAAAAAAAATTTAACAATAGTCAGCTGATTAAAGTCTTCTTCTTCCTCATCTTCTATTAATTTCTGGTTTTTATTTATGTCATCTGATTCTTCATCTTAGATTAATTTCTGGCTTCTATTTGGTTGTGATATATATTTGTGTGAGATAAATGTTTGGTGAGCACCAGGATGAAATCTCCGTCACCGATAAGACTGCTATTAATGGCACTGTTTTTTTTTGTTTTCTATTATGTTTGTTTTGTGTCTTATATGTTGTACAGGTTCACAATACATATATATATTTCTATCCGCCTGATTGATTTTTGGGTCATCACTGTCTCAGTATAACAGTATAAACTATAAAGGATATTGTACCTATTAGTGATTTATTAGGTGTATTAATTACATGTTTGTTTCAATAGCCATAAATACATGTATATACAACACTTACACTATGGAATTTTTGCAGAGTCGTTTCGTATCAAAACCTAGTGTTATGGCAAATAACACACCCACATATTTACTAACATTAGATAACCATGATAAAATATACCTACTCTAAAAATTCACAAGAAACTGTTCCATGCATGTTAACTAACAATAACAGTCCAGTTAGAATTCATTTCCTGATCATAGCAAAAAATCTAAGTTTTAAACGGGATACATTATTGAGATTTATGTTCACAGACTTGCATTTCTTATTAGACAATGTTTATATTACACTTGTTAATTTTACTGTATTTTCTGAATGTGATCTAATAAGATAATTGTTATGGCATTTTGTTGGAATACAAATAAAGATATTCAAATATTACTGTATTCCAGTTTGAAGGGCAATGTTCCCATAAGAGTTGTAACCAGATAACTCTTTATTGACATACCAAAAGAAAAATCTACACTAACATACAAAATTAAAGCATTCATTAAAACTAGTGCAAAACTTATCACTAAAACCACCAGGCAACCCTAGGATGGAATTACAAGGCAAAGAGTGAGTTATCTAAAATCTCTGGATGACGAGAACACTGCAGGTACTGGGTAGTGATATAAATTCTTCCTTTTTATATAGCTGTACAGCACATGCTGTTATGGACTGGCATGTGGCTTACCATCGGATGCCTGCCCCTTTTAAATAAAAAAATAATATTAGTGGATATTTCACATACAACACCATCTACCATCACCATCTAGTCCCAAACTAAGCTTTATTTTTTTTATTTATTTTGGGATAGCTGATATAACACTTCAATATTTTAAATACATATTAATTATACACAGAAACACCCCGGCACAGTACAAATATTTGTATTCATCACACATAATTCACGCAACATATCGCTTTTAGGCGCGACATTTTCGCAACGCGAAAAAGCGCATAAATAAAGATTATAAAAAAAAAATCGCTTTTAGCGATAAGGTCGCCATTTGCTACATATTTTAAGATTGTTTTTAAGTTGTTTGTTTTGTTAAGTGCAATAAAGAGTTTATCTATCTATCTATCTAAATGTTTGCACTGGGTGGGAATCAAACCCACAACCCTTGGCTTCGCAGGCAGACTTACTACCAACTAAGCCACCAGGCCAGTCACTTTCCTTTTTTGTAGGGTAAATAATCAAGATCATAGTCTCATTAAGGGCTGAGAAATCTATCTAAGCATTACTGATCTGAGACAAGTGGAGGAGATAAACTATTGGCATCGTCAAAACGCAAGCAGGAAAATGTCCCCAAAACATATCAAACACAATATGTGCTTAATTTTTTTCTAGATTTCTGGGAAAGTCTAGATCTTTGAAGGGCTTCATTTCAATTTTAATGAAATTTATTCCAAGTTAGCTTTTATCTAAGATTAAGAAATGTTTAATTGGTGCTGTATAATTTTATTACTGTATTATTCCTGTATAATCACTGAGCAAATCTAGGAAATTCATTGTAATCAATATACTTAAAATGTTTTCATTTTCCTATACTTCTGGGGTAAAGTTAAATTTTATCACCATTACAAAAAAAAATCTCATGTGATTTATGGTCAGTCGGTTTATTTTCTAATATTGGAATTTCAATGATTAAGACCCTACTAAAACTTATTTTATTTTTCAGATTCTAGAATAAGTGTTATTTCCTCACCTTTTCCAAAGGACTCTTACTTTTCACTAAGAACTTTGTAAACTTGTGGGTAGTTCAGAATTATTCAAACACTCACAAACAATTTAAAAATAAGAACATGTCAATCCTGGATGGTTCCAAGGTGGACAGTGATTAGACTTCTGCAATTAAAGTGCAATCATGTGTCACAATAGTTGGTATTTTCAATTGATAATGTACCCGGGATATAGAAACTGTTATTTAATCTGTGACGGCCTTTTCATAATGATTGGCTTCGATGGGCCATTGAAATCAAGTCAAAAGAGTTTACAGCTGATGATTCAGCTAGGTGGAGGCATTACATCATGCAGTGTCCATTGTTAGCTAGGAATGTAGGTAATTTTACAAAGCAATTTCAATTTCAGCTCTCACTTTTGCAAATAGCAGTGTTAAAGTAGTGTTTTATTTTAGAAACTAGACCAGGTACAAGACATGTACCAATGACCAAGAACCAATTAAATTTTTGTCATTTGAACAGTTTCAAATTCAGTATCTAATGTAGTATGGTTGAAGGCAAGGAATACAGCGCCATCTATGTTCAATAGGGAATGAGAGGAACAAGAGGATTTGGGAGGAACTGTTTCAATGTGAGACAGCTGAGCCTAGTATTCTTTTAGGTTTTGTTAAGAGTTCATAATTTTAACTAAGTAGGAGCAAGCTATTTTAATAATATATAGCTACTTTAACATCTAAGTACAGCCTATGCTTAGTTACGCATCTAATAGGTAATTTAAAAGTTTTACTCACCGACGTAGCCACTTAAAAACTCCCATGTCCTGATGTGAATCCACTTTTTCCTCAACTTATACCACTGTATACAAGCCGTCTACACTTATCAGTATTTACTGTACAAAAAGTAGCTTTTTTCGATATAAAACCGAAAGCCCGGCGACGCGAATAGCACGCGGAACATTACCGGCGCATTACGACTTCGCTTAGTAGAAAAAAACAGCTACCAACAATGACCACCGATATATTGTGCGGTCGGACAAAACATCACGAACAACGCGCCGCTCGCAATGACTTGAATTTAGTTTTTTGTACAAATTACTTTTCGTCTCGGTCCGGTGATCCACTGGTCGTGGAACGGTCGTCGCGCGTCGGGCTTCGTTCGAGTCTAGTTTGCCTCGGTCACAGGCGACTCGTCAACCGTGTAGTGCACCGACCACCTCCATTATTTCATTCCGCTATTTTATGGTCACTTTCAGGGTAGTTGATGAAAGATAGACAGAAAATAAACAATCAACGTACCGCTTGAACGTAGGTACTTACCCGAGTAATTTATCCTGTGACTTAGTTTTCTTGATTTTTGTGGCTTTGTATTCATTTAAAAACTTCTTCATTTTAAATATATGTATAATCTATTTGATTCCTTATGATTCTACAGCTTTAGTTTTATAGTTTTAAATACATACATACGTTTTTCTATGAAATCTTAGTTTTGTTTATTTTCAGATTTTAGAGAAAAGTGATAGTCAAAGTCAAATCAAAATTAGTCAAATCATTACACAAACTTTCAATCTATACTTTGCATTATTTATTATGCAAGTCATTATATTTATCACCATTTATAAACATTATTGTTAAAGAAACTAAAATACATATTATTTGAAATAATTAGGGTTTTAAAACAGTTAATAGTGCATATTATTATTTCCTCGAAATCGTGTTTGCTTTGGTTCTCAAACTTTGGTTTGATCCTTTGAGGATTTACGATGTTTGATCACATTTCCATATTTCCGGTTGGTAGGGTAACGATCAATTTCAATTAAAATAGGACGAAATTCGAATAAGGCCAACAAACTGAAGAATGAAAATCCAAATGATTTCACAAAAAAAAGTTCTGTTCTTTTCGGTAAGCAGTATAGTTCACTATCATATCTAAGTCCCTTTAAAAATATTTCATTCTAGTTATATTTTATATGAAAAAATTGTGTGCTTAAGCCCGCACGGCAAAAGTGAAAACATAATAGGCTATCGTAATTTACATAAATATTTAAGTAATATAATCTGTCATGGATTGTATCAGTAGTTTAGTAGTTAGTATAAATGATAACAAATCAGCAATTAAAGGGCAGACTTTTTTGGCGCACCACATACAGATTTTTCAAGGGTTGTGAATGAAGCTCATCGTCACGCTCGTAAATGAATGTAATACTAATCTAGATGGCCATGCCACCACGTTTAGAAGACTTATCTAGACGATTATCCTTTGAAGATTTATTCCAGACTAGTAGTTTAGAACTTTCGAATTAAGAATTTGGAATAGAATGCTGACACCGTTTCACCCGCATATGTTCCAAAGTGAGCTATCAAATTCGTAGTTGTAATTTTTCATTTCTATCGGCAATCCCTAGGACAGTCAATTATTTTTATTTTTATTCAAAAAAATCTACATAAGTAACAATTTTTATTATCGTTTTCTGCAACGGATACAATAGGTTTGTGGTAACTAAACTAAGTTTTAACTGTTAAATACTTATGAATAATGAAAAATAAAAATTAATAATGACAATCATAAATTTAATAAAGTAAACAAAGCGACACAGCAGTGAAGAGCAGCTGTCTTTATCTTTCTAACTTGGGTACTGGTTACACTCGGTGGTCCCAAGTTCCATCGATCCTTTCACCACAGATAGCGATGATTCTGTGGTAAACCTGTCTGTAAGTTACATTCTACGAAAAAAATCTGTGTGCGGTGCGCCGAAACAAAGGTTCATTTCAACAAGGACATCCTTCGTCATTGGTTAGCACAGTAACTAAATCTGGCCCCTATGACCTTAGCTGATAGCGCTGACTAAAGAAAATGCTTGTCTATTTCAATATGTAACAACCAAAATAATAGATATCACTCAAAAAGTTACCATGCTTAAATGGGACTGGAGCATATGTGTCGAATGCCGCAACAACTTTGGGCCAAACGAACACCTAATTGGATCTCACTAGATGTACGACTGGCCGGGGGACCCAGGAAGAGATGGCGGACCGAATTAGATACTGTTAAGGAGTATTGTAGGACTGTTGCTCTGGGACTCTGGGCTCTGGGACTATGTATAGGCGGCTGAGATAATAATTTCAATATATTTACTATGTGTAATGCAACAATGAGGTTCCCCACACATTGCAAACGATAAGACGACACTGAATTTTCAATTGAGTTTACATTTTTAAGTAACACTACTCTGTGTTTGTCACCCGTGTATTTAAGATGTTTTGCCTCATTGGTTTTTAATACTTTCTCTACAGTAACATTGTCCTTCAAATTGGAACACAGTACCGGTTGCCCTATTTGGCAATAAATACTGTGAATACAAGGCATAATACACAGGGCTATATTTAGTCGTCTGAATTAAGTCGCTAGTGAATTCAATGAAGTATAATAGCATTTAGTACGCTATAAGCATTTAGCATGGCATATAATGAAGCAAGGATTGATTCGGAATGACTGAATTCAGTCGAACCACGGATATTCGGGGGATATGCCTTGATTGCGAATTTAGTTCGAAACAGAGTGTCTCCAGTCTCCTCCCACCTAAATAATTACTACATACACAAAAGTAATAATTACGACACACAACCGCATATTTTAACACGCACATTAAGAATTATGATTGCGCTCTTTATGACAACATACATAAAATAGGCGGAACATTTCCGTATAAACAAATAATTTTGTCTATGTAGAAGGAGTCACTCAACGCTCACACACGTAACTAGGGATTGAAATGAGTGATTGCAAAATTTATTCGACATTTTACTTTGGACTGTATTATATTTACATTTATTAAGTTTTACTAATAGACAAATACGTAAATATATTTATATATAAAAATGGATACCCTGTATGACATGTATTATACTATAAAGAAATGTATAAAGTTGGAGTAGGAATCAGTTTGCAATTTTTCAAATTACCAGTTTACGTCAAATGTATACGAAAGTACTAGTAGTGCCCCGCGGGGCTACACGCGTAGTTCTCGTTCCCGTTCTTTTATCGAGATAAAAGTAGCCTAAGTCTATGTGTTCTTCCAAAATATAATCTTACTGTATTTTAAATTACAACTCGATCCGTTCATACGTTTCAACGGGATTGAGCAACAAACATCCAAATACCCAAATGTCCAAACATCGGCATTTGCAATATTAGGTAGTAAAATTTACGATACCAATGACAAAAAAGCATTATTATTTTTTTGCTTTCCTGCTTGTACTAGGTAATCTTTGAAACGGCTGAACTAATTTTAAGGGACTTTTAATGAAAGATAGCTGATGGCTTAGCTATAGGCTTAAATAAACATCACTTTATTCCGGTTTGAAGGACTATGTTTCCAGAGAAATTACAGGGCATGGAGGTAAAAAAAAATATCTCAGACTGTCGAACGCCGTACATCCTAATGCGGTGAATTGGGCTATCTGCAAGGAAGAGAGGCCTTTGCTCAGCAGTGGGAGAATCTAGCCTAGCAATCATATTAACATGTTATTTTCATCAAGCAAGAGAAAAGAACACGTTAAAAAACGCATTTGAACTTAGTAAACAGTTGTTAATTTGATATTACATACAAATGCTCCAATTTTATTTCTTTGTATATATTATTAATAATAATCATAAATCAAGTAAAAAAACATGGAAAAATAGGTAGTTATTTAAAAATGAAAAAATCGAACATTGTCCATGTAAATTACCGAAGAAATTTCACATCGGCAAACTCCATTAACCCATCAAATTATGTAAGTCCTAGTTGTGTAATAACTGTATATACGAGTATTATTATGTATGTGCCTAGTAGTAACTGTATTTCGGTTTAAGGTTGATGTTTCCAAATACATTACAGGACAAAGAGATAAATCATTAGGTGATAATTTGGATTTTTCATATAGAAATGATTGCGCGTGTCTTGAATGTTCTATTACTATAGTATTTAAAAAAAAACATACTTTTTCACACAACACCATCTAGCACCATAGCCCCAAACTATGTAAAGTTTGTGCTACATAAGGAAGGTACCTATATAAATATAATGTTTCACGAATATGTGTACTTCGTAGCATACTGTGTACACTGTACAAGTGTACCTACAGCGTTTTAGGTCATGCACTGTTCAGTTCAGTTCAGTAGACCATCTCAATTTCCCACCAAAATGTTCTCGAAATCCCCCCAAAAACCGGGTTTTCTAAAAAACAAACCCTCAAATATATATAAATTCCATAGAAACGGCGATTCAAATTTTGTACTAAGTTCCTGTAATTTGGAATCCCCAATTTACCCTAAACAATTTTGTTCCGCCCAAAAACTTTCTCCCCCAATTACACAAGTATGGAGGAAACCCATCCAACAATATCATGCGGGCCCAGCGCAGCGGGCCAAAAAATCCTTTGGACAGTGCATAAGTCATGTTCGGCGCCATCTATCATAACTTTATAGAATCATTTTTTTCTCATTTGAAAACGTATCATTTAACTACCAAAAATCGACTATTTTCTATCACATAAGAAAGTTTTAGTAAGAACAACACTAGAACTTTTTTTTCTCTTTCTGTTTATTCTTTTTGTCAACAATAGTGTCATTGTCAAGGTGAATTTGTTTTGATTTTCGAAAGCTGTTTACAGTTGCGTTTGATTCTTTGATTCAATTTTATATTTTCTCACGATTACCTTGTGTTTTTCTGTTTTCCATAATATATTTTCTGTAGTTTTAATGGACGAGCTTCGTGGGCCCAATATTCAAATAGTTTTACATGTTAAAGAAGGTACAGTGCCCATAAAATATAACTTATTTTTGCTTAAGCGTTTACAGAATATTTTACAGTTTTCGTTAATTTTATTGTTATATTTAGGGCTCGGCTTTGGTTTTCTGAGATCTTCGTTCATAGTAAGCGGTTCTTTGAATGGGTACATGCTAGAGACAGATCCTGTGGTACCCGCCCATGCTCCAGTTTTTGATGCAGAGTTAGTTTGGGAAGCTGATAAAAGAAGGTTTCGAAGGTATTTAATCTATTTTATTTTATAATTTTGGTAAATTTATTAAGGCACATGCCACCCTTAGAACACCATTTACTTATGTGTTTCCCTTAAGTCCACTTAGATTTACCTTGATAGAAATAGGTATTATTAATGCTTATGTTTCGGAAAGTACTAAGGAAGGTATTATTTTATAAAAAAAAAGTTTTCTCCAACTAGTTTTGTCTCTGAAACCGTTTCTTGCTTGTGATTTTACATGTCTTACTACCTGTAGTAAAGTAGTAATACGGGGAATTACATTATCCTCTGTTATTACAGACAGGTCCAGTAGTATGATAGGAAGTTTATTTTTACACATCATACTATTTCAGTCATTTTCAGATGAGTACCTCTTTTGTTTAAACAACAAAATGACATCATTACTTACTTGTAATCTCTTTCATTAGATTGTGTGTGATTTGTCCACCAATATTTATCACAGATCTATTTGTGTGGTATGACTATTTTCAAAAATATTATAATATCAGAGAACAAGTTTTATTATAAAAAAAACAGGCTTTTATAGCTTGTTAATAAAAAAAGAGTGTGCTTAAGACCGTACAACAACTGCAGTTCAGATATTTCGATAGAAATTACTTAGTACACAATTTTCTAATCTTGATTATAGCATTATGTAATACATTTTTCAGTCTTCGAGTGCAGAATGTGCCAATTAAAGTGGAGGTGTTCTCAATGGGTACTCAGGGGCGGAAGGACAAAATTGGATATCTACTGCTCAGCTTGCTTGGTGCCCAGCCTTGCCCCTCCAATAAGATAACTGATGTAAGGTATTTCTTAAAAAAAATAGTCTTTGCATTTAAAATTTTATACTACTGAACTAATTTTAACCAATTTTCGCTCAATGTGTGCAGTTTGATCTATTCATATCAAACAATTGGTGGCTGGCCTGGTGGCAGGTGGCTTAGTTTGCTGTTAGCACATGTCGGCGTTTCTTCAGAAATAAATAAATAAGTCTGCCTGCAAAGCCGTGGGTTGTGGGTTAGATCCCCACCCACTGCAATTATTTATGTGATGAATAGAATAATTTATACTGTGCCTCGGTGTTTTCTATGTATTTAAAAATGTATAAGTAGTCATTATATCAGCTATTTGGCTTTCATAGTACAAGCTTTGCTTATTTTGGGGCTAGATGGTGTTATGTATGAAGGTTCACCTATACTTATTTAATATTTATTTATTTATTAATTATTTGATAAACATTACTGATTTATTGTTACAATTTAAAGAAGTTCTTAACATAATATTTCAATTGTGGATAATTATTTAATCATTTGTATTTCAGGTGAAATACTCATGGCACAGATTGCTTGGTGTCAAATCAGAGGGAAAGTGCTGCCATCCACAGCTGATGATGAGCCTCTCCATAGAAGACAGGGTTAACACTCCTACACCTGTAAGTGAAGCTTATTGAGGAGAAGCATATTTTCATCATACAATTTTAGTAATATGTATTAATGGTAAAGTTTGGATGTTTAGATGCAAGCAGATTGTACTGCAGGCAAACTGAAGAAGTCTGGCTGAAAGTGTAACTCAAATAGAATATAGTGTCAGTTAACATGTTATAAGCCATCATACTGAGAAAATAATGGAATTCCTTAGAGCTTACGGAATGTCCTTTCTCTAAATTCTTCTCAGACCAATTCACAGGGAGGAACTAGTGAAAAAATTGCCAGGGACTGCAGATAGAAGATAAAACTTCTAATTCAGAATTTGATAGCACACTTTGGATACTACGCAGGTGAAACTGGAGGGCGCTGCTAGTCTAGAATGAATCTTCAAAGTATTGTCATCTAAATAAGTCTTCTAAGCATGGACATCTAGACTAGATAGCCATGGTTAGATGTGTAAATGTTCCCATGTTCCTGTGTTACATGTTCCCTCCCGAGTTCACCTGAAGATTTCTTTCATTTACGAATGTGATGATTGAGCTCAATTCACACACAAAGATCTGTGTGTGCGCTCGTCAAAAGAAGTTATCACTTTAAAAAAGTATTATTTTATCATCACCAAATTTAAGATCGCTATTGTCGAGGGTTTGTGTCATCTTCCACTGTTGGCCAAATTGGCTCTCTTAATGAGAGAATGCCCTAAATCCCAGCGGTGGATTCCATCTAAAACTCCATGGCTTTACATCAGGACAAGGATCTCAAGTATAAGAATATATTTCATTATACAAAAACATTGACAGTCATAGGAACTGCCGATAGAAGCAAAAACTTATAACTCAGAATTTGATAGCTTACTTTGGAAACTACGCGGGTGAAACCGGAGAGCGTGGCCATGAGCATGGCCATCTAGAAATGCTGAACGTTGACGCGTTTCTTGATGGCCCATGGCTTTGGTCCCGAGTTTACCCGTAGATTTCTTATCGTTCCCGAGCGTCACGCTAGAATTCAATTCACAGCCCACGGAAAATCTGTTTATGACGCGCTAAAAGAAGTTTTCATATAAAAAAAAACTATAAAATACAGAATTGATAAAATTTATTTAATGAATTGACTGCAACTTAGAATTTAATAAAACCATGTTTTTTTTCCAGAGAAATGAACTTCGCATGTTCCACAGCAATGAAATAGCTTACCCTACTGTTGACCCCAGCAACCTGCCCACTGCTAAGAATATGCTTATGACATTCAGTAAGTCATTCATACAGTTTTTAATCACCCCAAATTGAATATTATTATAATTCATGTGAGGACGTCCACCATACGATCTTATTTAAATTTATTCGAAAGTAATTTTATCGAAAAAATGTACAGTTAATTTGCAAACATCATACAATGTATGTTCTCAGAAAATAAAGATAAATTTACGATAAAGTAGTAAAATTTGACATTGTAAATTCAATTGAAATCAGTGTAGCAAGTTTTTGAAATATCAAGAAAAATATAAAATTGCTAACCTCGACGACGCGACGTGTTCGTGCTACCTTTGCCATTTCAATGGAACGTGCTTAGTTTATTTAAAAAAAAAATACAAAATTTAGTCAAGCATCTGAGTTTAATTTTAAATTGAAGTCAGCTTTTGTTTTTGGAGAAAATTAATTTACGAGTAAAGTACTTTGACTTCATACGTTTCAGATGAGTACATAGCAGAGAGTAAGAAGACCGCATCATCAGCGGATCTTCAGCCTAAGTTGCTGTGTGATGAGGGCCTCATACAAATAGGAAGTGGCAAACATCAGTTTGTTCTCAACTTCGTTATAGGATCGGTTGAGAACCTTGATATGGTGAGTTTCTTGAAATTGTAACACAAGAGAAGAACGTGCCGCCAAAAATAAATTTTTAATGTTGATGGACATTACACTTCCACAATACCATTTAGCCCCGAACTAAAGCTACGGCTGGCCTAGTCGGGAAAACGGTAACTGCCGATCCGGAGCCCCCGGGTTCGAATCCCACTCGCATAACTGTCTTTTCGATTGCGTAATGCCGCTATTTTCGAAGTCATGCGCGTAATGCCGCTAACTTAAAAACGGTGAAGGAAAATATCGTGCGAAAACTGACATGTACCTAGAATCTTTTGAGGTTATGCGACATCCACCAACCCGCACTAGGCCAGAGTGGTGGTTTATGACCTTGACGTTGTTTGCAAGAGAGTCCTAGCACTGGGAATATTTAATGGCTACTAAAGGTGCTAACTACCAAAGGTGCTACTAAAGGTGCTAAACTACCGCGAACCGCTGCGCGTAGATCGCGACAGGAAACGGCGACAGGCACTTGATATCATAGAGTTGTATGGACGCCAGTTCGCGCCATACAATTCCATAATGTCAAGTGTCTGTCGCGGTCTGCGCACTAAGCGCTACCTTTATACATGCTTGTAAGTTAAACACATGAACAAGTAAAAACACATTCGTTTTCATTGATAGTGTAAAAATAACAATCATGTTATTCTTTTTAGTTGCTGCCTGAACCAAATATGAGTAAAGAAATTGATTGTTACATCTCTTACTCTGTCTTCACGCACAACATCATGACTGACAGGTACTTTATCTTTATGCTGACATTCACTAGCTGTGCTCTACGGATGTTAACACCTTACGTTGTTGTCTCTGTGGTCATTGCGAAAACACGAGCTTTGGTAAAATTACGAAATTACTAAAAGTTTTTTTATAATATAGTGTGACGTGACGAGCAGGATATGCGCCTGATGGTAAGCCACATGCATGGCGTATAACAGCACAGTGACACGCAGCTATTGGGAATAGGAAGAGTCCAAAACAGTAATGTTTGACATTACTGCTTGAACACAGTACTGTTTGCCATTTCGTTGTCAATTATGACATATCCACTTGCCAGATGGCGGTAGCAGGCTATGATGTGGGTAAACCTTTGAAAATTTAACCATAGGAGGACGCAAGATCAACTGTCAACTGTCAAAACGCTAACACTTAAACTATTTTGCTCCTTTATTTTAATTCGAATTTGGAAGTTATGTCTCAAGTTGACCGTGATATTGGGTACCAAGAGATGCAGCAGACTCTTCTGTTGCTGGTGAAGAAGGTGGATGCTCTGGAGGCGCTGGTACGTGATCAAAATCACATTATAAAATCACTTAGTAAACCGCCTCAAGCGCGTACTCCGACACCTACCCGACATGTATCAAATGTTACGGTGTCGACTGCGCCTGACTCGTGGCGGCCGCATCGGTCAGCCAGTGTTCGAGCCAAGACCGCTATCTCAAATGGATTAAAAACGCAGGATAAACGACCGACTCCGCTGTTAATTGTCCCTTCGACTAGCAACGCGAGTGCAAATGAGCCCGACTCTGTGATTTCGCTGTCACCGTCTATCTCCGTGACTCCTGCACCGCGGGATTTGAATGAGGTGCAAGCGCTTGATAAGCAATCTAACGGTGGCTGGAATGAAGTAAAACGCAAAAAATCACGCGCACCAATAAATGTCATAAAAGGTACAGCTGCACCTGGTACCACTTTACTTGAGGCTTCAGAACGCTGGAATTAGTATCACCTGTACTACGTTAAGGCAGGCACTACTGGTCAACAAATTCAAGATCATTTAATTTCTATTTGTAGCACGGATATATGCACAGTCGAGACATTAAAACCTAAAGGGACGAACTACACGTCTTTTAAAATTGGTGTCCCAGCTAAGTTAGCTAACACCGTGCTAGCCGTCGACAACTGGGCTGCTGATATATGTATAAAACCGTGGCGATTTCGAAGCACCGCTGGCACAAAGGGTAAACAATAGATCTTCGTGTCTATTGTGTACTTATCAAAATGTACGCGGCTTACGCACTAAGACTACTGAATTTAAACAATCTATACTGTCAAACTCCTATGACATAGTAGCTATCACTGAAACATTCCTGAAAAGTTCAGTATATGATGGCGAGTTGTTCCCACCTGGATACTCGGTGCTGCGCCTGGACCGCGAACACGACGCCGGCTGGGGCGGAGTCCTGCTGGCGGTCCGACAACCCATAGCAGTCAGGAACATCACTACTATTGACGGCCTCGCAGTACACCACGAAATTCTTATCACGTTAATCTCACTTAAAAAAACACCTTCTTATGTTGTGTCGTTTATTTTCCTCCTCGATATACTACTGAACAATATTTAGAAGTTTTAAATGTATTAGAAAATGCTGTGTGCAAGTATTCATCACTGGACATTCTTATCTTAGGTGATTTTAATTTAAATTCATTCGGAAACACTGTAAACTTTCACTACAACTTGTTTTTAGATTTTTGTAAACTGAGACAGCTTAATTGTACACCTAATGTTCACGGAACTATGCTGGATCTGGTTTTGAGTGGGTTTGCCGACGAACGCGTAAATATCCTGGATGACCCGGAGCCACTCGTGAGGATTGACTTGTACCACCCGCCGATCGCTTTCACGATTAAACTAATTCACAATAAAAATTGTAACAGCGCTTGCACTTCCGTACCGCGCCCCGCCCCGCCCCGCGGCGGAACCGGTTTCTGCCGTCCTAGTTGGAATTTCTTTAAAGCTGACTTTTATGGTTTGTATGCATCATTTGCCGATATTAACTGGGATAGTGTAATTTCAATAGACTGTGTAGATAACGCTGTTAATACTTTTTATAGTAAAATTTATGAAGTTTTTGATGCTTTTGTACCGCGAAAAAAAGTTTCTAGTGTATCATCAAAGTACTCGTATCCTCCATGGTTTACAGCTGACATAATACGGCACATTAAAAATAAACACTTCCATCACAAACGCTATAAACTGGAAAAGCAGCAACGTCGTGGAAATCAGGTCTGTGAGGAGTTTGTATTTCAGGGTGAGAGTGTGAAGGGCCAACAAGCTGCCGATGCTTTTGCCTCATATTTCAGCTCTGTTTTTCTTAAAAACATCCCTCGATTACGAGTAGAGAACTTACAACAACAACTCCCATCCTCAATGTCGTCAGCTCATATCACCGTACAAAATATTAGAGTCAAAGAATTAATGGGAGCAATCAAACACCTAAAACCTAGATCGGCGGTTGGACCTGATGGAGTCCCTCCTTTTATAGTCAAAGATTGTGCTCGTACTGTCTTGGTTCCACTTTTGCATATATTTAATTTGTCTGTCAATACTGGGATTTACCCAGACTGCTGGAAAGTGTCGCGTGTTACGCCGGTCCACAAATCAGGGGATAAATCTGATATAACTAATTACCGGCCGATAGCCGTTCTGTCGGTCTTCGGCAAATTATTTGAAACTGTTATAAATAATCGTGTCGTCCCACAAATTGACACCTATTTGGATAATAGTCAGCACGGGTTCCGATCGGGACGTTCAACGGTTACAAATCAAATAAATTTTGTAGATTACGTTACTTCAAATATGGATGCCGGGCTGCAGGTCGATGTGGCGTATTTTGATTATCAAAAAGCATTTGATCGTGTGAATAATGATATCCTACTCCAGAAGTGTGCTCTTATTGGTTTTAATCCTAGACTTCTTTCACTTTTTGCAAGTTATCTCTCTAACAGATCACAATATGTTCAGTTACCTGGTGCTAGATTACAAAGTAGTAACTACTATACTAGGTCCGGTGTGAGTCAATGCTCAACGCTCGGTCCGACGCAGTTTTTGATAATGGTCAATGATTTGCCGAAGTCCATCATCAAGTCTAAGTGTTTGATGTTCGCCGACGACCTCAAGCTGTATTCAGCTGTAGGTGGTGTGACAGACTGTGAGGCTCTCCAGGAGGCAATCAATTCTGCTTGCAGGTGGAGTGGTGATAACGATTTACACTTTAACGGCGGTAAATGTAAAGTTGTTACCTTCACTAGGAAGGAAACGCCGATTATATACAACTATTGTTTATCTGACAGCACGGTTATTGAAAGAATTTGGGACATTAAAGATTTAGGTTTGAGATTAGACAAAGAAATTAATTTTAGAGACCACGTCACTAACGTGTGTAAAGAAGCGTATAGAATGTTGGGATTCATCATGCGCACGTCGTATAACTTTAGAGATCCGCGAGCACCGTTGACGTTGTAGGTACACGGCTTATGTACGCAGCAAGTTGGAGTACAATGCAATAGTTTGGGATCCTCATGAAAAAAAGTATTCGCTCATGGTGGAGAAGATCCAACGAAAGTTCGCGCGTTTTATTTATAAAAAAAAAGTACGGCTACTATCCATATATGTATCCGTCACTATTTGTCTACGGAATGGTGGGATTGTACAGTTTGGAACTGAGGCGCAAGATGCAGCTGTTCACCCACTATTATTTATTGCTGAACAACAAGCTGAACAATCCCGATACATTGAGCGAAGTGCGGCTGGCGGTGCCTGGGGTCGGCCGGCGCGGGCCGGGCGCGCTCGCGCCGCGCCGCCGCCGCCACCTGCTGGCGCCGCCGCCGGGGCTGCGGACTGCGCGCGGCTACAACGCGCCCACGCCGCGTTTCATTGAACTTATGAACGGCACACTCACTCAAAAACCAGATTTGGACATTTTCTTCGATAATTTGGGAAATTTCAGGGCCGAAGTCCTTGCCTATATTAGCTCAAACATGTAATGCGTTGGTTTTTACTGTAAGTTCCATGTTTAAATTGTAAATAAATAAATAAATAAGACATTTATTTTGTCTTGCTAACAAACTTTTTCACATTTTTTTGCGGAACTTTGAACTCACACAAGAGCAACAAATCTCTGTTAGTTTAAACACAAACTAAGACAAACGCCACACACCTAAACAAAACATGCACACATCTACTAAACGCTTTATAAAACGCGGTTGACCATTTTTAACAATAAAGCTCATTTGACATTCTTATAGGCACGAGAGGTGTATGTTAGAACTAGGCTCGTCCCCTAAGAATAGTTGGTCTGAGGGGTAAACTGTCCAACGCTACCCTTCGATAGGTATGCATATAAAACTGCGCGAAGTCACCCTTAAAAATCTTTTGTTTAAATAGAATTATAGAAACGATTCCAAACATGGAAATGAAAAAACGTTTATTGTGGCAAAAACGAGAGACATTAACAAAAACACAAGAAAAGGTACATATGATAATTAATACAATGAACGAATAAATATAGTGTTAGTATGTACTGGAGACTGAAGCCACGCTAGGGCGATCTTTGTTCTGGGATCCAGGCTTCTCCTAATGTTATACACGTAAAAATAGACTGAAGAGCTACTAAAAAATAAAAATATAAAAAAACTACATGTAGGTATTCCTGAATAAAATACATTTGAATAGTAAATGAAATAAGGCATCATTTTAGTTAAAATATGTACTTACTATGGTACATACACCCACGTAAACACCCACTTAAAATTGTTTTTATTTTCCTAATTGCCTGGCAATTTTATTTTATATTATTACAACAAACTTACCCTATTGGCCGATAACTCACATTCGCCTATAACTTTACGCAAAGACTTATTTAATTCTAGGGTTGGCATGACATCGACAGCGTCAGGCTTGTGTGCTCAGTTCAACCAGCGCACGTCTCTCCGGCTCGCGACGGAGCTGGCAACCCTGAGCCGGTACTTCGCTGAGTGCCCGCACGTTGTCGCCAAGTTATGCGTTGGAGATCGAGATGTTGGTACGATTCAAGCGATTTTCAACCTTTTTACAATTTCATTCAGTATAATTAAGTGATAGTTTGAAAGGCTCTCTATGTTTATATTTATTTATTTATTAATTACCTGTCGCACACACACGTCAAGACGTGCGACAAGCCATAAGGTACATGGATTAAAACATTTCTTAACTAAATAATAATAGCTTTACATTTTAAATGTCACTAAAAAAATAAAAATGTAAACATTAAACATAAAAATAGTATTACAAATCATGCTGTCATTAAATAAACGAAAATCATCATTGAGTTGATTGAGGAGAGACGAAACTAAAATCAATAAACAACAAAGAATTAATGTCAGGTAGGAAACACAATAAAATTAATGAAATCTGTGTCCCATTTCAAAACTTTGAATATACAGAAATGTAGCTCTCAATCTCTACATTTCAAATATGTACTCAACTCAATTTCGACCTAAATGTGACTTACTGTAATTATCTTAAGCGCGGCAGTATTGTGGTGGCGGCCAATGCATCATAGTGTAATTTACAATTTGAGCCCTTTGATTTGATAGCCATATTGAGGTGGTTGTGTAAAAATATATTCTGTCATTTTATAACGATTGCCATCTTGGATTGATGATCTGTTATTTAATAATTTCCGATTTGTTTATTTTTCAAACAAATAAAATCAAAGTCGGTCTATCCGTTCGGGAGCTATATGTAGAAAGACAAAACATACACACACACCCTCCCTCCCTCGCATACAGACACGTCAAACTTATAACAACCCGAAGTTTTTGCTTCGAGGTTAAAAACTACCGGAGGAATTGAAAAAGAGGAAAAAATTAAGTAAGCAATTGGAGAAGAGTATCTAAATAAGAGTTTAAATAAATAAATATTGGTGGACAATTCACACACAACACCATCTGACCCCAAACTAAGCAAAGCTTGTGTGATGGCAGCCAGATAGCTGATATAATACTTATCTTATACCTTTAAACGAGCAATTCTTGTATATATATATAGAATCTGAATCTCGGAAACGGCTCGAACGATTTTCATGAAATTATATATACAGGGGGTTTCGGGGACGATAAATCGATCTAGCTAGGTTTTATTTTTTTAAAACATCATTTTATGCGCGTTTTTAGACAATGAAAAACTCCTACAATGTCATTAGAATACGATAGCTTATTTCGCCACTGTTCTTAAAGTCTAAATGGCTCAGATGGAATATGTTCGCCCTCGGAGACAACAGGCCCTGGTTCGAATCCTGGTGGTTACTTTTCTTTTTTTTCTGAGAAAATCTTATACTTAGCGCTTTTTAGTAGGTCTAAGTAAGTCATCACTTCGTAATTCGTACCTGCCTCAATATCATTTAAAAAAAAACGAGCAAAGCTCGGTCCCCCAGGTACTATAGTTTTAAATACATACTTATTATACATAGAAACACCCAGACACAGTGCAAACATTTGAATTCATCACACAAATATTTGCACTGGGTGGGGATCGAACCCACGACCCTCGGCTTCGCAGGCAGAGCTACTACCAACTAAGCCACTAGGCCAGTCATAAGTTTAAAATTAAACTTTTTCAGGTATCTGTAGTATGGATCTCCGTAAGCTGGTCCCGACGGAGGACCCGCGGCGGTTCGTCGCCGAGTTCTGTAACGCGGAGCGCGCGCTCGCCATCACCGAGCGCTGCTTCGTGCTGCCGAGCGCGCCCGGCCGCGGCGCGCGCCGCCCGCACCTGGACGTCGAGATGTCGCTCAGATACATCGGGATCAAGGAAACACAGGTAGATGAAGTGGGGCTTGAACCACGAATGAAACGCTAGGTATCTGCAGCGTGGATCACCGTATACTGGTCGCCACACATCGACATGACGCGCAAATACCTCGGGATCAAGCAAACACAGGTAAATAGAACGGGATTCGAACCAGGTAGCTACAGCGTGGGCCTTCGTAACTGGTCCTCACACCGCGAAATGACGCTCAGATACCTCGGGATCGAGGAAACACAAGTAAATAGAGTGAGGTTTAAACTACAAATTGCTAGATATCTGTAACTTGGACCTCCGGAACTGATCCACACACCGCGAGATGGCGCTCAGATACCTCGGGATCAAGGAAACACAGGCTAATTGATATATATACAGGTAAATAAATGTAAATATTGGTGGACATTTCTTACACAATATTACCATAAAGCCACAAACTAAGAAAAGCTATAGGAGATAATATATTATGTACTATAGGACCCAGATGCCAGATAGATACTTAAATAGTTGTAATCGTCAATTTTAATTTGAAAAACCAACACAAAGTAGTGTATAGGTTATAGAGTGACGTCACTTCATTGGACGATTTTTACAAAGACGTGACGTCATAACCCCTCACTCCAGAAGTTTGATGATCTACCTACATATAATTAGATTTTTTAAATAAAATAAATAAAACATGTGTCCTATATTAATATGTTTCCGTAATTTACAATCCTATATTATACTAGCTGACCCGGCAAACGTTGTTTTGCCATATAAATATTTTCCTAATAAAATAAGGGTTGATCGTAGAAGGGTGAAAATTGAGGATTGTATGTATTTTTGTATGTTGTATCATAAAAAAATAGAAATTAAAAATTTTGTAAAAAATTAAAATTTTGGGGATGAAAATAGATGTTGGCCGATTCTCATAGATACCGGATAAGCACAAAAATTTCATCAAAATCGGTCAAGCCGTTTCGGAGGAGTATGGCAACGAAAACTGTGACACGAGAATTTTATGTATTAGATTGACTGAGCCATCACCCCAATTCCCAGAAGCCATCGGTCCTGACGGCTCGTAGTGCGACCCAGTTGGCGAGTGGCCGGCGACGCGAGACGGCGCCCAAAGACATCCTGGACTATAAGAGCGGGAGCTGTACCAACTTAGACCTGGACGTGGGTGGGGGATACACCAACATGGCCTCTAGGAACACTGCCAGGTCAGTTCTATGTAGCTACTGACGTTAAAAACTACCTTTTTGGATATTTCCGAGATTTGATGTTTGTTTCGTCAATCATGTTGCAACAAGTACACGAATTAGTTTTATAATTTAGAATTTCAAACCTACTTATATTATGAATGCGAAAGTGTTACTGGATGTCTGAATGGATCGAGTTGAAATTTGGAACATAGGCTGTCTGATTAGCATAGATTGTAGTGCTGTTGCAGTGGTAGGACTCTTGGCAGATTCCGCCTGGGGAAATACCACACCATTGCCAGTTATTCTACCGCTAAGCAGTAATGTGCAAACATCACTATGTTCCGGTTTGAAGGGCAATGTTTCCAGAGAAATTACAGACACAGCTTACAGCTTAGAAATATAAGATCTTAGACCTCTGGGTGACGAGCGCAGTGCAGTGCTAGGTAATGCGAGGAAATAATTGATAAATGAATAATGGACTTTTCATGTTCCAATAGCTGCGTGTCACTGTGCTGTTATCTGTCAAGCATGTTGCTTACCATCCTGACCGTCTCGACACTCTTTATTTAAAAAAATATATATTACTTTTTATCTCGCAAAAAGAAGGGAAGCCAAAACTACGCGGGTAAACCGACAGGGAACAGCTAGTAAATTATATTCTGGAATAGCACACTGGTTAAAAGCGGCCAGGGACAAGACATCCTGGACAGCCTGGTCTATAAGAGCGGAAGCTGTACCAACTTCGATCTAGACGTGGACGGGGGATACACCAACATGGGCTCTAGGAACGCTGCTAGGTCAGTTCTATGTAGCTAATGTTATTAAAAGTCCATGTTTTGAATATTTCATATGATTTGATGTTTGTTACTCAACCATATTTAGTCATAGTAATGAGAGTGAAGTTACATAAAGTCCCAACAAGCTGAATTTCAGTGAAATTGTTCAAAATATAATTATAAACAATGTCAAGAAGTTCCCCATCATTCCCCTGTAAGGAAAAAATTTAATTCAAGGTCAAAGGTAAAAAAAATGAGATTTTCGCGATTTTCAGCAAAACAGTAAGTTTTGTCATAAAAGTACCCTAACAAAAATTGTAGATCATAAAATTATCTATAAAAAATGTATCACTACTTTTTTTCTTACGAGCCACCGTTTCTGAGATATAACGATTCAAAAAGTTATAAAAGTTGTTATCGTCATAATATGCATGAGTACGCCATGTATATACATAAAAAAAGCTATTTAAGCTCCTAAAAAAACTACCTGTTTAGATAAGCATCGATATGCATGTTTCGTTAAAAATACTAAAAATAAAAAACAAGTTCAATTAGCTTGTCTTCCTCCAACCTCAGTTGCTGCTCACCAACATCTTTTTCAAGTATATTACCAAGTTCAAGTGTGGCTTGGTTATCAGCTAGACCCTACAGACTGGGGTTGGAAGTTGGTCAACAATATATTAGAGCCAGTTCAAACTTTACTTCCACCTGCGCCGGAAAAACTGCTGAACACAATTTTTTGCAACTGCAAAAAGGGAAGCAGTGCTAAATGTGGTTGCAAAAAAGTCGGGCTGTCTTGTTCTTTGGCATGCACAAATTGTCAAGGCCGGTCGTGCTCTAATATTGAATCACAAACAATGGAGGATTCGTTTGACTCTGACGAAGTATCATGCGATACATCACTATTGACGCAATTTACTTGCATCCAAAATGAAGATGAAGAAGAACAAGAAGAAAAACAATAATTTGAAACTTACGAATGAGACGAATAAACTTCAACACTTTTTTTTCATTTACATCGCTTTTATCTTTCCCAATCTTTGAAAATTTCCGTTATTTTGCAATAGTTTTACATTAAACAGGATCACAACTGATCCGTAGAGTAGGCCTGCTGGGGAAACCACGTCAAAAAAAACGCGATAAGTACACTACCTCATAGGTGGCGTGGAAACGTGTGCATATTATGACGATAACAACTTTTATAACTTTTTGAATCGTTATATCTCAGAAACGGTGGCTTGTAAGAAAAAAAGTAATGATACATTTTTATAGATAATTTTATGATCTACAATTTTTGTCTGGGTACTTTTATGATAAAACTTACCGTTTTGCTGAAAATCGCGAAAAACACATTTTTTTGACCTTTGACCTTGAATTAAATTTTTTCCTTACAGGGGAATGATGGGGAACTTCTAGACATTATTTATAATTATGTTTTGAACAACTTCACAGAAATTCAGCTTGTTGGGACTTTATGTAACTTCGAATGTCTAAATTGACCGGACTATATTGCAACAACTATACGAAATAGATTAAAATTTCAATCTTACTAATCTCTATATATAAAAATGTTATGTTGGTTTGTGTACGCTTCAAAAACTCAGTTCTGCACCGATCGAGCTGAAATTTTACAATGATATATAATCTGCATCAAGAATTGTTTTTAACTAATTTTCGCATCACAATGTGCCACAGCAAAACGTGGCAGGGTACAGCTAGTATTTTATAAATGCGAATATAAAGTAGTTTCGATTTGTTGCTCAATCACGTTTAAACGGATCGGGTTGAAATTTGGAAAATGGTCAGACTATATATAGTCTGGTATAGCACAGATGCTACTTTTATCCTGAAAAATGACGGCAACGGAAACTACGCGGGTATAATCGCGGGACACTGCTAGTATAAAACTGTACTGTACTGTGAAACCTATATAATTATTATTACAGGTACAAGAACGCATCAGGTGACCAAATCCTCCAGACGAACGAAATAGCAGACCTCATAAAGAAGATGTGCGACTCCTTCGCTCAGAGCCAAGAGAAGCTTTTGGCGAAGCGACCCGTCACCGGCGATATGCAGGTGCAGTGCGAGCCAGAAAGAGACGGCGATATGATGAGCGAGAGAAGCGACAAAATCTCGCCCAGGTTAGGATCACCGAAGAAAAACGCTGACGTCTTTGAAAGGTAGGTATCGCTATCTTATTACAACCTAAAGCTCCGCATGACTCTTGCAAGTTAATTTTGTTTATGAAACAACATGAAGAATACGTGTACAATATGTTTTATAATCTTACTGATGTGACGCATTAATTCGTTTGAGTGACCATTCCTATTCTGGATTTTATCATGTTACAGAGAACCGGTAAAACTCGAGACCAGTAAAAGTGATACATGCATTTGTCATGAAAAAGGTATTTATTGTATTTTGCTGTGCAAATCTTAATGAAATGAAATTATTGATTTATCCCTTTGCCCTGTAATTTTGCTGTAAACATAGCTAATTAAACAGAAACACAGTAACACATATTGCTTATCTGTAGAATAAAAGTGAAAGATGTGTTACTTACCTAATACAGTTTTCCAAAGAATCCTTTCGCTGTCATCATTTCAATGTTCACAGGTGAACTGAACTGTTCATCTGTGCACATGTTGCATTTGCCATCACATTGCCGCGGTAAACGTACTCTAATTTATAATATTAGATAGATTCACTTTGTTGACACACCCAAAAGAATAGGATACACTTTCACACTAATAAAAATAACAACAATAAACCTTAACAAGAACAAAATTAAAAAAATTGACTAACCCCCGACTACCTCAGATTTGTTATCTGTACAACATTCTACTAGTCAAGCCCTTTCATTTGATACCCATATTAAGGGAGCTGTGAAAAAGAAATGTATTTCGCCATTTTGTGGAAGCGGCCATCTTGGATATGAAATTTGTCATAGTGCAATGTATTCTACTTTTCAAACCCTTTCGTTTGATACCCATATCGAGGTAGTAGTGAAAAAAATAATATAATTCGCCATTTTGTGGTGGCGGCCATCTTGGATTTGTTTTTTTTATAGTGTATAGTATTCTACTAGTCAAGCCCTTTCATTTGATACCCATATTGAGGTAGGTTGTGAAGAAATATTTTGTCCGCCATTTTGTGGCGGCGGCCATCTTGAATCGATATGAACCAAACATAGCTAAGAACATCCGCACGGATAATAACTTTCAAATAAAAAAAAATGCATCGAAATCGGCCCATCCGTTTGAGCTCTACGGTGCCACAGACACACACACACAGACAGACATACATCGACGTCAAACTTATAACACCCCTTTTTTTGGTCGGGGGTTAAAAATAGTGCTTTAAACTTAAAAATATTACTGTAGTGTACACGCGTGGTAAGTTTAAAACAAATCTTCAAAATTCAGTGTCATGATGTTTTGCATTTATGTGTATTTTGGTCTAACAAGGGGAATTCGACAGTGAATAGCTCAATTTATAGTTTCAGATAAGGTGAAGCAAGTCCTCTCATTCAAGGATCGTGACGAGATAATGCAGAAATTTGTAGACGAACTCGAGGATTGGAAGGAAAAACAACAAGAGCTCTACAAATATCAGGTATTTTATATTTTCCTTTTTGTATCCCAGTCCAAGATAAATGTGAAGAAAAAAGAAGCCTCACAAAGATCATAGACCCCGGAGCCTGAGGAGTTGCCAAATAAATAAAAATACATAGGTAAATTTCAATAAACTGTACAACAAGGGATAAACTGTAAGCAGTGGTTCAGTTAGCAAAGCGGTAGAATAACTGGCAAAAGTGTGATACCATTACTATATTTCTTGAAGAATATGTTCTTAGTGTCGTAAGCCTAAAGTAATACGCTCTCTTCTCGGTTAGCACGCTCCATCAGAAAGCGCATCGTCGCTTCATATCAGGTGCGATTAAATTCAAGTACAAACTCGGTAAAAAATACTAAAACTCTCAAGTGAAAAAACCCGCCAAATGCGATTGAAACTTATCACCAACCACATGTGAGTTACTTGATAAATAACTAATGAAAGTAGAGTTAATGACAACCTAATAAGTACAACTATTTAATTTGTAGAACTTATGTAATTTATATTTATTGTTTTTTTCATTTCCAGTTAAAACGTAAAGAAGAGTACCATTTAGAGCTCCTATCTCGGGAGTGGACGAAGAAACGAATGGAGCTAGAAACGAAGCTGACCCGAGGCATAGAACAGTGTCGCAACCTCGCCGCGGACCTGAGTCGTGCCACCGAAGACTTCAGACTACGAGGATATAGGAACACGGAGCGAGAGAGAAAGGTAACACTCTTCATTTGTTGAAGGGGCAGTCGCACTCATCATATCTCTTAAGTTTTCTGTAGATTTCAAAGTATCTGAATGAAATTTTGATAGTTTGCTGTTTCTAAATACTCGAGAGCGTCGAGTCTGTAGATTAAGTGTAAGTATTAGGAATTGTACAATTGTATGGTTTACCAAACGTAACAAGTACCATATGTTTGCATGTTGATCAGTTTCAAGTGAGATCAGATTAGTTAAGATGCCTCAAATATCTTAATGAATTCCTCCCTGAGAATGTGAGAAGTGTTTGAAGGAACGAATGTATCACCAGCGCAGCATACAATTCCTACGCCGCAGAAATCAAGACGTTATCCATGTGTATTGCGAAAAGAATAAGACCAAGAATACTCACTTGAAGGACCCTCAAGCTCACCAAATAGTTACGTTTAAGTACATACTTAATCTTTTACCCGATGTTTGCGATTTGTCAATTAGTTCGGAAAGTATTCAACCTTATCCCTCGATTTTCGAAATGCTCGAATCATTTTTTGTAGTATTCCTATCTACAGACTGTCGAACGTCGTAGTGAGATCTAAAAAGATGTCCACTCAGCCCAAATTTCGTTTTCAGAAGAAGAAATTGTATTTGTAGTCTCATTCGGTGGATAGATCGCGGCGAAAGTTATACTGTCTTCCCAATATCAGGACATTATACTACAAAACCTTTCAACGCAATGATCAATAACTTTAAGATGTTATAATGTTTTAGTTACTGGATGCCAAGAAGGGTCTCGAATCGCACTACACAGCCAAGTACCAGGAACTGAGAGAGGCATCTCAGAAGTTGGAAGATGACATGAACCACAGACTGAAGATGAAAGATATGGAGAGTGAGGAACTACGGCTGAACATCATGCAGTTGGAGAAACAGGTCGACACACTTAAGGTAACTTGGAGGAAGATTGGATAACGAAAATTAAGTCTTACATTTTAGCTACACTTTGTTAAATACATTACTGTGTTCCGGTTTGATGGGCAATCTTTCCAGAGAAATTACAGGGCTTAGAGATATAACATCTTAGATCTCTGGGTGACGAGCGTAGTACAGTGCTAGGTATAGATTTGGACTCTTCATGTTCCAATAGCTGCGTGTCACTGTGCTGTTACGAGGGTCAAACTGAAAGTTCTTAGAAGATCAAAAACTGATTACATTAGCCAGTTATTAGTTTTATTATACCTATCTTTTCAAAGTATTGTCCATTCACGTCAATACACCGCTGCATGCGATGGAACCACTGGGAAAAGCACTTTGCCCACTCGTCCTTAGGGGTCTCTTCAATGGCATCGCGATACGCAGCCACCGCTTCTTCAGCATTCATAAACCGCTTTCCTTTAAGTTTTTCTTTAATTTTTGAAAATAAATAAAAATCACAAGGCGCGAGGTCGGGGCTATACGGCGGGTGACCCAGTAATTCAACGTTTGATGTCGCCAAATAGTCGATCGTTCGCTTGGCGGTGTGCGATGAGGCGTTGTCGTGGTGAAGGAGGATCCTACTGCGAGGTCGTTTCTCTCGAACTTTTTCCAAGACAAGTGGCAAACAATTGGTAGTGTACCATTCTGCAGAAACTGTTTTTTGATCCTCTAACACAATTGTTGCGAAATGACCTATCCTTCCAAAGAACGAGGCCACCATTTTTTTCCCCGCACTTCGATCTCTCTTCACTTTAGTTGGCAACTCCTCGAAAGGAAACACCCACTGAGCAGATTGTCTTTTGGTTTCAGGATCATAACAGTAAATCCAGCTTTCGTCACCTGTTAGTATGTCGAACACAGCATTTGAGTCACCTCCGTTAAACCTTTCAATAATTTTACGGCACCAATCCACACGATGGAGTTTTTAAGCCTCAGTCAAATTATGAGGTATCCACCGGGCGCAAAGCTTCCTGACCGCTATATGTTCGTGTAGGATTTTGTGCACTTGACTCATACCGATGCCTAAGCTTGTCCGAATCTGCTGATAGGTCACTCTTTTGTCAGTCTCTATCATACGCCGCACAACACAGATGTTATCTTCAGTCGTCGCCGTAGAAGGCCGTCCCTCACGTAAATCATCAGTGATTAGTGCGACCACGTTTAAACTCATTAAACCAGTTGTAAACAGTCGCACGAGATGGGCTTCATCGTGAAAGGCCAATCGTAGTCTATCATAACTTTCTTGTTGACTTAAATGACATCGAAAGTCATAAAAATCATTGCACGAAAATTTTCTCGTGTTAAATTCATGTTGACGTGACACAGACAATTTTCAATTGCCGCCAAATCGTAAAACAAATGACAAATGAATGAAGTATATACTCAGTAATATTGGCAAAGAGTTCTATTTTCAAATTTTATTATATTTTTATAAGTGGCAATGAACGAGCTAAGGAAATCCTCAACACTATTAGAATCTGAGATTTTTATTACCCTCATTTTATCGTATAATGACTGAACGTGCTCGAACAATACAGATAATTTGTCCTGTAATTTATCAACTCCCTATCAACATATTTGGGTTTTTGCCTAGAAGTCATTTGACTAAATGAAATGGCGGTTATTTTTACAAATTAATTATAAAAATAGCCGTAATTGTTAGAAATTAATTACAACAATAGACGTAATCCGCCACAAAGTAATTACAAAATTGAACGTAATTTGCTACGCATCGCGCCGAAGTGACCAAAATATATATGCTGTGTTTCAATAAATTCAAAGTACACACACAAATTGCACAAAAGTGAAAGGAGGACTTACGTGCTGATGGAGCTCTATGCCTGCCGGCCGGCGTGATACGATACACTTTTTAGTTTCAGTGAGGGGAGGACGATTGATATTAGGGTAGGAAAAGAAACAAATGTTGCAACTAATTTCCCCAATAATGGCCAAACATATACTACAAAACCTTTCAACGCAATGATCAATAACTTTTAGATGTTATAATGTTTTAGTTACTGGATGCCAAGAAGGGTCTCGAATCGCACTAGCCAAGTACCAGGAACTGAGAGAAGGCATCTCAAGTTGGAGATGACATGAACACAGACAGTTCTACTTTGTTAAATACATTGGCCGGTTTTGATGGGTTCAGAGAATTACAGAACTTTCAGTTTGACCCTCGTATGTGGCAGGCATGTTGCTTACCATCAGGCATGTCCTGCTCATCTCGTCACTTCTTATTTAAAAAAAAATACAGATTCTTACGTATGACAACTATATTTGAGATACTATGATGGCCTGGTATTAAAGGTATTGTTTGCTATTTTAGAAAAATATAAATTTAGTAGAAATATTGATTAGACCATATATATTCTATGTCATGGTGTGATTTAATCTGCTGACAATAAAACTCCAGTGCTCAAATAAAAAGGAAAATCACTCTTAAATAAAGAAATGAAAAGAATACATAATACGGCATTCCTTTTATCTTTTTCAGAATAGCATAAAGAATTCAGAGAAGGAAGCAGATAGCAAATATTCCGGATTGACGAAAGATCAAACTGCGAGCCTTATCCAAGAATTGGTGAGCCATTAATTTTTGTTCTTTTAACCATCATCTGGCCACATAGTAAAAAAAGTACTATTATGTGTGTGTGTTCAATGCAAATTTACTAGTACCATGTTAAATTTCTTAGAATATATATGTAGCTAAAGTTAAGAACAGACAAAACATAGTGTGTGCTTAAGACCGCACGACAAAATTGAAAACTAAAACAAGAAGTAACTATTAAAAACCATTGAATAAATAAAAACGATTGCATACTCGTATAAATATGGTAAATACAGTAATATGATAGTGGCAGATGCGGCTGGAGGACTAGTGACCAAGGCCAAGAATAAATTAAAAAAAATACAGCGACAGACAGCACTGCCGTTTAGTGCAGTGCACCACCACCAGTGTCACCATCCTACGGTTGCCTGGAAGAAATCGCTCTTAGCGATAAGGTCGCCCATTCTTACTTTGTTTTAAGGTGTTTCTGTTTTATTATATAAGTGCAATAAAGAGTTTATCTATCTATTAGTGCCTAGCTGATTATCTTTCTCGCTCTGGTATACTTGGCGGTCCCGAGTTCACCCGCACAATTTTTTCATTTTCGTGCGTGACGTTGAGATTCCTTCACAGCCTACGAAAAAACTGTGTTTTCACTTCAAAAATTAAATAATTCTAAAGTAACTAACATCTAACCACGGAAATTCGGTAAGCAGTAGTGTCTATCTAGGCCAACTGCCATATATCCTTTATTAATCAAGTTGCATTATAAGCTCAATAATTATGTCAAAATATAAATATTCAATCAAGTAAATTTTTACCTTAAACCCTAAATTACCCACCCCGAACTGCTCCCGGCGCAAAAGTGCCAATGACGCTCGTTGCATTTCCGCGTTGAATGGCAACGGCCAACCTTTGCTCCAGGAACAAGCCGGAGCGGGAGTCGCCTGTATTCTCCCTGAGCCTGCGCCCTAACTGCTAAGGTTAATTGTGTATTCCCAGCGTTGTCTAGAAGAGAAGCTGGAGAGCGCCGTGCAGTCGAAGGCGTTCTTCAAGGAGCAGTGGGTGGGCGCGGTGCGGGAGCTACACCTCGCCAAGCTGAGCGACCGGCGCCGGCTGCTGCGACAGCTGCACCGCCGCCGCCGCGAGATCGGAGACGAGTGAGCAACTAGCTTATGGGGACTTACTTTTATATGAGTATCCGTAGCGTTCTCTAGAAGAGAAACTGGGTGATTCTTCAAGGAGCTGTTAGAATCTTTAATATGAATATCATCATCATCAGCCTATTTAATAATCGTCCACTGCTGAACATAAGCCACTCCATGAACGCCATAAGGTGCGGTCATCTGCATTGCGCATCCACTTTCGACCGCCAACCTTTCGCAGATCGTCGCTCCACCTGGGCGCAATGTGTCCCACTCTACGCTTGCCGGTTCGCGGTCTCCACTCCAGTAGCTTCCTACCCCAGCAATGGTCGTGTCTCCTACAGATATGGCCAGCCCATTGCCACTTTATATGAATATCGGTAGCGTTGTTTACATGAGAAACTGGAGAATGTTGTGCAATCAAATGCGTTCTTCAAGGAACGAGTTTTTTTTTGACGTGAATACGTCTTTAAAATTACTTCCATAGGGACGCAATCCAAAAAAACGATTGATAACAAAATCGGGGATACAGTTTAGTGTTGTAGATATACATACATACTACATATCTATCATCTCCATCCAAATTTCAGTTACACCACTGGATAGCTAAAGAATCAAAGAATTTATTACGCTAAGTAAGGACAGTAACACATCGCACGCGGGGGAAGGGGCAGCCCCGCCATTTTGAAGGTCATTTTGCTGCGTATCAAGATTTCCATTTAGTATAACTTTCGACTCGTTGAAGCTACGACGTTCATTCAAGTTTCAATCGTCAGCTCTCGTCAAAATATATCGTTACATATATAAAATTAGTGTAAAATTGTATATGTGAATATAATAAGGTGTTAAAAATATCAAAAAATATATAATGTCGGCCTATACGCGTCGAAAAGCCAATCGAAATACAGAGATTGTAAACAGTTGGAAAGGGCATCTCAACAGAAATCGAATGGTACCAATAAAACACCATATGATCGAGTCAAGCAGTGCCGGCAACGTAAAGTAATGAATGCGGCCGAGCGGATCAACGACGGTGCCGCTATTGTGTAGTACAACTTCTTATGATTATGACATACATAAATAATAATATTTTATATAGAAACTATTATCCGTTACACTCCGCGAGGTATAAGCTGAGCTTTGCATTAGTGTGAGTGATCACCAATCAGGCAGGAGCTTGAAATTTTGTCCGCGAGGTATAGGCTGAGCTTTGCATTAGTGTGAGTGATCACCAATCAGGCAGGAGCGCGGCGAGACAGAATGGCGCCGCGCCTAAGGCCGGTTGTCACACCTACACTATCCATGTTCCATGTGTTAAGAAGCTCGAGAGCCCTGTGAGCTCGAAGATGTTCTTCAAGGAGCACTGAGGATCTTTGTTGTGTCTCTAGTATTTTTTGTGTCTCTTGATTGTGTCTCCACCGTAGTTTAGAACAGAAGCTGGAGAGCGCCGTGCAGACGATGGCGTCCTTCAAGGAGCAACGAGGATCTTTTTTTGTGTCTCTAGTCTTTTTTGTGACTCTTGATTGTGTCTCCAGCGTTGCTTGAAGAGACACTGAAGAGACACTGGAGAGCAATGTGCAATGTCTTAGGTTTTCTTCAAGGAGCAGTGAGGATCTTTAGAAGTTACTTTAGGGGCGTTCAAGTATTATGTAAGTAACGCACCTGTCTATTATTAATTAAAAAAAAATATATACCATACCTCGCCCCCTTGTAACGTTTTTTACACTCCTGCCCTCGCTAACACACGCTCACGTTACGTATCTAACATCCAATGACATTACGAGCTCTTTTTACACAAAAAAAAACCTCCACCAAGAGCCCTAACGTTTTACAGGACACCGCCAAATCGCATTATGTGACACTTGAACGACCCCTTTGTTTTTGAGGCTCTGGGCCGGGAAGGGAGCAGCATAGGCAAATGGCAAAAGGCAATTAGGCAAACACTCGATGTCCAGTCGATTACTAGCGGAATCCCAACCGGTAGTGATCGGCTCTACAGACGAGCACTAGAATTAGATTTTAAATGTACCCAATTCCCCCTATTTTCCTCTTCTTCTCCTTATCCAAGAAATGTGTAAAAAAAAGTATTGTAATGACAAAGATCACGGACCCCGGAGTCTGTGGAGTGGCTAATTTTAATTTAAAAAAAACCGCCCCCATTGTTACACACAGGGCACCGCGTTGGTGGTCAAACGCAGTCTTTGCGTCAATGTGGTAAAAAACCTAATGAAATAATAATATCATTTTTGCATTCTAGGTTAGACACGATAGATGACGATGACGATAAAGCGAGGAGTCCGGTCGATATCAACAAGCTGAAGGATGACTTCTATGTGGACCTGTTGGCCAACACACCCGCTTTGGAGACGCATTCCATGATGAGTTAGTCTAAACATTAATTTATAAATTCATAAGTGGCATCGAGGATTAAGTGAATCAAGTAGACATACGACATAAGCAACGCACTACATATTCCCACTGCTGGGACTCCGGGCTCTTGCAAGGACCACGCTGGCCCATTGCAGGTTGGTGGATGACACATGACCTCGAAAGATTCTAGGTACATGTCAGGTTCCTCACTATGTTTCCATTCACCGTTTTAAGTCAGCGGCATTACGCTCCTGAAAACACAGTGGTGTGCGTGGGATTTGAACCCGGGAGCTCCGGATGAGGCAGTCGCCATTCTCCCGACTAGACCAGGGTAAAGTAGAGCTGTGTGTTTTTTACGAACTACTTTAAAAAACTTTTTCAATTCGGGTCTATTTTTTACGTTTATTTGCCTTGTTGCTGTGACATTTATAGATTTGCTAGCAACGCCTTGCGGTTTTACCTGCTTAATTCTCGTTATTTTCCCGCGTTAAAAACATATGTACTATTCCACTGTTCTGAGTTCCAAATTTCAAATCAATTGAGCAACGAACATCCAAACTTTCGTATTTATAATATTAGTAGAATTTGGAAAAGCCCACAAACAATTTAAAAGGTTTGTTTGATTTGGTAAAATTTAAATGAGACCACCTGAAAACAAGAAGCCATACCCTTTGAAACAAGAAATGTATTTCCAAATCGATTTAGGCGTTTTGAGAGTTAGTTGAACATACATACAAAAAAACATCCGATAAAATTCACTGAGTTTTGAGTAAAAAAATATTTTTATTGAAAATTTTCTTTGACGGCCTTATAACTCAGATCGTTATCTACCTTACCGATATTGAATCTATTGGTTGAGTCTCGTGTAGATTCGGGAACAGTTAACTTGTTTATTAAAATATAATGTTTGTTTTTTCAGGCAATTCAGGACCCGAAGCCTTGGACATGTTAGACTTGAAGTAAGTTGTGAACTTAGAAAACTTAAGGTGCGTTGGGGTAACTCCGGACAGATTTTTGACTAGTTAGCATAGTCTTGCGATTTATTTAATTTCTGGAGATCAATGTATGCCAGATCTTTAAAATAAATCTACAATGCTTAACGGATAGACAGAGTATAAGTGTGAATTTTGTCTGTCTTACAGGCTTAATAGTTTTTGTTTTTAACCCCCGACAAAAAAAGGGGTGTTATAAGTTTGACGTCGATGTCTGTCTGTCTGTCTGTCTGTCGGTCTGTCTGTCTGTCTGTCTGTCTGTCTGTGTGTGTGTCTGTCTGTGGCACCGTAGAGCTCAAACGGATGGGCCGATTTCGATGCGGTTTTTTTTATTTGAAAGTTAA
Organism: Ectropis grisescens; assembly: GCA_017562165.1. NCBI lineage: Eukaryota > Metazoa > Arthropoda > Insecta > Lepidoptera > Geometridae > Ectropis > Ectropis grisescens. The sequence continues at coordinate 18,170,886 of CM029787.1, read as the reverse complement.
TATCCGTGCGGGTGTTCTTAGCTATGTTTGGTTAATATCGATTCAAAATAGCCGCCTCCACAAAATGGCGGACAATATATTTTTCACAACCTACCTCAATATGGGTATCAAATGAAAGGGCTTGACTAGTAGAGTACTAAACGCTATAACAAATTTAAAATCCAAGATGGCCGCCACCACAAAATGGCGAATTATATAATATTTTTCACTACTACCTCAATTCTACAGGTAGTCGGGGGTTAATCAAAATTTTTAATTTTGTTCTTGTTTACTTTATTTTTTATGATCACGATAACATAACCTCCGAAGGGCAAGTTCGGACGGAAATTAATAGTAGCCTCTATTGCTTAGAAGACAGATTCCATTAGAAGAATACATCCGATCTTTCACTTTCTAAACTAAATATTTTACATAATTTACTAATTCACGCACAGCACATTTCTGATTTGTCGGAGCGATAAACAGAAACTATGGGTCGCGGGACGATAAAATGGCGTCTTATTTAATCTTACGAGCGTTTGAAAATTATTCGAAATTAGATCAAAAAACAATTCATATGGTCTTACCCCATATCCGATCTTACCCCAACGTACCTTAATAGGCATTAATAGTATAGTTGAAACATTCGCTTTCTAGTGACAACCTCTCTAAAATTAAGAATGTCGGTGACGTGATCCTATCTCTCAAGTTAGACCAAATTACACGTACCAACTTTCGTGAATTAGTTGACTTTGCAAAGAGTTCACTGGGATCAAACATAATGACATTGGAATTTTCTATATTAATTTTGACAAGAATTACTTAAATTATTATTATTATCTGACGTTATTACATTAATGTAAAATTTATCTAATTAACAAAGTAAAGTTTAAAACTAGATTAACAATGAGAGGTTTTCCGACGAGACAAAAATAGTTCTAACGTTCGCACTAGATGGCGATAGTGTGGATTCAGAAAGATTTGTCTCTACCATAGACTCTCAGAAGTGTAATTACTGAAGCCCCTGCCAATTTTCAGGGAAAAAGTGTAAATCTAAATTATTTGCGATAACAAAAAATTTTGGAGGTTTCCCAAACACATAACTTATTTTAGATAAATTATAATTTGCTTCTCAGCTCAGCTGATGTGTTTGGTTTGTTTACTTTCTATTAACCCTAATTACTCGAAGTAAAAAATTCATACTAAAACAAATTTTCTTCTTTTTAGTGTTAAAATATTGGGAATAAAAAAAAATTAAGTTGATAATGCAATAAAAATCGTTACTGATCACATTCGATTTTCAATAAAAATCTTTAAAACTCTCGATACAGAGACACCAACTAAGCACAAGTAACACTGAAACGAAAATATTTATCTGCGGCTGAAGGACTAGTATCCATGGCCAAGAAAAAAAAAAAGTGTTGGGACACTAGTTACCAAACGACTAGTATAAATAACCGCTCTTTAAGTTTTAGCGAACTCTGCGAATTAGCTAATCGATTATCTTGTTCGGTGACCGTTATTTTTTCGGGGATCCACTATAGTTCAGTAATGCCGCATGGTCCACTGACTGATTTAGTTCGCTCTTACCCGAATTTTATGTTACGTATTCAACTATTTTAATATACTTCGTATTTTTGTTTCATTTCTTTAGCATCGTTGTGATTTGAAAATCAATGAAACGAAAAAGCGACATTAAAAAGAGAGTTAAGCATTTCTAAAGTATCTACCACGTATTATTTTCTAGATACAGATTTTCTAGATATTTTGAAGACATAAAAACAAAGAAATGATAGATGGCGCTTATGTTACGTCTAACATTGCTTAACATTTCTGTCCAAATCTAAGGTTTTGACAATGTCCGTATATTGAGATAGGTAAAAATTTTAATCAGACAATTTATAGTTCTCGTGTATTTAATGCATGTACACAAAGCGTTTCCGATTTTGCAGATGTTCATAAGCAATAGCAACCAACAAAACAACAACAATAGCAAATAACAACAATCGTAGGAACTTTTCTTAATTCACGTGAAATTTCTGTATTTTACATAATATGAAATAGGTAAATTTTGGAGCGCAGTGCGAATTAAAAAAAATGCAATATTGTCTTTTAAAATATTTGAAAAAGACAGAACGAACGAAAGATAGGAGTTCGGCACATGCATGCGAGCTAAGTTCAGCGTTCCCAGTGGTCACTGACTATGTGGCTCAGTGACTTATGACATTGATATCGCAATCTAAAACCTACAAGCGCCTCCTAACGTCGTTTTTCGAACCATTTTTTTGTCTCGTCGGAAAACGCCTCATTATAATTGCACTATGTAATCAGCAGTAGAAAACTTTTTACAGGTCAATACGCAAATGTGTCTGTGCGTATTGCTGTTCAATTGAAGTAGGCGCTGTTTAGCTCCCAATAGTTTAATTAACAAAAATATTTCAATCACATAGGAACGTTCCGAAGAATCCCACCAATGAGAAGATAAACGAGCTGATATCACAACGAGACCAGCTCATACAACAGGACAACCCGGACGAAGATGTGCTGAAACAACTCAACCATGACATTAGGAACTTACTATTGAACTGTGGGAATTGAAGTAGGAATTGGATTTTTTTGTGGCGGCAGGACTCTTTGCAGCTTACGAAGCACCACAGTGTTTACCTTTGTCAGTTTTTGAAGAAGTTACCTTTGCCAGTTATTCTACCCCAAGCAGTAACGTGAAAACATCACTGTGTTCGGGTTTAAAGGGCAATGTTTCATGTTCCAGAAAAATGCGCTTCTTTAGAAAAAATATCTTTTTATAGGTTCTACGCCGACGAAGTGGCTGGCGGAAAGTACTTTAACAATCAAGTCTTATAGTTTCGTAAAGACGTAGTTGATTCTATGCTGTTATATTTGTTGAAATGGTTTGTTACCATTAAATAATTTATCATTGTTTTATTTTGTGTATTTTATTTACCACTTATCCTAATAAATAACTACTAAATACCGACTCGGAGAGATAGATGAACAGATGACTTCACAAAGTTCGCTGGAAAGCGCTGGTTGCAGGTTGCGCAGGTCCGTTCGTTGTGGAAATCTAAAGGGGAGGCCTATGTTCAGTGGTCAATTTTGCGGCTGATAATGATCCTAATAAGAAAGCTGGGTAAGGCAGTTAAGGAGGGGAAGGAGCTGTGGGTAAGGAAATTGGGATGACGACTGGGTCAAAAATAATATCAATCTAGTTAGTCCGTCAGGTAGACCTGATTTATAATGGTATACTTTTGGTATATTTTGGAAAAGTATGGGACATGTCATTCCGAATTTGAGCCTTTCGGATTGTGTATCGAATCAATGAAAGCAATCCGAGCGACTCGTATTCGGAATGACAATCCTTTTTTCAGCCATTCTAAACGGATATACGACAAAGACTGGGAAGTTTGCATCTTCTATAAGATTATAAATTCAGGCTAGCTAAATTCAATTTATTTTAATGTGTTTTATTACATTTGCTGCAGTGCTGAAAAGGTTGGAGTTTCATTTTCATTGTTGTCGATTGACTAAAAACTAAAACTCTCTGATTGACAATCGATCAGTGTTACTAGCATCACTATTTACATCTAAACCATCGAAATAATATTGACAGTGACATTTTTGGTGTTGATGGGATGTAAGATTGCTGGAGTGCCGAATTAGTGTTTTTGTGCCGAATAAGCTATATTTTTATAGCTACAGGGCCAGAATGGAATATCAATATATATATGCTATAATAACATATTCGAAAAATTTAAAATCAGTCGTTACTGAGTACTGAATTTAAATTTATTTCGAAAACCAACTAAACATTTTATTATCAATCTGTTCAGTTTCAATCGTTTGAAATAAACGTTTATAATAAATAAATTAATGAAATATATTAATTTATATGATCAATATATTTTAGTACAATCAGTCATAGGAAATGCTGTTAGATGTGAAAACTTATAAATCAGAATTTGATAGCTTACTTTGGAAACTACGCGGGTGAAACCGGAAGACGTGGCCACGAGCATGGCCATCTAAAAATGCGCCAGCCAATGGGAAATATTGACACATTTCTAAATGGCCAATGGCCATAGTTCCGAGTTTACCTGAATATTTCTTATCATTCCCGAGCGTGACGCTAGAATTCAATGCACAGCCCACGAAAAAATTCTATATTCCACGCCGAAAGAAGTTTTCACTTCAAAAATTGGCACACAGGTATAGGGCCTGGCGATAGAAGTGAAAACAAATAACTCAGAATTTGACAGCGAAACTACTAACGGCATGGCAGAACTGCACGGGTGAAACCGGAGGGCAAGGCCATAACTATGGCCATCTATCCGAAGATTTCTTTCATTTACTTTTGAGCTCTCATTTATTCATTTCATTTTACTTTTGAGATCATTTCATTAAATTGAGCTCAATCGTCACGTTCGTAAATGAAAGAAATCTTCGGGTAAACTCGGGACCAAGGTGAATGCTCATCAGTATAGGTTAGTATTTCTAAATAGCTATGGTCATAGCCACGCCCTCTGTTTTCATTCGCGTAGTTTCTAAAGTGAGCTATCAAGTTCTGGGTTATAAGGTTTTACTTCTATCGGCAATGCCTATGACAGCCAATTTTTGACGTGACAACGTCTAATAAATCGATGAACGCTGGCTGCATGTACGAAAAAGTGTCCTGCTATGTCCCGTTACGCTCATTGTACGCTTACGCCTCGATTCTTAAGTAATGGCGCGTGCTGTGGCTTAATTTTGCAACTTTTCTGCCAACGCTTGCGCCTCATCTATCAATGTTGTGTTATGACGTTGTCACGTTAAACTGTCGTCCGTGAATCAATCGACTTCACAGAAACAACCAATTTTTGGCAGGCTTTTTGAATTTACAACATTTACTTATAATGTCAATAGAGTAGATCACCAGGACATATTCATGCAGTGTGCATTTGATGTAATACAACAATATTTCAAATGTTTTTGCAAATTTAATCAAATGCCGTATTACGCGTGAACAACAGGTAATAGGTAATACCACAACTTTTTCGTGGTTATGTGTAACAACGTGTGTGAAACAGAGAGAATTATGAAGATTGCTAGCCCATGGAGGTAATAAGTACTATTATAGTTCTTATAACTTCCATGTGCTAGCCACACAAAAATAAAATGGCAGTTTACAGTTCAAAATGAATAATTCATAGATTAAAAAATAATCGCCACTAGCCCAATTCAAAGCAGAACTTCATGATAAATGCAATTATTAAAAATGAAATCATGTTAAACGTTAGAAAAGTGGCATCTATTTTATCAATTATATCCTTTGTCTGATTGTGATGAAATGTTCCATTGATTAGAAGAAAAGTTTCACAAAAAAAGTTCTCCAATTCTGTGTCCATAACGATATAGGATATACCACGCACAAAGCTATGATTTAGGGGTTTTTGGCGTGACAACGTCTAATAAATCGGTGAACGCCGGCCGCATGTACGAAAAAGTGTCCCGTTACGCCCATTGTCTCGTTACGGTCGTTGTCCCGTTACGCCGCATCTATTTTTAACCCCCGACCAAAAAAGGGGTGTTATAAGTGTGACGTTGATGTCTGGCTGTCTGTGTCTGTCTATGGTACCGCATAGCTCAAGCGGATGGGCCGATTTCGATGCAGTATTTTTTTATTTGAAGGTTAATTTCCGTGCGGTAGTTTTTAGCTATATTTGGTTAATATTCAAGATGGCCGGCTTCACAAAATGGTGGATGGACAAAATATTTCATCACAATCTACCTCAATATGGGTATCATATGGAAGGACTTGACCAGTAAAATACAATATACTGTGACAAATTTCAAATCCAAGATGACTGCCACCACAAAATGGCGAAATGCATTTCTTCTTTCACCACTTCCTCAATATGGGTATCAAATGAAAGGGCTTGACTAGTAGATTGTTAAATAGATTACAAATCCGAGTTCGGTCGGGGGTAAATCAAAATTTTGATTTTATTGATGATTTTGAAAGATTCTATTGAATACAACCATTTCATTAATGTTTTGTAATGACGTTGTCACGTTAAACTATCCATATATGTACCCTATATAATCAGATTAATTTTTTTACATACATTTTATTTGCAATGAAAGAGCTTGAGATAGTTAAAATGCTTTGGAATTAAGTGTAATGTTTATCATACGCTGGGAATAAAATAAACACAATGAATATCAGATAATTAGTTTAGGTATTCAACTCCCTAAGCTATTTAGGTCGTAAGATCTTTGTTTTATATTCTGTTATTACGATTATGATGGCCACGTAAATAGTTACTAGCTACTATTAAAGTCACTAACATAGCAACATTATTCTTGACTTGATGTTAAATTGTTTGACGTAATTCTATTCTATTATTTTTTCGTGATTTGTGTAATGATTGTGATTCAAAAGTTATTTCCTATTAGAAGTGTTTAGAATACATTATTTCGTTGTTTTCGTTCTATTACATACTTGCAAAATATCTTACTGCTGAATTTTATGCAATAGCATGGCGAAAACAAAAGTGACTGGAGCCACGAGTAGATTGAAGCAGGACTACCTACGGCTAAAAAACGACCCCGTTCCATATGTGACTGCGGAACCAGTGCCTTCCAACATATTAGAATGGCATTATGTTGTGAAAGGCCCCGAAAAGAGTCCTTATGAAGGCGGATACTATCATGGAAAGATAATATTCCCTAGGGAATTCCCGTTCAAACCACCGTCTATTTACATGATCACACCCAATGGCAGATTCAAGACGAACACTCGGCTTTGTCTGAGCATAACAGATTTCCACCCGGATACGTGGAATCCTGCATGGTCCATCTCTACTATCCTGACTGGTTTACTCAGTTTTATGCTGGAGAAAACACCCACTCTCGGTTCAATGGAGACCTCAGATTATCAGAAGCGGTGTTTTGCTGCTGATTCATTAGAAATAAATCTCAAGAATAAGATGTTCTGTGAATTGTTCCCTGATTATGTAGAAGAGATTGAGACGTTGTTGAAGCAGCGGCAAGAAGCCATGCTCCAGGCTGAGCCACCAGCTCCAGAGGGAGAAGTCACATCAGAGAACCAGTCTAATTTGCATTCAATTCTGACAAACTTATTTGTGCTTGTAGGCTTTGTATTCCTTTCTTACATGGTCAAATATGTCGTAATCTCCATATCTGATTAAAAATAAATTGATCCATGTGCTCTAGCTGTAAATACTGTAATTTATTTTGTAAATAATGTTTGTCTGTAGAATTAAATGTTGTTACTTAAAATGCAAATTTAAGTTCATGAGCCAAATAGTGAGACACCAGTTAATCTATATATAGGAGTTTTGATATAGAGAAAATAAAAACTAATAGCCATAATATAGTAACATTTTCTAGAACTGTAAGTTGTTAAATTTTATACAAGGGAATTGCAAGATTCAGCCTCCCAAACATCACCAATGATGTCTATTCTTGTTTCTGATTGTTTAATGTTTTATTGTGCATTATCTATTAGCATTTAATTTATTGAATGTCATCTTTATTCCAATCAGAATCATAAATAGACATACAAAATATAATAAGCAGCCCATTATTTTCAAGGAACAGGTAGTTCATAGATTTGTACCACCAGGTTAATTTTTACTTTACCATAGCATGATAAGTAATGAAGAAGAAAAAAATTCTTGCATTAATTTAGTATTTATGGTCTCTGGTACATTCTATTTTTCATTTTAAAATAAATTTGGGGATATAGTAAATTATAGATCTGTAGATGCAATATTTCAAAATTCATTTGAGTTGAAATATTATAGCATTCTTGTAAACAAAATATTAAAACTGAACATTTACAAGCATTAAAAATAATAAGGAAAAACAAAAAATGCTATTGTAAAATGAAATGGTGTCTTTGATACAAAGAATCAATAAACACTTTTATTATTGTATGTAGTTTTGCTTAGAATAAGCAGATCTTGATGCCTGGTGTGTTAGACATAACTTGCACATTGCACTATTTCTAGTAGTAATGGGGGGTTTATATAGTCATTACCAAGTTTATATTTTTGCAATTTTAAATCTAGTTTTAAAATTAGCAGTATAAGTATTAGCAGCTTTCACATATCAACTACAACTTCTATTGCTGTGTTTTTTATTCTTAATATTTCCTTGTATACTTTGCTATAGTTTCTCTTCTTATACTGCATTTATGTCTAAATGTACCCATTTTGTTTGGATGGTTAAACTGAATTTTTATAATGGGGTATGTAACATTGATTACTTTCTTGCCATACTGCAAATATTTCTGGTATTTAGTCAAAAGGAAAGAAAAAAGATTTCTTAAGTGTTACAGTTTTAATTGTGATTAAATACAATTGTATATTTCTACACGGATTCTTACTATGCTGTGATTGTACATCAGAATTTGTAATGTGTATTCCAATAAATGTATTCCATGTATTGTTTTAGTATTTACTACTTAGGGAATATTATTTAATCTGATTTAGGCATTTTAATACAAAAAATATGTATTATTAACAATAAAGATGTTACATTACATTTTCTTTAAAATATCACAATGCAATCTAATTTTGTACTAAGTATTTGATATAAACCATCATTCACATGTTATTTATTTTGTTTTAACTGTTTAGGTAGTACAGACATAAAAAGCAAATAAAAATAACTTTGAAACAAGTTATATAAGCTGTAAATTTGTATGTTTACAAATACCAATTTGTTTAATTTGAGATATTGTAAATTATAAGGGGGCATTGTGAATTAGATTATCTTTGATATATCATTGACTCCACTCCAATTTGAATCTTTTCAACCAAATTTATTATAAATTATCAAAATTAAGTGATTATGAATTTGTTAACATTGCTTTCAGCTTCATAGTTATTCACTATACTAGTATTATTAAGAAATATGTAGCTACATCAAAATATCGGGTACTCAGTCCATTATATTTAACCACAATAAATAATCCAGCATTTAAATTTTATGAGGGTTTCAGTACATAAATTATGTAGGTAGGTACATATAAGTTTACAGCTTATTATTATTATCTATCGTCACATGTTTCTATGACAACTAACATGGGCATTACTACCATGGTAATACTATGAAAATGTTAGCATGCTTGTACTGTACTTGTACCCTTGAAGAATACAAAGTTGTTTGTAAATGCTTTTTAAATTACATAAATATATTTATGATTATAGTATGATGGTTGATGAACTGTCTTTTTCATCATACATATAATTATTGCAACACTAATGAATGGCAAGTGCCTAGTATTGGAGTATTTACTAATTGATTCTTAGCACATTGTCACTGACTATTTTAAAAAGTTAATAAAGTTATTTTTATAACGGAAAGGAGTCTTTTACTTATCCTTAAGATTAGGCAGCTATAGTTGTTTTATCTCGCGAAGCGACGCTTGCTTTACTTATAGACTGCAGGCCCGTGAACAAAATTTATGGGTCAAATGAGCCAGCATGAGACCTATGTAGGATGATAGATGGGTATAAAATAATAAGATTCAGCACTATGCCGTCACTTGTAAGCTGTCCAACTGAATGTAGATGAGCATTCAAAAGCGCAAGTAGAGTGGTAAATTTTGGTCATTTGTTTTTGTACGGCATTCTTACCATCAAATAGATCCATGGAAAATAATGAGAAAACGCGTAGTGCCGTACAAAAATAGTGGTCCACCAAATCGGAAACATGTTTGATATTTCGGAAATTTTCAGGGAAAATTTGGTCATTTGATACTGTACGGCATTGGTTCCATACAGTTGCACTAGTTCGTCTAACCCATTATTCCGCAACGCCGTACAAAAATAATGCGACAAGAGGAAAATATCAAGGGATCAATCTCCTCTTTTCAGTGATCCAAGGAGGTGATTTGATACAGTACGGCATCGGTTCCATAACATTTTGTAGCAGTCAAACGTACAGTTAAAAATAATGCCGTACAAAAATGACTGTTCATTTAAATGTTTATCGATAATTACCTTAATTTCAACGTATACTTTATTTATAAAGGTGGTAGGTCATTTGATACTGTACGCCACCTTATTTTCTAAATTACCTTGCTAAAAACTATTGTTGTATAGTAATGCCGTACAAAAAAAAACGTGTTCTAAAAAGAAATACAGAGGAATACAAAACATGCAAATTTTCATTTATTTCAATAATCATAGATTAATGAAATATAGCAATTTTACATATAATCGTTGCTTTAAATAGTATCCAGGTAAATAAATTAGGAAAAAATAATGCCGTACATTTTAACCCTTAATCGAACAAAATGTGCATCACTTAGTTAGAAACTCGGAAACTCGGAAACTATGTACTTCAGGGCAAAAATTATGGAGATCATTATTGTCGAAAATAGTATTTTACACTTTTGTTGTCAAAAACCTTTTGTGAAACGTACCGCTTACGATTTACGTCTCATTTAATGAAACAGTTTTCTATCGCGGCCGATAGCTTTTGAAATATTAGGTAAATCAATAGAACGCATCTATTCATTTTAAAGATCAGTTTATTTTCTATAACTTTTACCTTCACTTTTTTTAAGTCCATACGTTTGATTTATAAGACGTTTAAATTCTGTTATTCTGCCAAAAATAACAAAAAATTAAGAATTGTATTAAAATAAACAATTGTTTTGTTTGTGGTGGGTTATTAGACGATGAGAACTCTGTATTTGTGAGACAAAAAAACGATAACTTGTTAGACACGCCTGTCGTGTCCTCCGCAACGAACCGGTTAATAAAATAAAATATAGGAATTTTCAACATATTATCGTTGCTTTAAATAGTATTCAGATGAATAAATAATGCTTTACATTTTAACCCTCAATTAAACAAAATATGTACACCTAGTTAGGAACTATAGGCCCGTGTACGAAATTGATGGGTTAAACCACTAACAGACCTATGTAGGTCAAAGATAAAGGGTACCTGTAAAATAATAAGATTCAGCACTATGCCGTCACTTGTTACCTGCCCAACTGAGTGCAGGTGAAGAGAGTGTTGCTACCCTTTATCTTTTCTTTTTGTCGTATGACTTTTATACGGCGTTGCGGAATAAAGGATTAGAAAAGGTATTTAAACTGTATGAACCGATGCCATACATTATCAAATGAACGAATTTACCTTGAAAAGAGTCTGATAAAAAAACCAACTGGAAAATAATAAAATTTAAAATTTTACAATTTCAATACATTTTCTAATCAATTATTTCGCAATGCCGTACAAAAATCATGCAATATGGGGAAAAGTTCGAGGGTTGCAACATCCTCTCTTCACCTGCACTCAGTTGGACAGCTAACAACTAACGGCATAGTGCTGAATATTATTATTTTATAGATACCCTTTATCATAAATGTGAGGTTAAAATAACAACGCTGTACGGGGAAGGATTTCACCTTATACGCGGAGGATTATTCTGAATCAACCACTGAGTCGTCATTGGAATCAACGTCTTCATCGATGTCAGAATTATCTTGTCTATCATCTTCTTAAATATGATTTTTTTTATCAAAATAACATCTGACGTGCAAATTTAAAATTAAAATTGTAAATAATAAAGTGGTCTTTAAAAATGGCTTGACGTGTTTTATTGATTAATCTAATATTTCAAGAGTTATCGGCCGCAATAAAAAAAACCGGTTCATTAAATGGGTCATAAATCGTAAATGGTGCGATTCACAAAAAAGTTTTTAGCAACAAAAGATGTAAAATTTTATTTTCTACACTAATCAGTTCAATAATTTTGGCCTTAAAATGCATACTTTCCGAGATATCGGCCAAAAACGTTTTTTCAAGGTGGCGCTTAAACTTCACCTGAATCTGTCAGCATTTTGTGATTTTATGTTCAGTAAGTGATCCTAAACCTCATAAAAAAGAAATTTGGATCGGAAATTTATTGCAAAGTTAAATTCTAATTTTTTACTTGCCTATGATATGAACTTTCAGGTTTGTACGGTATTGACTTTTCTAAGACATGTATTAAATTTATATAAATTATCTGAATGTCGTTTAAAAAATTCGTACTAAATATCACCCTAAAGTACATTTCGTCACATAGAATTTTCTGGAGTTTTTGGCATTTACTGACTTTTGGACTAACAAAAATGTACGGCGTGTATAAATTTTTTATCTTTGCACAAAATGTTTTCGGAATAAATTAATTTTACGTTGTATCAAATCACCTCCCTGGATCACTGAAAAGAGGAGATTGATCCCTCGATATTTTCTTCTTGTCGCATTATTTTTGTACGGCGTTGCGGAATAATGGGTTAGACGAACTAGTGCAACTGTATGGAACCAATGCCGTACAGTATCAAATGACCAAATTTTCCCTGAAAATTTCCAAAATATCAAACATGTTTCCGATTTGGTGGACCACTATTTTTGTACGGCACTACGCGTTTTCTCATTATTTTCCATGGATCTATTTGATGGTAAGAATGCCGTACAAAAACAAATGACCAAAATTTACCACTCTACTTGCGCTTTTGAATGCTCATCTACATTCAGTTGGACAGCTTACAAGTGACGGCATAGTGCTGAATCTTATTATTTTATACCCATCTATCATCCTACATAGGTCTCATGCTGGCTCATTTGACCCATACATTTTGTTCACGGGCCTGCAGTCTATTATGGTATCTATTGATTTATCCTATTCTATACTTGTAACAATCTTCACACACATGTGAATGTGTGCGTGACCATGGACGCTCACAGGACCGTCCGAGACGCGGTATTCGTTTTCACGCACACATACTTGGCGTGTTTTTACATTTAGGCGCCCCCAAGAGATAAAAATACTAAACCTAATTAGGGATATTTTCATGGAAACTCACACGGATTGTTCATAATTTATTTGAAAAAGATCTTTTGTCCTTACTCTACTATAAATCACTTATCAATGATGATTGCTGATAGCTGTACATAAATAACAAACTGTGATTACTTATAATATTATAAATAGAAAGTTTTATTATAGTAACAATGGCTTTCTAATTATGTATCCTCATAAAGGGTTGCACTACTACTATACCACTATTATGAATGTGAAGAAATTAAATTCTACGGCCCAACCGCCCAACACAAATTTTCTTTTTACTAAGTATGTTTTCACTCAGGAAAAGCTAGCAATCATCATTTAACATAAACAAAGGTTCAATTAGTTTTAAAAACTAAAGTTACACTTAGAATACACATCATGCAATGCATTGGCTAAAATAATGCTTTACATAAGTACAGCATATATTTAATCTATATTAAATATTACAAAACTTCCATTTATATTAAATGCTATAATGGATTACTTTTAGCCAGACTTTTTGACAATAAATAAACCTCTATATTGAGTTAAGCATGTTAATAACATATCTTACTTCTTCACATAAGACATTTCATAGCTATAGGCACATATATTTAAAGTGTGTAAATTATAACAAAACATAATTACTATAACCATACAAAATAATGTACCTGTTAAACAAAAGTTATATTTTCACCCCTAATATTACTGTCTAATTGTTACTAATATAAATATTATACTTACAAAATATTGTGAAATTTTGTTATGGACTGAAACAATAAAACAAATTATTGCTTCCATACAGATTTCTGTCACTGTGGAATAAAATTGTTTTGTCTAAGTATGATTTATTCTTTATTTTCTTCATCATCTTCCTCCCAATCGCTAACTAATTTTTTAATTTTATCTTGCTTTTCTGGGCTTTCATTTTCTATAGGAGTGTGTTCAGAAATAGCAGCATTTGCAACATTTTCCTCTGGGGTAGTTTCCACATTTTTCGCAGGTGCCTCATTACCTTCTTGTGAATCGTTTTCATCCCAATCATTCAGCAATGAAGATATTTTTTCTTGTGCAACAGCAGGATCAATTACTACAGGAACAGAGTTTTCTTGAACATAATCAGATTCATCTTGCGAAGAAGTGGCTTCATTTTCTGTAGTTGTTTCCTCTGTGATTTCTTGTTCTGTATGCACAACTGACATTTGTTTGTCTACTTCTTGTTGAATATTTTCTATTGATTCTTCTAATTCACATGCTTCCAGATTATCTTGTTGGATGACTTGAGAGCTAATCTCATTTTGAGAAGGTGGTTCTACAGTCTGTTCAGTTTCTGTTTTTTCGGTGCACTCTTGGACTATTTCTTCAGCATTGTTAAAAACCTCACAAACAGTGGTTCCAGAAGTAAGGGTTTGATTAATTTCCTGAACATCATCCTGGTCAGGTTGAATGTCATCAATCACCTTTTCTGATTGATTTTCTTCTGGGATGGCTATATTTTCATTGACTGGCTCAATCATTTCTTCAGTTTGAGAATATGGTTGTGGCTCTATGTTATCTGGTTGTGTGTATGTTTGTGATTCTATAAGTTCAGTCTCTTCTACTGAGACAATGTTTGGATCAATCTCTTCCGACTCTATTACATTAGTATCTACAATTTCTTCAACTTCATTTGGGTTTATGATTTCCTTTATTGCATGTTTGGGACCTTGATTATTGGAAGCAATAGGAGTGGGTTGTGGATTATGTTCACAGTCAACTTCATTATCTTCAACTAAGTTTGCTGTTGATACTTCTTCTACTTCCTCAGTGATTATATCTTCCTGAATTTGGTTACTAGGATCACTAATGTTGTTATCAGAAGTTTCCATGATATTTGACTGCAGCTCAGCCTGGGGAAGTTCAGGCATTTCACAATTAGAATCAACAATATTTGATACTTGCATTTGATTTACTGATACAGTAACTGTTTCGGTGACTGGCACTGGAGTTATTTCAATATGATCAGTGTTTACAATTTGATGAAGTTCATTTGGCCATACTTCTTCAACGGGTTTGTCTAAGACTTGAGTATTCATGATTGGAGCAGTTGTGGTAACTGTTTCGAAATTTTGTGTAATTATTGCAGATGATTGGACAAATTGTTGGCCTAAACCTTGTGTAGTAATCAGTTGGTATTGTTTATCATCACCAGCAACTTGGTGGCTGTATACTACTACAATGTTTGAATTATTTGAAGCCACTGCCTCAGAAACATTCAAAGGATAATTTTCTGGAAGAATCATCATATCATTTGCTTGAGTAGTAACCAAGTCTATGGTAGTAGTATTTAAAGTTGATGTGTGAGGAGCAGTCAGAACAGTTAAAGTTTTGTTTGAATCACCACTATCAAATATGATTGGCTGGTTAGATGCCATCAAAGCTTTATATTCTTCTTCATTAGAAACATATATTGGAATAGGGTCATTCATGTTTTCTGGATTTTTGAGTAATATGTTGGCATGCTGAACATTTTCTTGATTTGTATATGCTACTGACGTTGGTGTAACAGATTGAAGACCATGATCTGATAAAACATATTCCTGTGTAATTTCTTTTGTTCGTCTAGGAATAAGTTGGTTATCTCTCATTATATATTCAATGTTATCTATCATGACAACTTCTTCATGTGTATTATGGGCCGTCAGATTGACATCAGCAGCATATTCGTTTTGAGTAGTTTGCTGTTTCTTTGGGGATTTGTTTTTGTGGGTTAAAACCTGAGTAGAAAAACCTGAATTAAGGATTGTTTGCTTTGCATTTGGTGTTTGTTCAGGAGTAGTTTTAGTGACAATATTTATATTTCCATCAGGTCTTTGTTGAATTTGGTACTGAATATCTAAGTCTTGAAATTCATTCAATGGTGGCTCTGATTTCACAAGAGTTTTCTTTTCTTCTTGTTCTTCTTCAGAATCATCAATAATACCATCTTGTATAGCTTCTAATTTATGAAACATTTTCAAATGTGCACACAGGTTGGATTCCCTGCAGAACATCTTCATACAGTATATACATTGGAAATTGGATTTTCTTTCTGTAGTGTATTTATGTCCTGTGTTTTGAATATGTATGAGTAGTTGATTAGTTGTACTGAAACCAGCGGAACAAACATTGCAATGGAATTTTTTAGCTTCAACATGTGCCAATTTGTGTTTTGCAAGAAGAGCTTCAGTAAGGGCCACATAATTACAATTATTACATTTAGGAAAACGAAATTGTGGGGGAAGGGGCACTCCGTGTTTGGTGTACATATGATGTAGTAAATAATTTCTCTTTGTAGACTTTTGTCCACAGTATTCACAAATATTTAGGACTGGTTTCTCATTATGAATCTCAACCAGATGACGTCTAAATTTATAATAACTGGTGAAGTTCATAGCTTTGCCTGGTGTGCCACATATGAGGCATATCCAAGGACCATCAATATTATTAGCTCCCAATGCAATTAATTTTGCTGCTTGCATTGAATCCAGAACATCAGTTTCAAAAGTGAAATCTACATCTTTCTCAACCTTGATTGGTTTTGGAACAGGTGGTGCCGGCTTTTGTTGTTTTTTCACGGTCTTGTTAGGGGTATTGAGAATTTTCAATTTAATATTTTTGTTGCTCTTAACCAAATGTGGATATTTTTTAAGAACTTCACTTATTATTTTGGCATGGTCCAAATTTCCCATTGACTTTGATTTTGTTTCGATAGATATTTTGCTTTCAACATTCTTTTCCAAAATTTGATCAAATAGTTGATTAGTATCTCTGGAAGGGCCTGGCTTATTCACAAATTGTTCAGAAAACAAGTCAGAGTCATCATTAATTGTAGGCTCTTCAAACAAAGACTCTTGTTCCTTTTTTTGACTTCTTACATGGCACTATATCAACAGTGGTTACTCCATACTTCTTTGATGTTGATGCTTCATTAAGTTTTGGGCGTTTTGCATATTGTTTTCTCGTTTCTGGATGTACCATTAAAGGCTCTGAAGTATAAGAAATATTACAAAAAGAGTTTTCAAATATATTATCTGTATCTAGTTCTTCGGGCAGTTCATATCTAGTAGGGCGAGGGTCTCCTGAAATGACTTTCTTAGAATATCTTGGATCTAACGGTATGGGTGATGGTTCTCTGTATCCTACAATCCCATTGTTAGAAGAAGTCTTATTAATAGGTAAATAAACTTTCTTGTCCCTGTATACTGTCATAGTTTCAGAAAAAGCTTTAGTATGGGATCGTTTGTAGGTTTGTGGACTTGTGGTGACAACTTCTGTAGAGCTGACACTTTTAATCGTTTGCTTGACACCTTCAACATGTTTCACAGGTTTTTTTTACAGCAGAGTAGCTTTGAACGGCTTTAGCCTTTGGCCGATGCGAGTCAAGAAGTTTGGTCAACACAGGCATGTTCATTATCTCAGAACATTGGTATAATCTTTCCAGAAGATCCATTTTAAATTCTAACTGACCTGTGTACATGAAGTTGACTATTGGGACGACGATGTCAGCCTGCAGATCTTCCGGCATAACTAAACAGTCTTCGTACATTTCACATGTTCTTTCTAGGAGTTCGAAGTACTCAGTGCAAGCACTGAGTACTAAACGGTGAACCTTTAACTGGGCATTATCTTGGAATTGTAAAGTTAAGTCACAGTAGTCTGTGCGATTAAAGAAGTGCTTTAACCTTTGGAGGAAATATATTCCCCAGTTATCTACTTTCACTTGCTTCACGTCGTCGCTCATCGTTGTATTTTTACCGTATCATAATATGAATTTCTCGCAGCAATATTTACCTGAAAAACAAAGAATTTTCAATGAAATTTCGTTAGTAATAACTTGTTTTAACAGACATTACTGTAATAGCACTGTAAAAATCGATAGATAGGAACGCCAATTCGGCTACAAAACTGAGGGCGCAATGACGCTAAGAGAAAATATTAACCACAAAACATTTATCTTGAATTTTCCGCCACATTATTAGTGTTCGACTTGTTGAAGTAGGTACTTACTGATATCAATCCAAACAATTCCAAACACTTAGTTCGTATTTTAGTAACTTGGGCTCGTAGCACTGAAAATATTCACCAAACACAAAATTACTGCACCGACCGTCCCATCGCCATTCAACTTGACACGGCGCACGCAAGATGGCGGTGTTCATCGACCTCATTTTCTAGCCGCCGCTATGCCGCTGCTACACCGCTTGTTTTTTTGCTACGCAGTCATAATATTGTCTTTTTAATATGATTGATGCTAAGTAAATCATATAAAAATAAGTTTCATAGCAGAATGAAAGTAAAATTATTTTTATATTTGTTATTATATCCTTAAAAATGGAATAATTTAAGATTATGTATTTTATTAATTCGAAAGAAAGACCATTGACCACAGAGATGCTACACATGCGCCATCTTCTCAAATCCAAGAAAATAAGAACTATTGATCGGACGCGTTCTAATTTTACAACAGGTATTATCGAATGACACATTCCAAACCTTATTTTGGTGTTCTAGTTTGCACGTAGATGTAATATTAAATAATAGATGGCTCTGGGGAACCAATATCATAAAATGAGATAATATATTATATAAATATATATGTAGGTACATAGCGGAGAAGACTTAAAATATGCTGCGATAATGATAAGTAAGTAATATTTACCTATTTTACGCCTGAGATAAGACCATAGGAGCAATTCGCACCTCGTTCTTATTTATTTTTTATGATTTCTATGATCATTCTCCCTCAACATTAATAATAGAGAATGGAGGGTTATAAGTTATAAGTAAGTACCTATATTTGTCAAAAAATCCTTGTACATGTGGCATCGTAGCCTAGATCTAGGTGTTAGAATGGGTTAATTTTATTGCTATACATTTTTAAGAGTTCAATGGTCAATTTGATGTTATTTTTTTTCGACTGGTTATTGATAAGTACCTACTTAGATATTTAAATAACTAGTACCTATGCAACTAATTTGGATGTACCTAAACGAGAGCAATTAACGTTATTTTTATTTTTTCAAGTATAAGGCCAACTAGTAATACTCGAAATAATAAAAATTAGATTAGGTATATAAAATAATTAAAATTAAACTTGAATTAGGCTTCAAGAACGCCACCTATCTGTAACTGCTTTCGATATAATATGTATTATAACTCTTCATCACAAGTCCATTGTTTGACGTTTGTACGTCGAAACATGTGGGGTAAAACATGTTGGGATTTAATTAGTCGAAACTATGCTGTTGTAACTTCCAACTTATAGATGGCGTGAAGCAAAAACTAAATTAATGGTTAGTTGTCTCATTTTTATTTTTTAATCTCCGACCAAAAAAGGGGTGTTATTCTTTTCCAATTTCTTTGGGGTGTTATAAGTTTGACGTGGATGTCTGTCTGGCTGTGTGTGTGTCTGTGTGGCACCGTAGAGCTCAAACGGATGGGCCGATTTCGATGGGGTTTTTTATTTGAAGGTTAATATCCGTGCGGATGTTCTTAGCTATGTTTGGTTAATATCGATTCAAGATGGCCGTCTCCACAAAATGGCGGACAAAATATTTTTTCACAACCTTCCTCAATATGGGTATCAAATGAAAGAGCTTCATTAGTAGAATACTTATATAGATACCTTATAACAAATTTCAAATCCAAGATGGTCGCCACCATAAAATGACGAATTATAATATTATTCTTTTCACTACGCGGCTTGGGACACACGTGTGGTGCACCCTGGGCATCACACAACAACTTGCATTGGTGGCATCGTGGAGTATGATAGTCAAGCCCGGCTGGGGAGGGAAATTCTATTCAGGGAAAGCCACTAAAAGACTGACTTTCTCGTACTCGGCTGATACTCTTATTTTATTTAGAGACCAAGTAAAATTCCTAAGTCTTCCAGACAAGGGTCATCCGCGATCACTCTTATTAGTGAAGTGCTCAGTTGTAGGTCATGGAACGCGATATGGCCATGAAGGTGGACCTAATGCTATCCCTAGCCGTGGTCTTAAGCGCGAACCTCTCGCTACCAACCATTTTAGCCGTTCATCCAGAACGAGAGAAGGCAATTCTGTCGCTCCTCTGACGAGGCGAATGTGGATACAGGAGTGAGCGAGAGTAATGCCCGGCGGGCAACCTGGTTCGCATCCTGTCACCACTAGAGGGTCGGGGGCGTCAAAAATTTAGGACCGTCCAGCACTCTATAGAATACCTTTCCGAGAATGTGGCGCGCCGGGAACCAGCGCGTCACTGTATCCACATACGAAGGCCCGTTACCCCGCGAGGCACGCAAGCATGCTAGAGTAGCAGGATGCGAGAGTGGTCTCGCTACTTACCGCTAAACCACGGTTGGAGAAACCTGTGGAGAAAACTTTAGTCTGTGGGTTCACCACTCCTAGTAGAGTCGGGACCGACGTATCCTGCCGTATTTCTGAGCGTAGACGTAAACTTGCTGATAATACTTATAATATAATATTAAAAAAAAAACTCATGAAATATAGAAAACACTCAGGCACAATACAAATCTATTGATATTCATCACACAAATATTTGCACTGGATGGGGTTCGCACCCACGACACACGGCTTCACAGGCAGACTTGCTACCATCCAAGCTACCAGGACAGCCATATTTGAAGTGAGTGTGGGTTGGTCATCCACAGTGAAGCCAAGAGAAATCTCAAGGTGGAGCTGCTCTTCTAGGCCTTGCCTCCAAGGCGACGACGATGCGGCTATGTAAGTTGTACGGTGTATGTATGCGCACCGGCGCAACTAAGGTGGGGCCAGATTACAGTGCACCTCTCAGAGATCTCAATTTCGAATCATCACTACATAGTATAAAAGAAACTCACTTTCTAAGTCCCTATATCCCTATGAAAGCTTAGATCTTTAAGACTACCCAAAAGAATTAGCGAGATTAGATGCGGGTTTTTGAAATAGATAGCGTGATTCAAGAGAAAGGTTTATCTTATCTTATACCTTTAAACGACCAATTCTTGTAGGTTTATATATATTATATAGAATCTGAATCTCGGAAAGGGCTTAAACGATTTTCATGAAATTATGTATACAGGGGGTTTCGGGGACGATAAATCGATCTAGCTAGGTTTCATTTTTTTTTAAATCATTTTATGCGCGTTTTTAGACAATGAAAAACTCCTACAATGTCATTAGAATACGATAACTTATTTCGCCAATGTTCTTTAAGTCTAAATGGCTCTGACGAAATATGCTCGCCCTCGGAATCAACAGGTCCCGGTTCGAATCCTGATGGTTACACTCGGGACTTTTCTTTTCGTTTTTTTCCTTTTCTTAGAAAATCTTATACTTAGAGCCTTTTATAAACGCATTTAATTCGTATCTAAGTAGGTCTAAGTAATCACTACGTAATTCGTACCTGCCTAAATATCATTTAAAAAAACGAGCAAAGCTCGGTCAACCAAGTACTATGTATATGTGCATACAACAGTAGAGAAACATTAATCATTTTAAAGGTTTCTAATGTAATGTCATAAATAAACACATTTTTGCGCTTACTTTGCAATCGCTCGCTGGCTGGATCCTACGAGATGGATCAAAATAATGTAATTACTGGAGTATTGTACCCCTTAAAAAGGTCTACAAAAAAGTCAACAATGGTATAAGTCTATCTCATAGGGATACCCACAATAACCATTTTTATTCGTATTTTTAACCCCCGACTAAAAAAGGGGTGTTATAAGTTTGACGTCGATGTTCGTCTGTCTGTCTGTCTGTCTGTGTGTGTGTCTGTCTGTGGCACCGTAGAGCTCAAACGGATGGGCCGATTTCGATGCGGTTTTTTTATTTGAAAGTTAATTACCGTGCGGATGTTCTTAGCTATGTTTGGTTAATATCGATTCAAAATGGCCGCCTCCACAAAATGGCGGATAAAATATTTCTTCACAACCTACCTCAATATGGGTATCAAATGAAAGGGCTTAACTAGTAGAGTACTATACGCTATAACAAATTTCAAATCCAAGATGGCCGCCACCACAAAATGGCGAATTATTTTTTTTTTTCACCACTACCTCAATATGGGTATCAAACGAAAGGACTTAATTAGTAGAATACTTTGCACTATGACAAATTTTAAATCCAAGATGGCCGATACCACAAAATGGCGAGTTACATTTCATTTTTCCCTTAATATGGGTATCAAATGAAAGGGCTTGACTAGTAGAATGTTGTACTTACAGATAACAAATCTTAGGTAGTCGGGGGTTAGTCAAAATTTTTAATTTTGTTCTTGTTAGTATCAGCATTGCATCCGTGTGAAGCCGGGGCGGGTCGCTAGGTAAGAATATCTCAAAACTGTAGAATTAAGATTTCTTGCAGATAAATTACAGGGTAATGAGATAAATCCTACTAAGTAATACAATTTCTATTTTTCATTCACTCTTTCAAATTTCAATGTTTAGGATGTTTGGATGTTTGTCGCTCAATCACGTCGTAACGTATGAATGGATCGGGTTGAAAACATCAAATACACCATTCGATGTGCCCTCCCAAACTTCAGGCGCACGGAATTATGTCATCGTTGGGAAGAGTGAGCTCACTACGTTCTAGTCGGTTGCATGAAGTGGTGAACGCCGGACATTTTTACCTATCAGTATTCGTTGTCAACAACCAAAATAAGTAAAACCACACCATATCTCACCGCTAGCGATTCCAGGGGTCAAATAGATTGGTTGTATGTAAATAACTTAAGACACCACAGATACGCAGTTTATTATCAATTTAAAGGTACCTACTCAGGGCACATCGATTAGTTTATATCAATGGTTTAAAGGAACACAGTTAGATTATATCTAGTCTTGAAGACAACATACCCTACTTTTTATTTCAGGACAATAACGAGAACAGATACTACGCGGGTGAAACCGTGGGGTGCTGCTAGTCATAAATATGTTTGGATGACGAGTGCAGTGCTAGGTAGCTTTGAACTCTTCTAACTATTGATAGTACAAAAGTAGGTACAAAATCCACTTTTATACTATCAATGCTTCTACGAGTAACTCAAATAACTGTGTGATACGGTGTTGTTATAAGCAGGCGTATTGTTTACTATCAGAACTCAGATCTGTACATCCTGTCGCACTATACTATGAAAAAAGTCATGGAAACCGCCGATAGAAATGAAAACTTATAACTCAGAATTTGATAGCTTACTTTGGAAACTACGCGGGTGAAACCGCAGGGCGTGGGCATGGCCATCTAGAAATGTGACAATAGCTATGGTCCCGAGTTTATCCGAAGATTTTTTATCATTCCCGAGCGTGACGCTTCACAGCCCAAGAAAAATCCCTGATTGAAATAATCTGGATAGCTACTAGCTAGAGTATATCAGTTTCTTCTTGGTAAGCTCGCTGCATCGTCGACCGCATAATCATCAGCTAATATTGAATTGCAAACATATCTGCGTATTGATTGTAGGTAATATGCCAAAAATAAAAAATAAACGTCCATGAAAGAAAAACAAACAAAAACAGTACGTGTGACAAAAAAATTAACTCAGATTAAACACCTCTTAAAAAATCCAATAGGTACGGTATTGTGTTAGTGTGCACTGGATTCCATACTAGGACGACTATGTTCTGATATTCAGAATGGGTTTCACAACTTAATTTCTAAACTTTTAAATTGTTCATTTTTTAAGTTTGTTTAAGTTAAGGGCTGGTCTAGCCGCGAGAACGGCGACTACCGATCCGGGGTTCGTTGTCACTAGTTCCATTAGTAGTTCCATGATGGATTAATATTGGTACCAAAAAAATTAGTCATTTGTTTCAACTAGGGATTGCATTCCCTAGTTTGAACACATGCTCATCGCAATTTGTCTAAAATGACCCACAGATATTTTGCCAGCTAGCAGTTGCATTTGTGTTTCCGTGACAAAATCGTTTCTGTCTTGAGCCATTCTGCGTCGTTTGTCCTTGTAGAACTACCGTACGTTGTGAACTAAGCCCATGGGTTTTTAGAAGATTAGTTCTATACTTTATAAACGTTGCATCAACATATATTATATTATATGTAACAGCTGTAATACATTTGTCTCGTTTTTATTGATATTTGTATTAATACTGTGATGCCATCCTTCAAGGACATTATTTGTCTTGTGCATCTCTCCATATACGCACCACATTTTTTGTAGGTCTGGCGTCAAAAAGCGTCAAAAGTCATTTTTTTTATTTGTAGGTTTCTGGACAGTCTAAAATTTGACATTGACATTAGTTCCATTATTTTCATAAACTAAAAGGATGGTAATGGTGAAAAAAATATTATCAGTAGTTGCATCCACGTTGCATCATGGAACTGTGAATGGAACTAGTGTTAACTCAAAATTGACACTAGTTCCATTATTTCGAGATCCATTTCTAATGGAACTAATGTTGTAAAAATATTTTCAGTAGTTCCATCATGGAACTGTGAATGGAACTAGAGTCGACTCAAAATTTACACTAGTTCCATTATTTCGAGATCAATTTTTAATGGTACTAATGTTGTAAAAATATTATCAGTAGTTCCATCATGGAACTGTGAATGGAACTAGTGGCAACGAACCCGATCCGGAGCCCCGGGTTCAAATCCCATGCGCACCTCTGTCTTTTCATATGCGTAATGCCGCTAACTTAAAACGAAGAATGAAAACATCGTGAGGAAACCGACATGGGTACCTTAGAATCTTTCGAGGTCATGTGTCATCTACCAATCCTCACTGGGCCAGCGTGGTATGATGGATTATGGGCTTGACTCTCTCCTAGCGAGAAAAGACCCCGAGTCTCAGCTGTGGGAAAATTTAGTGGATTATGCCATAACAGTTTCTGTAGTATTTTTAGTACATATTAATAGTACCTGCCTAAATTTCTCGGTGATGTACCTAGAAGCATATCTACATTATTTGAACTGATGTCTGAATGTATTATTAGGTAAGTACTTATAGTTCAAGTTTTTTGGTTTTACGCTTACGATTTTACTCATGTAATATCGTTTGGGTACAAAATGTTTAGTTAAAACATTTATGGATCTACCTAACAAAATAAATAAATAACCAAAACAGATTCACAGTTTGAGGAGCTATCACGTGTCTAACATACATGCAATAAAACCATACAACGGAATTGAGCCCTCCGCCTTTTTTGGAAGTCGGTTAAAATAAAAATCTTTTTATAATATTAGTAGCGCCTTGAATAAATATTATCTCTGTTTCTAACATTTATTCGAGGTTTTTGCGAGTAAAAAATCTGTTACATTGACTTTTTGATTGATTGATTGAATGAGATAAATAAGGTTTGGAATAGGATTGAAGTAAGGTAAGGTAACATTGTGGAACAATAATACTTAAGTAAGTAAGGTATATTTCCATTTTCATCTCTCAACAGCTACAAAGTTACAATTCCACTATCTTTTATCACTTCGCCGCGATAATCGGAAACTTTGGCTATCCGCTGGCTAAGCCCACTTTGTAGCTGGCCAGTGTTCTCCCGGGCTAAGAAAAGAAGTTTTAGGGAGTTAAGCTGATTTGTTGGATCCGGATCCGCCCAGCCGAAACTCCGCCCATCGGTACTGGGCGGCTTGCCTCGGAACCTTGGAGTCAGTGTGCGACGTACCATGGAGCAGGGTAGAGGGTCTCCATAACAGTGCTGTTCGAATTTCGATCGTGATTTTGAAGCCAGTATCGGAGGCAGTGACAGGAATACAAGGTGAGAATTATCTATATTTATTTTTACAATAAAAATATATGATTTATATATGTTTGCTAAATATAATAAACCACCGTGTCAGAGACATTGTTTGACGGCACAAACTTCGTATACCTACAATGTGAAAATTTAAACAAAAGTATCTGAATATTGTTAAATATTTTACGTGATGTAGATGTCACAAAACCTTATTTATACTTAATTTTATGTTTTTGAGTTTTTTTTGCGGTCTCAATTTGAGTATAATTTGTCTGAGGTCAAAGGTATCGAAATCTTCTTGAAACGTACTTTTGTATTTAGGTACTAATTCAAATTCTTAAATACTTTTACGAGCAAAATTCTTCTATTGTACCGCTCCTGAAATAGCAGGCAAGTAAGTAAAGAACAGAAAATTCGATCAATTTTATTAAAATTGTGATTGATTACAAAATGATGAAAAATGATTACACATTTAATCTGAGTTCAATATGTGAAAGTTTAATCAGACAGAAAGACTGAAAAGTTTTTCAAATTTTTAAAGTTATTGTTTAATTTTTACTATTATCGTTCGCGTAGGTATCATTTTGATAAGAAATATATTTTAGTCGACTTAGAAGAAGGAAGTTAAGTATAATATGTTCGGCCTACCTTGGCCTACCTATTTAATCCCTTTGAGGATGGTCTGAGATTAATCCATTTGAAGTCGGTGCTAATCCGAATTTCATAGTTACATTTGAAAAGTTCAGATTCTGTTCGGAATTATTTTTTTTGATCAGAAGGTTAATCTTAACATAGGTAATTAATAAAAATATAAAAATATGAATTATTCGTCACATTGTTTGTCTACGATAGGAAATTATTTAACCGATTTTAATCAAATTGCACACCGTGTGCAATTTGATCCAACTTTAGAGATAGGATAGATTTTATTGGAACGAAGTTCCTCATGGCCGGCTAAGAGTTTGGAGGACATAATAATCCGAGTACGGGTATGTAGGTATTTTGCTGAGCGACCGAACTGAAAAGAAATCTGAGACGTAAATCACAAGAAAAATATATAACGGAAGTGACGTGAAAAAAACAGAAGTAGAAATAGAAATACAATAAATCGAGCAAAAAATACTTTACTAGTAGTGCCCCAAGATTTTACCCGCGTAGTTCCCGTTCTAGTTGTTTTTCGCGTTAAAAAATAGTCTATGTACTATTAGATATTTTTAATTTTCTTAGATTTTTTGTTAAACGTATACGATTTTGGGGGGGGGGGGGTCATGTCCCCTGTGATCCCCCTCGGACCGCGCATGGGTGGTAGGTGGGATGCCTGAAAGTAATTTTAAATAGAATTCGGTTTTTGATTTTTCGGAGAAAATAAAATGTTTATTAATTTTTTTATATACCTATTAAAAAATTGAAAACTGGTTATGTAGATATACAATGGCAGAACTACTTATGAAAATAATTAAGAGTAGGAAAATTATATGGCAAATTGTAAAGTAGGTAACCATATACTCTATATTATGTTATTTATCTTACCTTATGTTACTCGCTACTCTACTACTGTATACTATCTTTCATATTTTCAACCTAAATCTTTTTGAAAAGTCATAATACTAGATACTCGTATTCAAATACCCTTCAAGAAAAAGCTTTTAAAAAGCTCAGTACGAAGTCTGCCTTTTCACCATCATTTTACCGACAATAATAGAGTTTCGAGAGCGGGGGGAACTGTGGGGGGAGGAAATGTACAATTAAATTATTAAGTGACAGCTGCGGTGAAGCGCTGAGGCGCAGTGGTTGGGAGATTTTGGAAGAGCAGGTTTGATTACAGTGTGGGAGGAACAACGATAATAAGGATGATGGGTACATTTTGACGAAAAACTGCTTTATTGTTATTTTGTTGGATTAGAAACGATGAATAGCACAGACAAAAAAACTTGTTGAAAATAAATCACTATTTTTTGGACATTATGTAGGCTTCAAGTTAATAAACTACTAGACATTTTTTGATTTATATATTTTTTATTAAAAAAAAAATTCGCAGTCATAGGAACTGCCGATAGAAGTGACAACTTATAACTCAAAATTTGATAGCTCACTTGGAAACTACGTGGGTGAAAC
This sequence comes from Ectropis grisescens, assembly GCA_017562165.1. Classification (NCBI taxonomy): domain Eukaryota; kingdom Metazoa; phylum Arthropoda; class Insecta; order Lepidoptera; family Geometridae; genus Ectropis; species Ectropis grisescens. The sequence goes on along the minus strand of CM029787.1, from coordinate 18,143,225 downwards.
TGGAGGGCGTGACCATGGACATGGCCGTCTAGATTTCTAGATGGCCAATGGTGACTGACGCATATTTCTACATGGTCGCTATGGTCCCGAATTTACCCGAAGATTTCTTATCATTCCCGAGCGTGACGCTAGAATTCAATTCACAGCCCAAATCTGTAATCTGTCTGTGGCGCGCCAGAAGTTTTCACTTCAAAAAACTTTCTGATTGCTTGATAGACGCGTGACCACAATATGTTTATTTACGTAACGGGGCCATTCAGCATGGCAATGTCGCCAGTATGCTGGGGACGCTTCCGACTGGTGGTGGGCTAATTGTCTAGATTATCTGTATCATCGGTCTTTGGATAAATCAGATGTCCTTGGTATAAGTAGTTAGTTAAACCTACTATAGTGTAGTTCTCAAGTACTCATTGTAATTCATCTGTATTAGCCATCTACATCTTACACAGCTGTGTAGGATGGAGCGTAGTCACCTAGAAGAAACCGATTCACTCTCGACTTGAAGACACTAAGATTGTAACCGTTGGAAAAACCCACTCAGATAACGCATTCCAAAGCATAGACGCTCATAAAAGTTACGCCCTAGGTACTTTTTTTACTCGATACTCAATCATTTTATTGCTAATATTATGGTCCCTACATTTTTGGTCTTATTTTTACATGTTATAGTTTCCATAATGACCCTGATTGGGTGTGGCAATACATGTCTAGTGGAGCGGATCGGCTCATTCTATAATTGTAAGGTTTTAAGAGTAATATAACTTTTAAGGTTTTTACAGACTTTTCATCAGAGTTTATTTGTTTTAGTTTGTAGGGCAATTTGTTGTATATTTTAACTGACATTCAATTTGGACTATCAATGCAATGTCAATTTTGAATGTGGTAGATTCAGACGTGACTAAAAGACGTGATTGTGCCTAAGTAATGATCCGGAAGACGGAGGTAAGAGCCTTTGCATCATATTTTCCATTCATCTGGAAAGGCGAGTGAAGCTACTGAAGCATTATTCTTTTTTGCTTCCCTACAGGCCGCGGAGAACTTTTTCCATTTTTTGTCCACGACCACAATAGATGCCGCTTCTCATTTTACAATTAGGCTGCTATAGGGTTTGTTTTTTACAGTTTTAAATATCAATTTTCAAATTAGGTAAGAATATAAAACTTGAAGATATGATAGCTTTTAGCGAGTTACTTGCCATAGAAAGAGTTATATTTTTCGAGATAGATCAAAATAGATAAGATTCTTGATTAACAAAGATATATTGTATATATCCACTAGATGGACAGATGACCTCACAAAGGTCGCTGGAAACAGCTCGTTGCAGGTTGCGCAGGACCGTTCGTTGTGGAAATCTAGGGGGGAGGCCTATGTTCAGCAGTGGACGTCTTGCGGCTGATGATGATGAGGATATATATATATATATCCAGGACGTTTATAATTAATGACCATGGTTCGGGGTTCAAAAATGTTGCGGCACGAACGTAAGAGGAATATCGCGAAAAATAAAATAAAATATATACAATTTTATTTAATAATGAGATTAGAATTATTTTGGCAGTAGAGGCCACTACTGCGTCTTAGGGTAGCGTAGAAGGCGCAGGGCTCTACTACCCGTAATGCACCTATACTATACACTATACTTAAATAACTATACACTATACTTACGCATATATGTACGTAGATCATAACCAAAAGCATCCCTGCATCCATGTCTAGAAAGTTAACCTTTTATCAATACGCTCTTTCTGATCTGACAGATATTCTACTAAGCATATCATTCCCATAAAAATATATTATTTTATCGATATCAGGTTTGTGTTTGACCGTTATTTCGTCTAGAAAAACAAGTGCACTCTGGATGTGAAGTTTGAGAACATCCAAATTATATCAATCAGAGAAGACCATAACGAACGACGGTAGAGCTTTTATTTAAAATAACTAAATTACAATTAATTCCACACTATAATATTACCACTAACTATCTTAATTAACTACTTATGTACATTAAAATCTGAATTATCAATATACCAATGATGGTCTGAAGATAAAATAGTTACCCTTGTTTAGAAGTTCTTCCATGAAAGTGGAGTCAAATATTACTTACTAGCTAACCCGGCGATCCGTTTCACCGTTTAAACCTCCCTTGGACTCCTACAAATCTTAATATATATAAATCTCCTGTCATGATGTTTGTCCGCGATGGGTTCCTAAACTACATAACCGATTTTAATCAAATTTGCACACCGTGTGCATATATATATATCTATATCGCACCTCTTGCAAAAATAACAAAAGCCAAAAATTAGCCGGCCCGTATGCAAATGCTGCCAGGAGCGAAATGCTAATTTCCGTGGGAGAGCCGTCAAAGTTTTTAATCTCATGTGACGTCACGATTCACCCCCCCACACCCTCCTCCTCGACGTCAAGGATGATTGAAAGCTCCTCATTTGTATTTTTATTACTTTTTAATTCTTCTTTCTCATCTTCTCGAGTGATTACTTGTTACTTGGAAATTTTGTAGGGAAAAAAATTTCAATGACAAAATATATTGGGAATAGAATAATGGACATAATACTAGGAGTGGTCAAGTTAGCGATTATAAATTAATAGCTAAAAATTACACAAATCACGTAAATTGTAAAAAACTAAACTCATTAAAACTTTCATAAATATCTTCAAATAATTATTTATTATATCTTTCTGAGCTGACAATGTGCTGATTTCGACTTAGTATTGAAGATCTGACATTACCACATAGGTAATTCACAGACAACGCGCGACGGTTATTTAAAATAAAAACGAGCCGTTTGCTTGTTTCTCACTCTTTATATAAAAATACATTAAAGTCAGCTGGTAAAATGCAAATTCAGAAATGATTGACACATCAGGGTCGCGACTCGGGCGCGCGTTTGCGTGTAGTTGCGAGGGGTGATATAGCACCCCGCTGGATGAGAGTATACTCTGCATTACATCTGTGCACATACACTACGTGAGTAGTGAAGAAGTACTTATTGTACAATACAGTAAGTTGAAGTTGGTCGTGAGTTGAAATTGGTGCTACTTGTATTAATTCTACTTTTGTAGTGGTAGGACTCTTTTCAGACTCCTCATTGGGAAACACCACGGATATATCCGTGGGAAACACCATACTTTTGGCAGTGATTCTATAGCCAACCAGTAAAAAGTAATACATGAGAATTACAATACCTATTTAACTTTTCAACGTTCGATTGAAAAGGTGTCTCCTAGACCAGCGTGCGTCATCATCGACTAGACAGTTAAGCGTCATATCATTTCAAAAGACACTACGTTTGTACTTATTATTCGTTCACTACTGGTGATAAATGAGTGAAAATGTGACATTTCCGACGCCTGCAATAACGCCGTGTCGAATCTGTCCCGTTACCTAAATTACCACGTCAGTGACATTTGGTGGCCGTGTCTCCCCTCTGTGCGGTCGCGGTGTGCCCACGGTTTTATAAGCGTTTTTGGTTTGTGCTGTATAGTATAGTGCAGGAGTCTGTGTTTGGAAATCGAAATCTATAAATAAACTAGCTGTACCCTGCCACGCTTTGCTGTGGCACATTGTGATGCAAAAATTAGATACAAGAACAAAATTAAAAATTTTGATTAGCCCCCGACTACCTTGGATTTGTTATCTGTACAACATTCTACTATACTCGGAATTTTAATTCGATTCCAGATTTGACATTAGCTACTGTTATTTTGTGAAATAATGATACCACATATTATAGTGTAGTGATGAACACAAAAATCGATAAACAATCAGCTAAACCCTATCGAATTGATATGGGCGCAGGTAAGGGGCATGTAGCTCAAAATAATAAAACCTTCAAATTGACAGACGTGAGAAATTTATTTCAGGAAGGCATTCAAAAAATTACGGCTACCGAATGGTCTAAATGCGTATAGTCAAGCCCTTTCATTTGATACCCATATTATAGGAGTTGTGAAAAAAATAAATGTAATTCGCCATTTTGTGGTAGCGGCCATCTTGGATTTGCAATTTGTCATAGCGCAAAGTATTTTACTAGTCAAACCCTTTCGTTTGATAACCATATTGAGGTAGTAGTGAAAAAAATCTATAATTCGCCATTTTGTGGTGGCGGCCATCTTAAATTTGAATTTGTTATAATGTATAGTATTTTACTAGTCAAGCCCTTTCATTTAATACCCATATTGAGGTAGGTTGTGAAGAAAAATTTTGTCCACCATTTTGTGGAGGCGGCCATCTTGAATCGATATTAACCAAACATAGCTAAAAACATCCGCACGGATATTAACTTTCAAATAAAAAACCGCATCGAAATCGGCCCATCCGTTTGAGGTCTACGGTGCCACAGACAGACACATACCCACAGACAGACCGACAAGACATCGACGTCAAACTTATAACACCTTTTTTTGGTCGGGGGTTAAAAACATTCCTTCTATTCAAACGACTGTATAAAAAAGGATTACATTCTAAAAATCATAATTTAATTTAAAGCTGCAATTCACGTTAAAGTTGCTCTTGCACTATAACAAGGGTCGTTACATCCCTACTTAATATGAGGTTACGAACTAATATCATTATCGTGAGGGCTGCTCTCACCCTTCTTTTTAGCAGCTTTGTTCTATAACCAATAATTTGATTCAATAAAACGTGTCGCATTCGCGCCAATCCAACAATGAATTCTCTCCAGTATTATGTTATTTTGCTCTAGTTTTTATGTGGCAGTTTTATTTATAAAAGGACCCACAGGTTTTATCCTCCTTAAGCTTTTACTGTCTAATAAATCACAAAAAATGTAGGTACAGAAGTCAAGCTGCATACTGCAGGCACATATAGATATGGCTTACGCACTCTTGGGAACAGTAGGGACGATCGCGTGTGCTAATTCCTTCAAACCATGCGTCTTGAAATGGCGTTTGGGCAAAGCTGGATCACTACAAGAACAAAATTAAAAATTTTGATTAACCCCCGACTACCTTAGATTTGTTATCTGTAGAACATTCTACTAGTCAAGCCCTTTCATTTGATACCCATATTAAGGGAATTGTGAAAAAGGAAATGTAATTCGCCATTTTGTGGTAGCGGCCATCTTGGATTTGAAATTTGTCATAGTGCAAAGTATTCTACTAATCAAGCCCTTTCATTTGATACCCATATTGAGGCAGTAGTGAAAAATATTATATAATTCGCCATTTTATGGTGGCGGCCATCTTGGATTTGAAATTTGTTATAGCGTTTAGTACTCTACTAGTCAAGCCCTTTCATTTGATACCCATATTGAGGTAGGTTGTGAAGAAATATTTTGTCCGCCATTTTGTGGAGGCGGCCATTTTGAATCGATATTAACCAAACATAGCTAAGAACACCCGCACGGATATTAACTTTCAAATAAAAAAAACCGCATCGAAATCGGCCCATCCGTTTGAGCTCTACGGTGCCACAGACAGACACACACACAGACAGACAGACAGACAGACAGACAGACAGACAGACAGACAGACCGACAGACAGACAGACAGACATCGACGTCAAACTTATAACACCCATTTTTTTTGTCGGGGGTTAAAAATAGGTTATTCATTACACCTACGAATTTATTACAGTCAAAAATACAATAAGTAAGCGTTCGTTTTGGCAATATCGCAATTAAAACAAGACAATTATTTATGACAAATTTGTAGTAGATCTATAGGTGTAATAAAGACATCAAGATTAAATTAAGTACATTAGTAATTATTGAGTTTTTGTGATATAAAAACGACACTGTATTTATTGTTTATTGTATATTTATGTATTTTTTTAGATTAGTATTAAATTATTAGAATAAAAAAATACAATAATTGGTAATTAGTGTTGACATCCATATTGCTTGAAATTGAGATGGCAATGCATGTAAGACAAGTTGTATTATTTTTTGTCGCAATAAAAGTTATTATTTTATATAAGTACCTAATATTTTTCCGTAACTTCAACTTTATAATAAAATCTGCCTTCAAATACAAGGCTTGTTTTAAAACAATCAGGCAATAAAAGGTATCCGGAGCAAGATGGCATTAATTTGCGAGGAGGGACGTCTTCCATAGCCATTAATGCTCCTCGATCTGCCTTGCTTTCTGAAGTGTCGCATTATAAACACAAAACTTGGATTTAAGCTATATTTGTTCGTCATTTCGTGGAGTTGGTACCTAAAAGTTACTCTGATGAACAACAGCTCATCAGAGATACTTTTAGGTATCCGCAGTATTGGGTAGGCCGCAGTATCATATATATTTTTTATATCTTGGTATAGGTACTTATAAGAGCTAGGAGGTGAACACATTCCATCGTAGATCGCTCGGTTGCTTAACATCAGGAGAGATGGCGGTCAAGCTGTATATCTAATATATAAAATTCTCGTGTCACAGTTTTCGTTGCCATACTCCTCCGAAACGGCTTGACCGATTTTGATGAAATTTTTTGTGCTTATCCGGTATCTATGAGAATCGGCCAACATCTATTTATCATCCCCCTAAATGTTAGGGGTAGTCCACCCCTAAATTTTTAATTTTATTTTTTAGACAAAATTTTTAATTTCTATTTTTTTATGATACAATATACAAAAATACATACAATCCTCAATTTTCACCCTTCTACGATCAACCCTTATTTTTTACTAGCCATTTTAGTATTTTAATCATTTTTCCTCTCCGGTCGAAAACTGATCAATCGTCATTTAATTAGTTATTCCCGCCAGATGTCTACAGGTGTCACTTCTGACCCCAGTAAACAGCACGATAATTTGGGGATCAAAAGTAGCCTATAGCATATATTATATAGTTTGAACACGCTAATCTCGGGAACTACTGGACCGATTTAAAAAAATCGTTCACCGTTCTTTCATACGTTCGTAATCCTTGAACGCTGTAGGTTATATATATGTACCACGGGCGAAGCCGGGGCGGGCCGCTAGTATAAGTATATATGAGTAGCTAGAAGAGATTGCTCTAAGCAATAAGGCCGCCATTTGTGGTACTAGTTCATTAGTGTTCTACTGTAATATTTCTGTTTTTGTGTCACAATAAAGAGTTATCTATCTAACTATCTATATATAAGTATCAAAGTTTGGAAGTTTGTCGCTAAATCACGCCGTAACGACGCAACGGATGAGGTTGAAATTTAGTACACAATTAGATTATAGTCTGAAACAACAAATAAGCTCCTTTTTATCACGGGAAAATGACGGGAACGGGACCTATACGAGTAAAACTGCGACGCGCTGCTAGCGCCTAATAATGCTTTAAAATGCTATATTGATTATTAGGATTTTGATAAATTTAATTGTAAATAAAATTCGCAATGACTTGCCGTAGGTTCGACCTACCTATATTTCTGGATACCTACTTCTCATGCCCAGATATTCAAGTTCATGTCACGTCATCACTGGCTTTAACAATGAAGAAAAACGTTGCGAGGAAACAGCCATATTTCGAAGACGTGTAACTCGTACTTGTCCAGAAAAATTGATGGCTTAAACACTCTCTCACTGCAAAGTTGACTATGATATGCTAAAAGGTTAACCTATAAGATAGATACCTACAAATAAAATATAATAGGTAGACAATTTTTAAGGTAGTCTCGGATCAAAAATTATAGAAAAGAGTTTCGATATCCAAGCAAATATTAATCACTGTTGGATTACAAACCAAGTACAACGCAGGGGAGGCCAACAATAAAAACGAAACGAGAGACTGCAAACAAGAACTCAATCCCTAAATTGTGGGCCCACAAAAGAAGCCATTAGCGGGCAAACTCGCGGGTGGTCATAGTCTCCATGGAAATCAGAGGAAAAGGCGACTTTTGATTAATTAGCTCTATTCTTTCGAAGACGACGAGACTGCCGATTACAATATTTCCAGAATAGCGTATTTTTAAGAACTCCAACTTATACATAGTTATGAATTGTGAATAATTATTATTTTACATTATATCTGCAAAACGAAAAGAACAACTTCAATTCGAAAGTTAATAACCAGTCATATCCATTTCTTTAAATAACCAGATCCTTATTATTTTATATTGACACATATTTAGACTCAACTCCCTGTATTTAAATATAATACTATACCTAAATATACTACCACTACTACTCGTAGTAGAGTAATAATAATAGTCCAGTCATCTTAGGCCAAATTAGTTGACAATCTTAGAAAATCAAGATACCCTGTAGGTATAATTACCACGTAAAAAGTAGTATTTTGGCATCCTAACACTTATCTCAAAACTCACAAACGAGTATAATTGGACGTCCGCAAGTATTAAAATCATGGGTCAAAAGGGTCAATTTTTTTTTCAAATACTTCAGTTTCTTATAAGTTTTATGCTATTTTTGATTAATAAAAATAGATATAAAATGTATTATTAAGAATAGATAAAAAATAGAATTTAGTAAAAGTTTTTAACTTTTTAATATAAATTTCACAATAATTTATAACATCAATATTAAAATGCATTGATCGGGGTCTATGAATTGATCTCACATGACTCTGTGACCCTGACCTCCTTCTTCTATCTCAAAACCATTTTGAGGTATGACAAATGTAAAATTTATTAGTTATAAAAAATATAGTTCTCTACAATATTGAAACACATAAAATTAGCGAAAACTTCATACAAACCGAGGTATTTGCAAAAAAGTAGAAAAAGGCGATTTTTGGACCTTTTGTCTCCTGATATTCAAACTTGCAAAAATGGATGTCCCATTTATGTGTGAGTTTTAGGATGCCAAAATACAACTTTTTGCGTGGTTATAACCTAGGTATAATGACTGGGGTAATAAAAAACCATACAATTTTAATCAGTATATTTTTTTTCTATTTCGGTTTGACGTCCGATATAAAAAACACAAGGCTAAATTGATATAATTCAGCTAACAATTTTTTCAGTTCTTTGGATATCGTAGCCCTTAATTAGATGTTTGCAATACGGTGGAGCGTTAATAAATACATAAATTTAGACATCGGCCGTAATTGAGTACGAGCGTAGCACAGACTAAGCAGAGAGATACTCTGGGGGTAGGTGTAATTTAAGTCAGGACCGGAGTCAAAGATTTTGTGAAAAATTTAAATTGGAGTTGCGTTAACATTACTCCGTCTATTCACAAACTAAATTGCCCAAACCATATTTTGGTGAAACTTGTTAAGAGGTTTCTCTGTAAAATATTCTTCTCGGTGAGGCGACGCTGATGCTTTTACTTGGAAAACAATATGGCGGCCGGAGCCGTTTTATATTGGGACATATCCGGTGGCAGGGAAGGATTAATTTACGTTTATTAATTTGCTTGTTACAAGTTTTATGACTTGGCTGATTGACGACGGTACAATATTTGTTTTCATTCCTTATTTTTTTTATTGACTAGAATAATTCAACATCACAGGGTAGCTACGTACCATACAAATGTACATTCCGATAATATTAAATTGAGTAACTTTTTTTTCTATAAAAATATTCACCTGATGCCACCTTGCGTGATGGTAAGCAACGATGCGTAGACCAACAACTATTCCTGGAGTAGACTGCATCGCGCAACGCGCACTTCCTTAGAATAAGCTTGTTTACTCTTGACTAAGAGTATTATATAGATAGATAGATAGATACTCTTTATTGACACACCAAAAAAAAAATATGATACAAAGCAAAAAAAATAAATAAACAAAAAAAAATAATAAATTAGTGCGACAGCGGGCGGCCTTATCACTAAAAGCGATCTCTTCCAGGCAACCTTAGGATGGAAAACAAAATGTGGACAAGTTAGAAATTGGGGTGCGCAAATAAGAAGTACAAAAAAAACATACTTATAGTAATAAAAAATGAATAATGGAAAGAAAAACACATTTATAATAAAAATAGAACAACCTTATACAAGAATACTAATACTTAAATAATAAAGTATCATAAACTAATAAATACTATTAAAATAAATATTCACAAATAAAATATAAATACATACATACATATATATGTATAATAATGTATATTTATATATAATAACAGCTGTAATTATAATACTCAACAACAAGTCTACTATTTCGACAAATAGAATTGTTTCACATGTATTATATACTTTTCTTTTATTTTGTACCTGTATTAAAATGTACTTAATATATAGCATTTTAACTGACTTCCAAAAAGGAGGAGGTTATCAATTCAATCACATTTTTTTTAATAAAAATAAAACAAAATCAGCCGTTCAATACTTACGACCGCCATACTTTTGGCTTTCTGTGTAATACGCGGAAAGAGTTCTTCATTGTATTACTTCTATGCTGGCAAACAAGAAACAACCCTATCTAAGCACTTACCAAAGTAAGCTGTTTTCAGGAGAATATTGCCTCTGCATGTGCCACAACTTTCTTTGCATTTATTAATATTACAGAGATTTATGGGAACAAGTTTTTAATATTTATGGCGGGTAATAAATTCTTGGCGACGAGTTTCGGGGGATAGGGTTGATTTCCTCCTTAGGGTGGATTCGGGAAATCAACAAGTAGGTAAGTAAATATGTTTTTTTGATTATCATCCTTGTTTCAAAACGCGGTGGAGAGACGTCAGTGGCATGGCATGAGTGTAGTTACGAGTATGTAGGTAAGTATTTCTTCGCAACTCCTTCGCGTAGGTACTTTAGAAAAAATCCCTAGAAACAAACTAAAATACGGGTGATAATTCTATCGCCTCTACTCGTATCAGCATAATTTGTTCCGCCATCATCTGGTATAGATTTGTGTTGATTTGATATACCACAAAAATGATTTTTATTTTGTTCGATGGGTGATGGGTAGCTTTACAAATATGGGGACTTTGCCTATTATTTTGCTTGGAAGTTGGAACTCATCATGTACCAAACTCCAGGAAAAAAACACCTCGAACGATTTATCCATTTATTACACGTTGTTGTTAGGAAAAGCTCTCATTGTTTGGCAAAATCGTCGGATTAAAAGCATACGGTGTACCTAGAGCAGTATCGTTATTTGACGTTTGACTTCACATTTTTGCTATAACACAATATCTACTAGAGTCTGGCTAACGAAAGTTGATACTGACAAAGCGCGGCTAATTTCAAATATATCAGCATGGCATCCCTAAACTGAAAATCTGGCCAAAAATAAACAAGTCAGCTACTACGAAAAATCAAAAACACGCAATTTTCTTGCGTCAGAAATAGGGATACCATACACTGATTCTGATTCTACCAAATCTTACGAATAATAGACAAAAAAATATTTCTTAAAAATAAAATTGCACAAGCGTTTCTCTATTAAAAAGCGTAATTTATGAATATATTTATTAGGCCAACTTAAGGCTTAGTGTTGCTCTTGAAATAATCGCGAACACGGTACATACGTCGTACTTATTTTTGATGAATTCAATTTTAGAACAAGTACGAATTTTTAAAACTTAGAAAAACATTACACTATGACAATTTCAAACCAGATGATGCCGCTTCCACAAAATGGCGAAATACATTTTTTCATATAATGTTTAAATCAGTTTGTTTTAAAAATGCCTTTTTGAATAAAGTGTCCCTATAGGTAGGTATTTATTAAAAAAAAGTACAGATTAATTTTAGCCTTTCACTTACCAGCCAGGTCTACAACTCCGTCTACGTCCGTATTGGGGTATAACAACAGGAGAGTTTAAATAAACAATAAATAAATATTTGTGGTCAATTCACACACAACAAACACCATCTGACACCAAACTAAGTAAAGCTTGTTAGATGGCGGCCAGATAGCTGATATAATACTTATGTAGTTCTAAATACATACTTATTATGCATAGAAACACCCAGACACAGTAAAAATATTTGAATTCATCACATAAATATTTGGACTGGGTGGGAATCGAACCCACGACCCTCGGCTTTGCAGGCAGAGTCACTAGCCACTAAGCCACGAGGCCAGTTGGTGGACAATTGGTGGACAATTCACACACAACACCATCTGACCCCAAACTAAGCAAAGCTTGTAATATGGCGGCCAGATAGTTGATATAAAACTTAAATAGTTGTAAATACATACTTATTATATATTGAAACACCCAATATGTGATAAGTTTTCAGCTTGCCTCTAATACCTATTCAAAATCTGGTGCCAGCTATCGAAATATTAATATGAATTAGGATTTATTGTAACGTTTATAGCGCCTAATGTATAAAATAAACAAAACAAATTACATTAATGAGTTATAATTGATTTCTCTCGCCATAAATAATTGGATTATTTATGCAGTTTTCGATAATCTGGTCTACTACTGCCGTAGTCAACTTACTATAACCCATTTCTAGTGTTTTTAAATATACAAGTGGATTTTTATCAAGAACCTTTAGCATTATGTCATCTGTTAGGAAAATGGAACTTAAAATCGAAGAAAGATAATAATGCACCGAAATAAATTCAATTTTTGGGCTGTGCCAGAGCAAAAATATGAATTGGTCGTCCGTAGGTCGAGTTTTTCCAAAAATAATGCTCGTTAAATTTTCCAATACAGCTTTTTTAAATACGAGACTGTTGAATGTGAATTTTTCGCTTTCAAACTTACAGTCGGAGAAAAATAATGTTTGTAGATTTGGAAAGAACTCACCTAAGTACGTTATTACATTTGAATTTAATTTATCACAACTAATAAGTCGTAAATGTGCCAAGTTGTACGCTGTTACTTTTATTTTTTCGTCGTCTCTCAAGTCCTCAACAAAATTATCATTAGATAATTCTATTTCACTTAAGTTTACTAAGTTCTGGAGTAGTATAAAGTAGTTATTCAATGTTTGATATTTCTTTAGACGTATCTTTTGAAGTTGAGGACACACCCGAACTACTAACTGTAGGTGCTCATTTGAAATTTTAGCGTGACTTCCGTAATATTTCAACTTAAATGTTTTCGCATTTTCTTTATAAATTATGTTTTCTAACGCAAGCGCCAAAACATTACTTTCAATGTCAAAATCAATAAATTCAATATTGTCACAAGACATGAGAATCTTTTCGATATCTTTCTCAGTAACTCCTGTTCCACATAAGTTCAAATTTTTCAAATTAGGCAACTGGATTAATACATTTATGCTGTCATCATTTAATTGTGTCTTAAGTAAATTTAAATCTTCAATGTAACTACAGTTCTCTGCTATAGTCGCTAATAGCTTATCTAAACGGACATAATTCAATACTAACCTTTCAGGGTTATGCAAATCTTCATTACACTCTTTTAATACCTTTATCGAACTTAACTTTATCTGAGTGACGTTCTTGAGTATGTGAGGTCTGACATTAAATATATGACGAATCGTAGGGTGGCCAAGGTTTACACTATTCAGGTTATTCATTACAGCTTCTAACATTCGTTTTACTACGTTTTTTGGCTTTAGATAGTTCAACGGAGTTTGGGTGCAACTTCTCCACCTAGAAGCTACGTTTTGTAGCGATAAAGACGTTTCGTCAAATAGATAGTTAGAATACATTCTGGGTACGTTGCCACTCAAATAATTTTGAATCATTTCGATTTGTCGAAGGAGCTCAGCTTCGGCTTTAGCTTTATCTGTGTAAAATAGCCTAGATAACGGCCATGCGAGTTTTCCCGCTTGTAATCCAATCCATTCTCCAAGTTTTATAATCGCCATGCTGTCAAGTCTTTTAGGTTGCTGTACTAAGTACTTTGGCATCTTCCACCTACAAAGAAATAAAAAATTATATGGGAATTGATTTACTAGAACTTAATGTTTTTTTAACTGTTATAGGTTTACACTTGACTGCCATCTCGCCTGATGTTAAGCGACGATGCGGTCTACGATGGAGCGTGTTTACCTAGAAAAAACCAATTCACTCTCGATTTGAAGACACAAAGATTGTAACCATCGGGGAAAACCCACTCAGGCAACGTATTCCACAGCCTAGATGTTCTTATCACAAAAATAGAGTCAAATCTCTTCGTTCGTGTCTTTGGAACATCAACCATGAAACAATGTCGCTTTTTCGAGCTACGAGCATTCCGATAGAAAAAAGGCCAATGTGGTATCAGATCATGCAAATCAGTCGCACACTCTCCATGGTGTATCCGATAAAAAACCGATAGGCTGGCAATTTATGCGGCGATGATCAAGACTTTTTTTTGGGTGACCTGTTAAGATAATGTTTTAGATACGAGTCTTAGATAAAGTAAAGGTCATAGGAGACGTGTAGATTACCAATTAATCCTAAGCGTCTTCTACAAGATTTTTTTCCATCATCATCATTTTCAGCTCATAATCGCCCACTGCTGCGTATTGCTCCCTTTAAATAGACTGTAACTTGTCTCGACCCAGTGTTAGTTGCAGTAAAACAATTACTTAGTTCACCATAATCTTATTCATTACATAATTGGAAATCGGTCCAATAAATATCCTTCACACGCATTTTAAAAAAACTATCATATTACAATACCAGCGACTTCTCAATACAAAATGTTAGACATAATAGAAAAATAATAAAATACTCACATATAGGATCGAGGAACAGACGACCACTCGCCACTGTTTGCCATCGTTAGTACCAAAAAAAATCAGCTCATGTTTAGAATAACAAGTTTATTTTACGTGTGAGCCAAATCGATAAGTGACGCATATGCATGCACAAACGTAGTGACGAAATGTGCGATTATCGTGCAATGTTGCCATTCAAGACTTTAAAAGAAAAACGCTTTTTAAACTTTTCCTTTTGTTTAATTACAGTTTTTTAAGACATTTATAGGTTTACACTTGACAGCCATCACGTTTGTTTTGCCAACAAACAAAACTTTTGACTTTTTAATGTCTACATAATTATCGTATAATAACGTAATCATACATTTCTTATTTTAGTTATCACAAAACCATTGTATCATTTGTATAGAATACGAAAACGAAATTCAATAATTTTATTTATATAGAATTAAAGAAAACTGTAATTTCTGACTTGTTTCTCATTTATCCTAATAATACGAGTACAATTTATACTTATAATTTTACTTTTTTATATTTCCACTTGACCACCATCTCGCCTGATGTTAAGCGACGATGCGGTCTACGATGGAGCGTGCTTACCTAGAAAAACTGATTCACTCTCGATTTGAAGACACCAAGATTGTAACAGTCGGGAAAAACTCACTCAGTCAACGCAGTCCTCAGCCTATACTAGGGATGTTATGGATATGATATTTCAGATCTGGATACGGGTATGGATATAGGAATAAAATTATATCGGGTTTGGATACAGTTACGGATACGCAATTATTCCGGATTATCCGTTTGTTTCGGTAAAGGATATGAGATTGAAGTAAAACACAATTCAAACACAATAAGTAATAGTTTGGTTTTATTTTAGGTTTTATCTAGTCTAGGTTATCATTTGGTATTATAAATTATAATCCAACTAATATTTCAAAATACCGCCAGTGTTTGGAAATTTCAATGTTTGCTGCTCAATCTTGTAGTAACGTATGAACGGATCGGGTTGAAATTTGGAACACAACTTATAGTCTGGAAGAACACATATGCTACTATTTATACCAGAAAAGTAATAAAAACGGTAACTACGCGGGTAAAACCACGGGACGCTGCTAGTCAGTCGTATAGGTAAATACGAGTAATAATTATGAAATTGCTCAATTTTAAGTTTTATGTAATAAAATAAAACGTGTTTAGATTTTGCCTTTATTCGAAACTATCCGAAACTTTTGAAACGGATACGGTTACGGTTGCGGATATATTTTTGTTTCTGATATCCGATAGTTTCTGTTACGGAGCTCCATAACATCTAGACGTTCTTATCACAAAAATAGAGTCAAACTCTTTCGTTCCAGTCTTTGTAATAGTTCAGGTAGGTACTAGTAGAAAGATACTACCAACAAATATCTGCCCACTTACTGCATACATAGTATCTATCGACTAGCTATTTGACTTGGCTGGCCCCGACTTCAAATAGATCCGCTGGTAGCGCGTACAACAATAAAATTATATTAAAACTATCCTTTCTTTCAAATTGGATCAAACTGCGCACGGTGTGCAAGTTTTATTGAAATCGGTTAGGTAGTTTAGGAGCCCATCGCGGACAAACAACGTGACGCGTAATTTATATATAGGTATTAAGATTTATTTTTCGCTTTGGAGTTGGTTTTAGAGTCGGTTTTTTAACGTAGCTTCATTTATTTTTTACTTTTTAGTGTCTGTTATAGATTGTTCTGTTAACTAAAATACAAAACTACGGTTTTTTAGATTACATCAGATCCATGTTTTATTGCAGATAATATATTACATATGGGCTACTTTTTATTACAGGCTTTTCATATAAATAACTGAAACTGCGCGGGTAAAACGGTGGATGCTGTTGGTAATAATATAAAACAATCAGCCCGAATTAAATAAAAAAGCCGTACAAAACTGTATCGTCCGGACAAACAAAGATTTTCATAAATATTTTCATAAAATGAAAATAATTAAATCAAACTGTACAAAATTTTACAAAATGGCAGCTATGGCATCAAATAAAAAAAGAATCAGGTAAATCGGATCAGTAATCTCGGAACTCAGACCAACTATTCTAATCCCCAAAGTCTCGGAGTAATCGATGTACATACATAAAAAAACCGGCCAAGTGCAAGTGGGACTCGTGCACGAAGGACTTTCGTGCCATTAGCAAATAAACGGCGAAAACGTCTTTTATGGTATGGGAGCCCTCTTAAAATAATTATTTGTTTCATTCATTTTAATTAATTATATTTAAAGACAACATAAAACTAAACATTCTGTGAATAGTTAAAGCGTCAACCTGTCACCGTTATTAGTATCGAGCAAGAAACGATTAAAAAAAAATACAACAAAGTTTGTTGTATTGGGAGCCCTCTTTGAATATTTATTTTTAGTATTTGTAGTTATAGCGACCACAAAAAATACATAATCTGTGAAAATTTTAACTGTCTAGCAATGACCGTTTTTGAGATACAGCCTGGTGACAGACGGACGGACGGATGGTGAGCGAAGTCTCAGTAATAGAGTACCGTTTTTACCCTTTGGGTACGGAATCCTAAAAAAAAAGATACCTACCGACCGAATTGATAACCTTGTCCTGTTAATCTCGGTTAAAAACCGATAAGCTAGTAATTTTGCAGCGATGTTCAAGACTGTGTTAGTTCTGCAGTAGTATCTAATCTGTCTTTAACGTTACTAATTTAGTTTTTTTGAACGTACTATATTTTTGGAATTAATTGGGCATTTATGGGTTCTCCATCAAAAAGCTTGGCTGTAAAGGAGTTTTGTATATATGTATATGTATGTATATTTATTCAAAACCATTTATGTCTAACTTAAAATACAGTAGGTATATGAAAAATATCTCGGTATATCCGAGAATTAATTATTACAAACTATAATAACACAATATGTATATGTCAGATAGTAATATAAAATGTCAGATCAAAATAAATTACTGATATTACTCAAATAATAATATAACTTTTATTATTAGCTTATTACAGTAAAAGAAAGGAAGATAGATAAGCTTTGCTGAAGGTCCTTAAATAACGTTTAAGCTAATAAATACAAGATCAAATTAAAAAAAAAATATCAACCCCCCTACTACCTCGGATTTGTTATCTGAAATGAACTTGACTAGTATAATGTTGTACATTATACTAGTCAAGTTCATTTGATACCCATATTAAGGGAGTTGTGAAAAAATAAATGTATTTCGCCATTTTGTGGAAGCGGCTATCTTAGATTTGAAATTTTTCATAGTGCAATGTATTCTACTAGTCAAGCCCTTTCGTTTGATACCCAGATTGAGGTAGTAGTGAAAAAATAATATAATTTGCCATTTTGTGGTGGCGGCCATCTTGGATTTGAATTTTTTTATAGTGTATTCTACTAGTCAAGCCCTTTCATTTGATACCCATATTGAGGTAGGTTGTAAAGAAATATTTTGCGGTGCTACGGTGCCACAGACAGACACACACACAGACAGACATCGACGTCAAATTTATAACACCCTTTTTTTTGGTCGGGGGTTAAAAATAGAATCTTTGACGGACCACACGGATTTTAAATACGGCTGTTATTGTTTCATGTTTCGGCCAGTTGCGTTGGTGATTCATACACTGGCGTACACATTTCGCAGGAAGTATAAAAATAGATTCCGTAATGTTGCCACAATACCCGCAACAAATTTCATATTTAGTAAATTTTTAGAATATGTTAAATTCTGTAAATGGTAATAAATGTAGCCGGACATACAAATTCCTCATTTTCGAAATCGGTTTTCATAACTCCAAAATCAAAATTTTGGTAAGCTAGTTCTGACGAGTTGTATGAGACAACAACAGTATTCTGAATATAATATTATATCAAAGACCCATATTATTTAATCTGTGTATTATATAGATACTTTTTTACATAAATACACGGGTAACTCACGTATAATGTAGTCAGTCCAGTCCGACTCAAGTTTCGAAACAGTGCTAAACGAGCTGCGAACCCGCGCGCGCACTCTCCTTGAAAAAGATCGCCGGACGCGATCGAAACTTGAGTCGGACTGGACTGACTACATTATACGTGAGTTACCCGTGTATTTATGTAAAATGTGTAATAACCACGTTAGTTTTCATATATAGATACTTATTACTAATAACTAATCATACAATCGTTTGCTAAAATATTTAGTTACTGTTATTTTAAATTATGGGATTTGTTTTGTTTACAATTTAAGGTTGACAGATACAATTGTTAGTTCCATATCGAGATAATGTGTGGATAAAACAATAACAAATATTTTTTTTTAATTATTTTATTCGGATTTCAAAAAAACATAGGAGCCTTCTCTTGCTAGTAAAGATTCAAGGCCATCATTTTCGTGTACATGTCATAAAGAGTGGATTTGATGAATGTCGCAAGTCCTCCAAAAATGTCGGAATATGTCGGTTTCACTATTCGTTGTCAACAACCAAAATAAGTAGAACTACAGCATATCGCGCCGCTAGCGATTCTAGGGGTCAAGTAGATTGGTTACGTGTAAACTACTTACGACACACATAGAGACGCAGTTTATTACCAATTTCAAGTTACTCAGGGCACATCCATTGGTTTATATCGATGGGTTTCCTCACGAAGTTCTTCTACACCATTAAAGTCAGTGATGACGACAAACTTGTCCATCCTTACCTGGGAAAGTACCCAGGAGGATCAGGCAGGATTCGTATCTATCATTCGATCGTATCTATCACATCGATTTAAATCAAAAGATGTGCCCTGAGCACCTTGAAATTGTTAACAAACTGCGTCTCTGTAGAAGCTAGAATCGCTAGTTACGTTGCTTGGTTCAAAGACGTCGAAATAATTCGAAATCTATGGCTTGGTTCTACTTATTTTGGTTGTTGACTACGAATAGCGATTGGTATAAACGTCCGGCGTTCACCGCTTCCTACAATCGACAAACGGAAAGAGTGAGGACTAGACCGCCATCTCGCCTGATGTTAAACGACAATGCGGTATACGATGGAGCGTGTTTACCTAGAAATAACCGATTCACTCTCGATTTGAAGACACAAAGATTGTAATCATCGGGGAAAACCCACTCAGGCAATGTATTCCACAGCCACACACACACACACACATTATTTAATTCCGTGCGCCTGAAGTTTGGGAGGGCACATCCATTGATTTATATCGATGATAGCCTCAAGATTGTGATTCATACGTTCTAGACACTAGGCAGTCTTAAAAAAGCTTTAGCGTCGCAGGGTTAAAGGTCGGGTCAGGGTATAAATAATAAGTAGATAATAATTAGACGACGACGACAAGTATAGTTTCACATCCACTATGTACTGTATTGAATACCGTGAAGGAAAATGTTTGGATTGTTAATACAATTCTCAGTTATTCGATCTACAACCAACGAGGTCAGGTTACAAGAGCACATTTTCAATTCTTTTAAATACTTAAGTTCATTTTTATCCAGGACTTTCAGCAAAATGTCATCTGTAACACGAATGGAATTTATACCCACTGAGATATATTCAACGTTTGTACAATGCCAGAGTAAAAATATAAATTGATCACCAGAAGGTAGACTGTTAGACAAACATAAATTTTTCAAATTTTTCAGTGTTGTCTTTTCTGATACCGCAGTTTTGTTTATATCAAGTTTTTCACCAACGAATTTGCAATCATTAATACATAAAGTTTGTAAATTTGGAAAACAACCACAGATATCCTTCAAAATGCGCGTATTTATTATTGCCATTTTTTTAAGATTCAGTGAAACCAATTGATACATTTTTAATTTCTCTAATCCTTTCATGTTAAGAATATCTATATTAGAATCTTTGAAAGATAATTCCAATTCTTGTAAATATGGTAATTCTTTGAGATGGGTAAAATAGTTTTGTAATGTATCATTTACTTGAAGGTATAGCTTTTCTATTTGTGGACATATTTGAATGATTTTGAAGATTTCTGATCCAACTTCTTCTCCTGCTCTATCATTATCGCAAAAGTAGTATTTCAATTTGAAAGTCTTACTAGAGTTACTTTTAGCTATTATGTTTTCTAGAGCTAATATTATAAAATTTCTTTTTCGCTCTTCGATATCAATGACTTCAATATTGGTGCAATACGTGAGAACTATTTCGATATGTTTTTCAGTAACCACTGTTTTACATAAGTTTATAATTTTAAGATGGGGAAGTCGAATTACTATATTTATGCTTTTGTCTGATAAATTCGCTCTTTGTAAGTCCAATTCTTCTATGCATTTACAATATTTTGCTATCGTTTTTAACACATCGTCTATATGTTTTCCATTATAACATAAATGTTTAAGATTACTTAACTTTTTTTATCGCTTTAGTAATCGGTTGCGAATCAACTGCTCCGTATCCGTCTAAATCATCTAACATTAAATGAGTTAGACCCGACAATAAGTAATATTTCGCATAAAATACGTGTTCAAATGTTTTTAGCTTGTGCTTCCGAATGTCTAGGTATGTGACATTTTCAGTAAATAAAATTTGTATCATAGAGACGGCTATAAAGTCTGGTGCAAGACACATTTTTGGCGTTTTAAGACACGTTCTCCCGGTTTGAAATATAATTGCTCGCGCAGTTTCGTTTAGCATATCATTATAATGATCCTTGGATACTCTAGATACAAGATAATTACGAATAGCTTTCACTTGCTTGTTAAGTAAAGTTTCTGCTTTAGTTTTACTTCGGTTAAATGTTTGGGATATCGGGAACGCTAACTTGGTGACATGTCTTGCGAGCGTCTCCCCGACTTTTACAATTGTCAAACTTTCCAGCCGCTTAGGTTGCTGCAGCAGATAATGTTCATTTTTACGCCTGAAAAAGAAACAAGGGCCATTAACCTTTTAAGAAAAAACAGAACTAACACAGCGAATTAAAAAAAAAGAGAACGTATTCGTCCTTATATTGTTTTTTTTTTTTCAAAAATATCATCTGGACTGAACGCTAAGGAAAAGATTTACGTAATATGCATAATATTAGTGGTTCGGGTTTCTGCCGGTAGTTACTGTAATAAATAAATATATAATATATCCACCTGTAGGCCTTGACACTTAGTATGATGCCAATTTTTGACGATTATTGGACCGCAACCACCTGTACAGTAAAGAGTTGGAGTATTAAGCTCTATTGAGTTCGTTTGACGTTACAAATGGAAAATATTTGTATTTTTGACTTTAGCAATTTGACTTTTCTAAGAAAAAAATACAATTTTGTTTTTAATATTAAATTTACAAAATATTTTTTTTCTTGCGTAAGCCTTGAGTGAATGTTAGAGATAAATATGACAGCTTATATTTGAAAAACGGTAGATAGAGATGGATAATATATGGCATAAGGTTTTAAAAGAATTAAGGTTTTAATTGCATAAAATGGCTAGGATCCCTTTAAAATGCTGACGATAATTTCTAAACGCTTGCAGACATTTGGAAATTTCCAAAATTACAACCGAAGGAGCCGAACTTACCTGCTGCGTTCGGTTATATTTTCAAAAAAATACATGGCATCCGGTAAAAAGCCAGTCAAATTTATGTAAATGAGAAAAGGTAGTTTACAAAATAGAGAATAGTAATTTAGACTTAGACTTAGATTTTTTCTGGACTTTAACAAAATTTTGGGCGGAAATCCGGGAAAATCTAGACGGATGAGCAGCTCTACTCACATCCGATACTTCATTGCCATAATATGTATTCAATCATACACTCGGAGACTCGAAACGTTTAAAAATACGGTAAAATCATGCGATGCAGCTAGTTTTTTGAAACACATGGAAACATTTCGACTCTATAATAGTTAGATAGAATAGGTACGAAGACACTTTTTCCTCACATCGCAATAGTTTTAATAACACGTATAAGTAGGTTATGTTTTTGGAATTTATGGTGTTATGAATAAACCAACGTTAATACATACCGATAAAAAAACACAAAATTTGAAAGACTTGAAATTGTACAATTATTAAATAAATAGACACAGCAATAATATGTGTTTTACTCAAAAGAAATCCATCGAGAATAAGCGCTGGTTAGCCAGATAGCTGTTACATCGATGCGCAGGCGCAGATGGTGTGGGCTGCCACGTTTTGTATATCAAGATTGCTGTATTCGGTTTTACATTTTCCCAAATATCAAACGCCAAAGCAAATACTAACTCCAGTCAGTACGAAACGGACTTCCGTCTCGTACGGGAGTCCCGTGTGATTTTAAGTTTTGTTTAAGATTATGCCGTCTTGTGTCTTCAAACATTGTTCCCAAAAATAAGAAAAGGAAAGAGGAATATCATTTCATAGGAAAGTTTCAATATGTTTACTGCTATTTATATAATTTAGATGATTTCATTTCGATTGATGAATAGAAACACAACACCTCAACGAAAATTGTTTAGTGTTGCTATACTAAATTGAAATTATTTTCCCTAAAGTTAAGGTAACATAGATTATGATATTTTTGAAGACACTCGTAGACCTAATTATTTATATAGATTGTATTCTTCTATTTCAAACCCTATTTTTATAATCGTAATTTTTTATTTAATGTGAATCGATGCCTAGCACAAATCCACGTCATTACTAGTGTTTATAAAAATACTAATAGTGTTGATGAAAACTATAGTTATGAAGCTAGTTTTTTAATATTTGTAAGTAGGTCTAGTGGAGCTTAAACAAGTAGGCGAGTTCTTTTGAGAGATCTAATCGTTTTAATTAACCTCATGTTATCTGGTCGAGTCAGTAGTGACATTGTCTAAGTTTTAAAACATTTTTGACAAGGTGAACTTTTCGTTTGCGATACGCGTCCAGACAAAGATTGGATAGTAAACAAATTTAATGATCTGGCCCCCCAACATCAAATCAGTTGACAAAAATTCTCTGCACCTCCTGTGTTCACCGATATTTGAGTAGTTGCCACCTTTTGTCAAGCATAATGTTCAAAATTTCACAAGAAGCTCCGCTAGAATACTCAAAATAAACACACACATGACTTTTACTATTATTCGGCGTTATCTTTTTATTCCGAATTTTCTGTACGAATTTTTGTTGCATACAAAATCAAAATTATTAACTTCATAGGATGGAAATAGTAATAACAAGAAATCCTTGCATAATATATAATCGGTGTAATAATACATTATTTTAACATTATAATATATGTGTTTATTATATGCGAAGATTTCCGAAGCTTTGACAACAATAGTGGGTTTTTTTCTTAAGACTGGGAACATAACACGCACACCAACGTGAGTAATTTGACAACGTCGATGAGAGCTGTCACGCATACATAACTAATTACTGGCCTCACAGTGTCGTTCACGAAGGTTTCTTCTGTTTAGAAATCTGTGATAAGATACAAATGAGAAAAAAAAAAACTAGGAAACTTCCACAATAAAAGCCATAAACCAAGAGTTGAACTAGGAAACCAAAGAAAACGTACAAACGAGTATAGTTAATAAGATCAGTTTTAGTGCTTTTTGTGCTCTTACTCTCAAACTCAATTCAAAGTTTTGTATGCGATAGAAGCCGCTTGAAGCTTTAAAGTCAAGGGCAAATTGTTGTGCAAAATAGATGGAAACACATGGGATAAACATGTGAACCGACGTCGTGCTACCACAGTCTAAATAAAAGTGGTCAATTGCGAGTCGGACTCGCCCATGAAGGCTTCCGTAGCAGCAAGTAACATAATATAAAAGTTCTTGTAAATTGTGTGTGTTTTAACAATAGTGAATTTATGACGTATTAAAATAAAACTACTAACTAGATCTCATTCAAACCAATTTTCGTTGATAGTTTACATGGTAATGTACATCATACTCATACACTTTTTTTATTTTTGTCATTCTCTTATTTTAGAAGTTACAGGGGGGATTACACACATTTTACCACTTTGGAACTCTCGCGCACACTATTCAGTTTAGAAAAAAAAAGTTAGAAACCTCCATATCATTTTTGAAGACTTATCCATAGATAACCCAAACGTATAGTTTTGGCGGAAACATTTTTTTGAGTTTCAGTTCTAAGTTTGGGACACCCCCAAAATATATTGTTTTTTTCTATTTTTTGTATAAAAACAGACAGATAAACAGACAGACATGACGAATCTATAAGGGTCCCGTATTTTGCCATTTGGCTACGGAATCCTAAAAATGTATACCTACTTTGGTAGGTACTACCACACCGCAAAAGGTGCCGAAACTTCTTAGATATCTACTTTGTTTTGATTTATTTTACGGATTTGTGAACTTGAAGCAGTAGGTATCCTAGCGTGTACTAGTTACCTTCGCAAGCAAAAAATACACTCATTTTATTTAAAAACATACTCACTATCACATCACCACATACCTCTGCCATAAACACTCTTTTTGCACGGGGCCTTAATTCCCTTCAGATGACATCCTTCTAATAAGTATATCAACTACATATTTGGCTTGTATAGATGGTTTAAAATTTTGTTTGGGGCTAGATTTGTCTATCTGTTAGATGTCTTTTTCATAGTTTGTAAGCCCGGAACATACAGGATAATAGATAATAATAGCTTCCACATTAAATTTGTTTGATTTGTAAAGTGCGATCCATGAATCATATTGCGAAACGTCACGACAGACACGTTTATTAGCTTCGGACAAAGACATGCAGATGGTCACTGAGTTTGGGGTCTAAATACACCATCACGAAGTACTTATCGCCGCGCTGTAATATAAAACTTGACTTAAGCTCAATTCTGTCTTTTTCATTTGATGTTATAAATATCGTAAATGAAAGTTTACATTGAAGTTCGACAATGTTGAAGATAATTTTTTTATTACAAATGTAGTGAATGTGACTGTGTATGTCTGTTAGTTACGCTTTAACGCTGAACTGATTTTGATGAAATTGTATACAATTGTTTTAATATGAGCTGTTTCTATAAACTTAAATTTGTATGCATGTACACTGTACAACTAAGTACTGCCTTAGTAAAACCTTCTACACACGAGCCCTAAAATCAGAGGAAATTACGTAAAAGTAGTGGGGAGGATCCAAATCGCACCATATGATTGGTGATTTATGGTGCGATGTAGGGTCCGCCCCACTACTTTTACGTAATTTCCTCAGATTTTAGGGCTCGTGTGTAGAGAGTTTTACCTTAATATCGATTTTGTGCGGACGAAGTCGCGGGTAAAAGCTAGTTTTGAAATAAATGTGTTTTAACTAAGAGTATTCATAGTATCTGATGGCAGGCAGGCACAAGTATACTTTGTCACAAAATATCTGGCATTATACAATACAAAATTTATGCGGAACAAACAGTTCCGCATAAATTTTGTATTGTCACATCAATAAAAATAGTGCTTTCTAACGGTAATTTATCTAATTATTTTATTGAAATTTTTCTTTGTGGTAATAAAAGTACTGGTAGGTGGGTTAAAGTCCTAAGACGTCCCAGATTAAGATTCAACCGAGCTATTTGCCGACGGGCTCCGAAGGTACCTTTCATTGTTTGAACGGCCACCGCTAATTCCGTTAAAAGACGGACTGCTATCGTGCAGATTACATTTTGAGGGGGACTATTGTTTGAGTATCATACTTTGTTTTTAGATATAGCAGACTTCAACTTACAATTGGAGTTGTAGCCGTGAGTTGTCAACTAATCTTCTTCTATGAATTTGATGATGACACAATAATTACATCGACTTCATTTAAAAGGGTATTTTCTATGTGTGGCAATTCCAACCGGAAAAAACTGAGAAAAAAATACATGTCACAAAAATTTGTTAAGCATACTAGTAATGTTTCTGGATGAGAGAGAAAAATATTTATCCTATAAAGTATTAACACAAATGAGATAATGTTAAAATATACAGAATCAATAACAATCACTCTTTTCTAGTTTATTCCATAAAACAATGTTAAAGACGACTTTTGCATGTTCTGAAAATGAATGATAAAATTCAAGCTACGAAAGTTCTACGGTATTTCGAAATGTCCATTCAATGTAGCTTCATCCATCCATTTGCATGGGTTACAAACATGCTACGTTGCTACGATATTGTTTTTGAACTTTCGCGATTCGAACACTTAATCAAATGAAACGAAACGTCGAGGTAATTAAATTATAGTTTTGATCGTGATTACGCCCTGTAATGTGTTTAAATTACATGCTATGATAATCTTTAAAATGTTTATTAAGATTTTATGATTTGACCCAGGAGTACTATGACTCTCCATTCCCAGAGTCATCATTAAAAGCGAACCTATGTTTTTTTGTCGATTTCCTCACAATGTTTTTTGAGTTGGCCGCGTTACGCACATTACTTCAAAAGACAGTAGTGCGTATAGGATTTGCACCAGGGACTCCGGATCGACTTTTTTAGTTGCCCTTTTAAAAAGACAGGTTTGTAGCACAGAGCACATGCTTTTGATTTGATACACCATTGTTGTATCTGTTCTGCTTTCTGTAACCTGATATTTAAGTAACGCGAAAAAAATTAATATTCCCCCGAAACGGTCTCAGTTTCAATTCCCAGAGATAATATCATTCCGTTCGCCGCGGGCGAAAGGAGACTTCCCGCTGTCACTCATTATGTGGTGCACGATGATTTCACACGGGTGTAGATGTGTTGTACTGGATGTGATAACAAGTATTTTTAACAAAATAAAAATTTGATTTACCCCGATCGCCCTGAATTTAAAAATAGTACAGTATTCTACTAGTCAATCAAGCCCCTTCATTTGAAAGGTACCCATATCGAGGAAGTAGTGGAAAAAATTAACTAGCCATTTTGTGGGGGCGGCCATCTTAGATTAATGTTTAGTATTTTACTATTCAAACCCTTTCATTTGATACCTATATTGAGGGAGGGTGTAAAATATTTTATTCGCCATTTTGTGGAGGCTGCCATTTTGAATCGATATTAACCAAACATAGCCGCCGCAAGCAAATTAACGTTTGAGAGCTACGGTGCCACAGACACAAACACCACACAGTCAGACAATTAGACATCGACGTCAAACTTTTAACTCTTTTTGGTCGGGGCTTAAAAACAGCAGGTTGTCGTTGTTTAAATATGTATATTGATTGCTGTGATTTTCTGGCTTGGCCGCCCTTAGGCCATAGAGGTATATAGTAAAGGCTGCGTCGATATGTATTTTGTGAAAACAAGGACTGAGCTGTAGCAGGTATATTACTTAGTCGATCCACCATACTGGTGGTAGGTCCGCCAAATCTAGCCATTTCGGAACATTAGTGGTCCGTGGTTTTATCCCCACGGAGTCTGTTTATTCAAACTTTCACATTTATGAAATACGTAGTAGAGATAATAGATAAACAGAAATTGCTAAAAATATATATTTTTGTGTGTTTTATGAAACCACGGCAAAAAAAAACGTATTTCCATGTATTTCGTATTTTATGTATTTATTCTGACATTTAAATTTATATTTTTATGTGACAATTGAGACTGATTTTATTTTTATGAGAAGGTTATATATACACATTGTTTGCATTTATATAATTTTATTTTTATGTGATAATTGAATACTATTTTTATTTATTTTACTTTTTTTTTTTGTTTTTTATGACTTTTAATTGTTTTTGTTTATTTATAGGTACAATGGCCTGAAATAAATGAATTTTAATTTTTTAATTTAATTTTTTGAGAATTATTCGATTTAAGTAATTAAACGCTACCATATTGGCCTGGGCTGCTCTGTCGAGCGCCTTTCACTTTAGCCGCATCGTCGCTTAAGGCGCTGGGAAGACCTGAGTGAAATTCACGAATGCAAAATTAAGCTCCGCCCCTTTACAACTCCGATAAGACAGCGCCACACGAAGTTGCGTGCACTCAGTAAAATTATTTGCATTGATGGAAACAAAAGGCTTCCATGCTCATGCTCATAGATGGCGCTTTTCAAAATTTTTATTAATTAGAAATGCACGTCTTTTTGCTGTTTACAAATTTTTTTCGTCTGATTCTCTTATTTTTTCTAACGGACTAAGTAAAGTCCTTTTGTATATTAAATAAAAAAACAAATTGCATAAATTAGCTAAGCCAGGAAGATGAATCACTACATATTAAGTAATCCATTTCTTTAAAATTATTGTACGAATTTTGAAGAAAAACATTCACTGTTAGTGAAGTACATGTGTAAGTACCTGGGTGACCGAGCTTTGCTCGGTTTAAACACTGAATATATTTAGATATTAGTGGCGGCCCGGCGGCATTTTTCAGATTTTGCCCCGCCTAAAAAATATTGAAGGTCCGGGGCTGACTAGCAGCACCCTGCGAGTTTACCTTCACTGTTCCCGTTCCCGTTATTTTTTCAGGATAAAAGTAGCCTGTGTGTTATTCCAGACTATAATCTTACCTACGTGTTTTCCAAATATCAGCCCGATCCGTTTATACGTGACTTGATGTTTGTCGTGACTGAGCAAAAAACATCCAAACATTGACATTTACAATATTAGTAGGATTGGATACTAATAGTACATAATATAATCATCATTATCATTAGACGAGGCTACGAGTAAATAATCCACCATTATTGCATACTACAACTCGGAAAACAAGTTTTTAATAATAATACAGCGACGCCATTTCGCTGCTTTGTAACGAAAGGTCCACAAACAAAACAAAACCAAAATCACTTTTATATCATTTTAGTTAGGGCATTCTTTTTTATTAACAAGTGATACAAGTATTTTTTGTTGTGACGGGATGAGCAGTAAGTATATGTGCCTGATGGTAAGTCACATGCCTATAATAGCGCAGTGACACGCAGGTATTGGAAAATAAAGAATCCTAATCATTACGTTGCATTATACTGCGCTCGCCACGACTATTATCTACATGTGTTCTAAATTTCTGCCCGACCCAACGTTACGACGTGATTAAGCAATAAACATCCAAGTATCCAAACATCCATATTTTTCAATATATTTCTATCCATATATTGAACATTTAAAATATTAGTAGGATTTCATATCAAAGCCCTGTAATCATACTGTATTTTTTCCTTTAAACCGGAAAACTGTGATGTTTTTAACCCCGACCAAAAAGGGTGTTATAAGTTTGACATTGATGTCTGTCTGTCTATCTGTCTGTCAGTCTATGTGTGTCCATCTGTGGCACGGTAGAGCTCAAACGGATGGGCCGATTTCGATGCGGTTTTTTAGTTGAAGGTAAATATCTGTGCTGTTCTTAGCTATGGTTGGTTGATATCGATTCTAGATGGCCGCCTCCACAAACTGGCGGACAAAATATTTGTTCACAACCTGCCTTAATATGGGTATCAAATGAACAATAAGAACAATATGGGTTTGCCTAGTAAAATATTATACATTATAACAAATCCAAGATGGCCGCCACCACAAAATGGCGAATTACATTTTTTCACTACTACCCCAATATGGGTATTAAACGAAAGGGCTTGACTAGTAGAATACTATGCAATATGACAAATTTAAAATCCAAGATGGCCGCTACCGCAAAATGGCGACTTACATTGCTTTTTTCGCAACTCCCTCAATATGGGTTTCAAATGAAAGGGCTTGACTAGTAGAATGTTTTACAGATAGCAAATCCGAGGTAGTCGGGGGTTACTTAAAATTTTAATTTTGTTCTTGTCACACTACTGCTTGGCGGTGGAATAGCTGGCAACTTGACTAGTAAAACATTACACACTATGACCAATATAAAATTTAAGATGGGTGCCACCATAAAATCCCGAATTATATTTTTCACTTCTACCTCGATATGGATAACCAAATTTTCCTAATTCTTTTTTATTTCGTAAGTGAATATGTCTTAAAATACAATACATGATTTTATTAAATCGAGTAAAAATATATATGTAGTTCTATATAGTGTCTAGACATAAGTGAAAATAATCTATACTAATATTACAAAGCTGAAGAGTTTGTTTGTTTGTTTGAACGCTAGTATCTCGGGAAGTGCTGGTCCGAATTGAAAGATTGTTTTTCTATTGGGTAGTCCATTTATCGAGGAAGGCTATAGATCATAAAACATAACGCTACTATTAATAGAAGCGGAGCATTGATCAAGAATGTAACAAAATCAGGAAAAAATATTCCTTTTTGAGAGTTTTCGCACGTTTCGTGCTGTGACATGACACATGACAGCATGTGTCTAAGATTGCGTCATTGAATATCACAGATTATATACCTCTTGAATATAAAACCTTTGCTAATCTCCGAGTTGGTACGACCAATTTCCGACAGGTGGCGTAACAGGCAGCTGAAGAGGTATTTTATTTGAAAGCGATATTCTCAAGAATGACTGAACCGATTTCAGTTTTCTTTCACCGTTGGATATGTACGGGATCCTGATGAATGCTATTTAATATACCACGGGCGAAACCGAGGCGGACATCTAGTAACAAATTAAATGCTTTGATTTTGTAGATATTCATTTTTTTCAGTACTGTTCCATATGGGGTACCTACAGCATACAATAATATATTTCTATGTTTTCCTTGACACTAGAGCAGCGCTGTGTTTCTTCTCGTTCGTTTAGGAAGATGATCATGATGATGAATCATTATTTCCGCCCCTCAACCAATTATATTATCGCCAGTTTATAACCTTTAAATAATATCGATTTTTTTCAATTTAAGCTTTAAATTGATACAAAAGTCACATTTTACATTTATGCGTGAAGTAAACAACTAATATCGGTTTTAAGTTATATTTTCAGCAACAATGGAGATAGACTTTTTGTGTTATGGTTTTCATCGCACCTGCTTTCGTTCACAACTCCACGAAAAGCAAATTCATCTACTAATACTAAATAAATAAAAAATAAATAATCCCGTAGAGCAGTATAAACGAGCGTAACTTGTAAATATTTTAGTTATTAAACTTGTAAATATTTTAGTTATTATTTTAAACAATGTCACATCATCATAATCATCAGCCGCAAGACGTCAACTGCTGAACATAGGCCTCCCTCTAGATTTCCACAACGAACGGTCCTGCGCAACCTGCAACCATCGGTTTCTAGCGACCTTTATGAGGTCATCTGTCCATCTAGTGGGAGGCCGTCCAACACTGCGTCTTCCGGTTCGTGGTCGCCACTCGAGAACCTTTTTTCCCATCGGTTGTCAGTTCTGTGAGCGATGTGGCCTGCCCATTGCCACTTCAGCTTGCTTACTCTTTGAGCTATGTCGGATACTTTCGTTCTTTTGCGATTATCCTCATTACGGATTCTGTCGCGCAAAGAGACTCCGAGCATAGCCCTCTCCATAGCTCGCTGTGTGACTTTGAGCTTTGTTATGAGGCCCACAGTTAAGGACCACGTCTCAGTTCCATAAGCCATCACTGGCAACACGCACTAGTTAAAGACTTTCGCCTTTAGGCATTGGGGTATTCTGGACTCAAAGATGTGCCGAAGTTTCCCGAACGCTGCCCATCCGAATTGGATCCTTCGCTGGACCTCTTTGTCGAAGTTGGATCTACCTAATTGGATCTTTTGACCCAGGTAGACGTATAATTCGTCAACAACTTCGAGTGTGGTATTCCCAACAATAACCGGTACAGGTGAGACATGAACATTTGATATGACTTTCGTCTTGTCCATATTCATCCTCAAACCTACCTGGTGGGATACTCTACTGAGGTCCCTGAGCATAGCACGGAGGTCCTCCAACGACTCCGCCACAATGACTATGTCGTCGGCAAACCGAAGGTGAGTGATGCATTCGCCGTTGATATTAATGCCATATCCGTTCCAGTCCAGTAGCTTGAAAACATCTTCCAGCGGGGCAGTGAACAGTATCGGAGATATGACATCTTAAAGTGTCAGGTCAGCTTGGCTCTGGGGTCTTTTGCCATGCTAACGACAGGTTGTGCTTGCGTAGAGGTGTATAACTGTCCATAGAACCTCTCAATCTCCTCCAAAATCTCGGGTTTCGATAAGACGATGCTACCACTATCGGTCTTCAGTTTGGTCAGCTGAGTTTGCCCAAGAGACTGATTTCTTGCGAACACTTTCGAGCCTTTGTTCTGCTTGATTGCTTCTTCAATACTCGAAGTATTGAAGCAGCATACGTCGCATATCTTGTCTGACCGCCATAAGATCTAGAGTTTGATCGGAGAGCTTTCGGTTCTGTTTTGGCGTCGGCTCTTATAAAATTTTCTGCCAACCGCATGAACAGTTTCCACTAGCCTATCGTTTATTTCGTCCGCCGTTACGCATTCATCTAAGGATTCGAAGTGATCTTCGATCTGAGCATAATTTGGTCGGAGCATGGACTTCATTAGACGTGATCTTTCGACCTTAATGTTTAGATTCAGCGTGCCTCTTACAATACGGTGATCACTGCCGGTCTTAACCTTGCTGATCACAGAGACATCGCTGAATATTTGCCGTTTAGTCGTCATAATGAAGTCGATCTCATTTTTGTGGAATCGTCTGGGCTAATCCAGGTTCAATTTCTTTGTGGTTGTTTCTTGAAAAGGAGTTCATCATAAAGATGCTCTCCTTTCCAAGAAATCCGCTAGACGTTGCCCTCTTGGGTTCCGCTGCCCATATCCGAAATCCCCCTCTCACTCATCTACGTTTGCTCAGTTTTGCGTTGAAGTCTCCCATCACAACTTTGAAATGTGTTGGCGGAAGGTCAAAAGAAACGTAACACTTGGGCAATACCTAAAACAAGAACCGGTTTTGGCCAGGGTGCATTTTCCTTTACTGGACCATACCTTTACCAACCTATTGACAAAGAGTTGGACATCATAGATACGTCAACATTATGAGTGCAAGAAAAAGGTCTCGGCTTGGCTATCTACTCAGGGCTAGTGCTCGCATCTCGAAAAAGCGACATCGTTTCATGGTGGATGTTCCAAAGACACGAACAAAGAGATTTGACTCTTTTTTTGTTTTTGTCTACGCTGTGGAATACGTTGCCTGAGTGAGTTTTCCCCGATAATTACAATCTTTGTGTCTTCAAATCCAAAGTGAGTCGGTTTTTCTAGGTAAACACGCTCCATATCGTAGGCAAACATATTGCATGCCTCTAGAAGAAGAGGCCAGTTTGTATGGGTCAATTATTAAAATGTTTTGTATCACCTTATCTTACCTGCAAACAGCAATAAAGATTTTGTATTTGTACCACATTGTTGTTTAACATCAGGCGAGATGGCGGTCAAGTGTAAACCTTTGAAAGTAAAAAAAAAAAATGTCCTGAATTATTTTGGTTATATTTAACACAATGTTGAAATAATCATATACCTAAAATAATCAAGTTGTAGCTAATTAACATACACAGAGAATGATAGAAAAACATCAGAAATAGAAAAAAATAGTTGAAAACAAAGATAAAATGATTTTGAGTTGTGGCTTTTTAGTTTTAAAGCACCGATTTAGGTAATTTTAATTCATCGCTCAATCGAACAAGAACAAAATTAAAAACATTGGTTCGACTACCTCGGATTTGTTTTCTATAAAACATTCTACTGGTCAAGCCCTTTCATTTGAAACCCATATTGAGAGAGTTTCGAAAAAGAAATGTATTTCGATATTTTGCGGTAGCAGCCATCTTGGATTTCAAATTTGTCATATTGCAAAGTATTCCACTAGTCAAGCCCTTTCGTTTGATACACATATTGGGGTAGTAGTGAAAAAAAAATTTGATTCGCCATGTTGTGGTGGCGGCCATCTTGGATTTAAAATTTGTTACAACGTATAATAATATTCTACTAGTAAAGCCCTTTCATTTGATACCCATATTGAGGTAGGTTGTGAAGAAATATTTTGTCCACCATTTTGTGGAGGCGGCCATCTTGAGTCGATATTAACCAAACATAGCTAAGATTTTATGCAAGGACTCTTTTGTACACCTACGTCCGAACACCTCGGTGATTCAAAGCTAGTTTGTTTAATTACTGAGCCTTGTAGGTACTAATATTTATTCTGTTACTGAGCATTGTCTTGCAATGTAGGTAGTGTGATGTAGGTAGGCTAGAGATTAATACTATACTTGTGGGTAAACCAATAAATGTCGTTGTGTCACTCGGCTGTTTCAATTACTGCTCCACGTTAAAATATCGTAATATTCAACTATACAATTATTATTTTTTAAAATAAAAAGTGACGAGACGAACAGGACATGTGCCTGATGGTAAGCAACATGCCTGCCACATAACAGCTCAATGACACACAGCTATTAGAATATTAGAAGTCCAAATCATTACCTAGCACTGCACTGCGCTCGTTACCCAGAGATCTAAGATATTATATCTCTAAGGGCAGTAATTTATCTGGAAACATTGCCCTTCAAACCGGAACACAATTTCAACTGGTATCTATAACTTCAGTCGGTAACTGAAGTTACCGACCATACCGACCGAAGTTACAAATCTATCTGGGAAGTAGATTTTTGATGATAAGCCTCGGGTTCTATAGGAACTATTTTCTAATCTGTGTCTCGAAAACTAAATACAAGCTTGAAAACAACGGACAAAATATCCAACAACAACGATATCAAAAAACATGCAAAAGATTACACAGTGATGAGATATGAACTCGAGAACTTGAACGCGGTTGTACCACCGAGCCAAACTGACAAGTTACAGTAGGGTCCAAAATTTCACATCATATGAACTTTATTACCGTTTGTAAAACTTCTATAACTTCAATCAGGAACTGGGAAGTAGATTTAATTTTTAAGATTTGATGAAAAGCCTCTGGTTACTTAGGAACTATTTTCTAATCTGTGTCTCAGAACAGACAGAACTAAAGAAATAAAACCTTGAAAAACAACGGAGAAAATATCTAACAAAAACAATAAAAAAAAAACGCAAAAGATTTCGTAGTGCTGAGATACGAACTCAGGATCGTAAATCGTAACGACTTCATCTGCCGCTTTAAACATTGCGCCAAATCTACAGATGTCTGTAGTGTCGAATTTTCAAACCACATGAACTTTATAGATGTTGCTGCATGAATTTGTGAGAATTGTTTATTTTTATTTTTTTGAATTGCGAGCGTCGGACGACAAAGCGACACAGGTCCTTTAGCAAGGCGCATCAGCGCTTTCTGCTGGACTTCATAGTAGTAAGCGAGAAGCAAGACACGGGCCGGCTCGGTCGAGTTAGCTTTTCAAAAGACAATTAATTAATACGAATTAAACTTCATAATCCAAAATACAAAATCTTCCATCCCCCTTAGTAAAAAATGATACGTTTACCTATAAAATTTGAATAATGTATGTTTATTAATGACACAGATATTTACATCTAAAACTTATTTTAGAGGTAAGTTTAGGATTTTTTCTTATCGAGTTTTTTTTCCAAATCGTGTTTTGATACAATAGGTTACCTAATAAATATGTTCAAGAATAACATATATTTTACTAAAAGCCTCAAACCATATACATGTTGTTAAATGTGTGTTTAAAAAGTGCTAGTTGGCGATATTCAGCGCCTTAACATCTGGCGAGATGGCGGTCAAGTGTAAACCTAATAAAGTTAAAAAAAAAGAAAAAAGCCTACGCCGCGGCCGACTGTCAAGCGACATGCAATAGATGGACGAAAAAGTTTGGGGCGATGGTATTATAAAAATGTATATCCTTTTTTATATCCTTTTTTGAAGTCGGTTAAAAAGGTTCGCTTTAAAAACGAATGTTACTGACTAAATCCAGTATCTCTACATCCGCCGCTTATCCAGGCCGTTGTAAAGCCGCGTCCACATGCGCGTCATCCGTAGACAATAAACCTTTCAGTACTCGTCGCCATTGTCGCGTGCGTCCCGGCGTCCATTGTGCGCGCGGCTTTATGCAATGCTGGATAAAAATGTCTCTAATCGCATGGGGTTTGTCGTTCTGCTATGCTTTTTGAAACGCAGGGAGACATATTGCGAGCTTTATATAATAGTACCTGGATGACCGACCTGGTGTAAACGTAGATATGACGACGTTCCTTAGAAACCTAGCTAGATCGATTTAACACCCGTAAAACTGCGCAAACTAATATTTAGGAAAATCGTTGGAGCCATTTCCGAGATTCAGATAATTTATATATAGATACAGATACTAGCAGCCAGTACCGGATTCGCTCTGATATTGAAGTATAAAGATTGTAAGTTAATCTAAAATTCGACAACGTTGAAATTCGATTTTATTCTTATAATAATAGACTATTATTGTAAAAGCCAACTTCAGTCGATTCAATGATCAGATGACCACATAATAAAGACCAAATATGCGCCGAACGTTCGCGCATTAGTGGGTTGTCACGATGATGATGGTGGGAACCCGTCTTACTTACATTAGTAAAGAATGGCTCTCCTCTCTCCATAAGTCGGCAACTTCTTTATGAGCAATCCATTTTACAAACTTAGTGAATTAATGTCAATGAATCTATCTGAATCTTCATTTTTGTTTATATCACAAACGGAAAAGTACAGTTCAATTTATATTGACGAATGAATTATTTGTTATTAATGTTAACTTAAATTATGATGTACTTGCCTGTAATGATAGTTACTTATGGCCAATAAACGATTTATGATTTATGATTCACGAAGTAATTAACCCCTGGACTTTATACCCAGACACCTATAATTTATTCGTCAACGAATTAAAACCAATTTTTCATCCTTTCCTTTTCCCACTTCGTATAGAGCCATCGCTCCGGGCGTAGGTACGAGTAGCACCCCTGCAATGTAAACTTCAGCCTCATTCCGACGTCTCTGTTTGCTCATTAGATCCGGATCCGGAATACTTGATAAGAGTTCTGTCTCGAGTGAATGTGCAATGTCCTTTGAATAGCTAGGATATGTGTAAAAATATGTGACAGCTGTTTAAACTGATTTCGTAACCTACGTTTTTAGCCCCCGACCAAAAAAAGGGTGTTATAAGTTTGACGTCGATGTCTGTCTGTCTGTGGCACCGTAGAGCTCAAACGGATGGGCCGATTTCGATGCGGTTTTTTTATTTAAAGGTTAATATACCCGTGCGGATGTTTTTAGCCT
Source organism: Ectropis grisescens (assembly GCA_017562165.1). Lineage (NCBI taxonomy): Eukaryota > Metazoa > Arthropoda > Insecta > Lepidoptera > Geometridae > Ectropis > Ectropis grisescens. The sequence continues at coordinate 18,105,699 of CM029787.1, read as the reverse complement.
TGTTTGATTAATATCGATTCACAACGGACCTCAATATGGGTATGAAATGAAAGCGCTTGACTAGTAGAATACAATACATTAAAAAAAAGTCTAATCCAAAATGGCCGCCACCACAAAATGGCGAATCATATTATTTTTTTCAGTACTACCTCAATATGGGTATCAAACGAAAGGGACTAGTGGAATACTTTGTAGTATGACAAATTTCAATTCCAAGATGGCCGCTACCACAAAATGAATAAATACATTTATTTTTTCACAACTCTCTTAATATGGGTATCAAATGAAAGGGGTTGACTAGTAGAATGATGTATAGATAACAAATCCGAGGTAGTCGGGGTTAAACTTTTTATTTTTATTTTGTTCTTGTTAGTAGATGTAGAACACTTTATTGAGTCTTTGTTGAGCTTTGGTAAGCTACCAGTTATTCTACAGTCAAGTTTCTACGATTTGCACATTACTATGTTTCTAGATGACTTTCAGGGGTAGAGAGTTAAATCAACTACACAGTTAGTACTAGGAAGTTATTTTAATATTTTAAATTCAACTTTGTGTTTATTTATTGACTAGGAACAGCCCGCGGTTTTACCCGCGTAGTACCCGATCACTTTATTTACCCGATATTAAAAGTAGTTAATTAAAGTTCCGACGTGATTGAATGAATTGACGTTTCAGTCAACGTAACTTTTACGTAAACAAACCGGTTGAATATTTATGTGAATATAAACAAATCTAGATGCGTGAAATCAGATGGGAATCGAATCGAATCAGAAAACGAACACTTGAGTGCGTTCGCTTGTCATGCCAGTGAGCTGTCGAAATGTGATACTCCCAGTGAAGCCTAGTACGTATAGCTGTGGTAAGCTAGGAGTAGTGCTACTATCTTTTACGATGTAGGAAAATATCATAAGTAAACGCTCTAGAAATACATCTTCCAAGGACGATGATACATGTCCTCAACCTGTATTTGTTCAGCGTGGTGGATTATGGCCTTTTCTCTATCCTTATGAGAAAAGATACTGAGTACCTACTAGCATTGAAACATAGTGGGCTTCTCATGTTTATGCTACAGTCTACGCCGTAGTGGTTCCGTAGAAACGTTGCGCTCCATTATTACCTACGAAGTGCTACGACACAAAAGAATCCAGCGCGGTAGTCATGGATGAACCTGACTCATGGATACGGCATAAGAAACCGGTACGAATGCAATATATTAAACCTTGTAACTTTATACTGGAAATAAAGTTGTGTTAAAAATGTTTCTTTTTAAGTTATTTAAGGAAATATAATCCTGTCAATATCCTACTCATTATAAATTTAAGAGTTTAGGTGTTTGTTGTGCAATCACGTCGGTACGTCTGGAAGGAAGGTGAAGTTTGGAACAATATTAGACTTTAGTCTAGAATAGCATATAGGCTACTTTTATCACGGGAAAATTACGGTAACGGGAACTACGCTGGTAACACCACGAGACGCTGTTAGTAGGTGAATAAAAAATTAAAATATTCGTATATTTCATGTTTAAAACCCTCGAACAAAGTTAACGGATTTATAGAGAAGTAATACATTTTTTTATATTCTTCCTCTAAAAAATAATATTTTTATACCTACAATTTCGCTATTCGTACATCCCAGATCTGCGCTGTGACGGAATGTAAACGACAATATAGTATTGTGTACCGAACGATGCGATAACGCTTTTATTAGTAGGCAAGGGAGAAATAAGCTTTGGAATAAGGAGCGCTTCGAGTCGTAAATGTACGTACTTACTAGCACTTTGGCTTGAAATGGTTGGTATATAAAAAGAAAATTTACGCAATTTTAAATCAGCATTTCAAACACTTGCTTGTTCGGGCAAGTTATACGGGCACCGTTATAAAGTGAACGTATCTACCTGAAACTAAAACTCCATTTTGATGACGTAAATGTTAGCATTCCGTTATTATAAGTCAGAATATAAATTTGCAAAGATACTCCCAATGCTCAAACGCTGGACATTGGCAAAATTACGGTGACATTACCGAATGGAAGCCAAAAGAACAAGTTAAAGTTGATAAAAAAAATTACATAACTACAGGATCAAAGTCTTTGGTTATTTCTTGGCTTCGGTCAACAAAGCAGTACAAATTATTTATGGCATTATTTATTCAACATGGCAAATAAGTAATATCAAAGTTTCTTTTAGAATGACTAGTATAATACTAATCATTTTAATTACTCGATTTGAAATAGACGCATCTTAATAATTATATCGCTATCGCAACATGTCTTTGATAAACGTGAACGATGAACATAGCTACCTACAGTCTCTCCCTCGTGTGTAATTGCTATGCATGTTACTCAACGAAGTACCAATTAATTAATAGCTGTAATTATTATTTGTCAAACACGTATTAGTTATACATTGTATTCAACTATCGTTGATGAAACGGTTGCTACCGTTATGTGATAAAAACTACCTACCTTATTAACTACCTCATTATTTTTGTTTTTATTTAAAAGTTTGAAATGCAACTCAAAATACTGCAAGTATTTTCGAATGAAAAGTTAACTCATATGTTATGGCGTTTATTTAATTTAACTGCTATTTTTGCCTTACAACTCATTTCCGCATGTCAGCAAATACTGATAAAGAAGCATCATTCATGCAGGCGTCATTAGCTCGGTTATTCGTTCTTTTCGTTCATTCGCTACACGGTGATATCTGTGATAGATCTCGTAGGAAATTGGATACATTCAGATTTCTGGTCCAGTGGATTGGTTGATTATAGAACGCACAATTGAGTTGTGCAGTCGGGTTGGTTACATTTGAGTTTGAGCAATACTGAGAAAATGTATATTTTCACTTTTCTCAACTTTGTTCCGATTGAAAAAATAAATGCCACTTTTGATGAAGTAGTTTCAGTCCGGGTGACAAAGAGAAGCTAAGTTGTATTAACATTTCATAATTTAAAACTGTTTAACCTGACAAATGCCATCGTATTTTCTGTATTTTCTGAACAACTTTTCCTTTCTTTTTTTCAGTAAAAAATCGGTAAAGTAAAAATAAACAAGTACTACTAAGTACTAAGTAGTCGGTAGAGTGGTCCTTAGGTAACCACTAAGGACTAAGGGATATAGAATAGGCGAACCCATTTTTACATATTTAGATAATAATTATATAGAATATGGATATACATACGTACCAATCTAACAGCCTATTTTACTGCCAAGTTGGTCACGGTACAACAATGAATTAAACGTACCACATTAAACCCAAATCAGCAGACCGTGATAAATCATACCTCACAAGTACTTGGATAATCGGGAACGTTTTAAAGCCGTCATCGGCTTAGCACTCCCTCCCCGAACACCCCCGAGGGTGGGGAGTTCCCCCCGTGGTGGCACTTCACGTGCGTTTTGACGCGATTATCATACCGCGCGGTATCTGAGCGCAATATTGTTTGAGTTAGGATGTTGAAAAGGTGGTATTGTGGAGGTGGTACTGTAATAATTATAGAATTATACAACATTTTAGATACGTGATTATCTTTCTCTTTGTATAAATAGAGTATTTAAATGTAATCATCAATGAATTAATTCTCAGATTCATGTTCTTAATACTACTATTATTATCTTCTTTCTTATATATAAAAATGTTATGTTGGTTTGTGTATGCTTCAAAAACTCAAAAAGTTCTGCACGGATCGAGCTGAAATTTTAGAGTGATATATAATCCGCATCAAGAATTATTTTTATCTAATTTTTTTATCTAATTTTGCATCAGTCTAGTAAATTATAAACATATGAATGCTGAACGGACATTTGCAGAAAGTCTGGTAGCAGGCAGGTTTATAGGCTAATTTTAGCGCGGAAAAATAGTGGAAATGGGATCTACACGGAAATGCTAGTTGTTCATATAAAATTAACCACAAAGAAGAAATGTTTCACGTACCATCATTAGCTGTATGAAATAAGAACTTATGTACGTGTATGAAAGGTACTACTAGTTAACATACTCAATGAAATTACAAAATGATGAGTGCGTAATTTTGTCTCAAATAAAAGTGGCCAAGTGCGAGTCGGATTCGACTAAATAGTGTAAAATATAAACTTTCGCGTTAAATACAGATACCGCATCCGTATTTAGAAATTCCTTTTTTCTCCAACGATGATGTGGTTTTTGAATCTGCTTCCTTTGTGACGGTTTTAATATGGAAATTAACGTTTGCCGTGAGCCTCAGCGACAGCATTGTACAACCACATCGCCTTTAAGTAATTGGCATACAGTCGAGAATCCCACAAAAATATCTGCCAGGTGCTAAATCTCTCTTGAAACGAATTTGTCGCTAAAATCCGTGCGTTGAAGCTGCCTAATTGAATTTTTTATGTACTTTAACAGCGGTTTTTTGCGTTAAACGTTTTGTGGGTTTTGTACGATTGTGGGATTTGCATTGCAACAGACGATCCAAACTCAATTGTTTTTTTTTTAAAGAATGTAGACTTTTAGGATCCGTAATTGCATTTGAATGACTCATCAAATAGTTTTTGTTTGCGAAGGCGTATAACCGTGCGTATAACCAATATCTTGTGCTAAAGGAGACTATTACAAGTAGTAAATTGCAGTGTTTTTAAACACTAACAAGTTCATTTGTTCTGATAATATGAAGCAAATAATCATTTACGTTCCAAAATACAATAGCAGCACATCATTCTTTGAGAAATAAATTAAATTCACTCTGCCATTCTACGGCCACATGCCTATGCCGAATTTCAAATAATTAAAAGATAGCTGTCGCTCTGCTGGTTCACCGAAACATTTCTTTTTATTTCATTTTTTATCAGTTTCGGTATTCCGGTACTGACGGGGAGTTGTATCAAAGGACACATCCAGATAACGATTTTTTACATATTCTGTGTGCATTTTGTTTGTGAATGCTACAGAGCTCTACAGAATAGTGGGAGACGTAGACTTTTGCGGCTACGAATATTCATGGTATATTTTCAATGGATTCTGATATTTATGTTTTTCATATAAAGTCTGAAATAGAAATGACGTTGCGTATCGCTATCCTCGCTACAATAGACAAAAGTTTTATCGTAACATCTAATATCTTGTAATTCTTGCCGTATGTACGTGTTTAGACGACCAAGTATGATAAGAAAGTGCGAGTATTTACCACGGAACGTGGGTATACTACTCGTATATGTATAGCTATAAGTTTGAACAAATACAAAATAAATACCCAGCACCATCTAGGCCCAACCCAATCTATTCTATGCCCAATCTAAGCAAAGTACATACTTTGGAAGCCAGATAGCTACATACTTTTATTCGTTCTTTTCTCTTCTTCTTATTCTTCTACCTACGTAGCGTAATTTGTGAAGCACCCAATCCGTTTTTTTAAAGATGAAACATCGATAAATCATTTGTTAATTTAATCCCTTAGATATCACAACTTGACATCTAATCTGGTGCCAGTACCAATAAAAAAATGAAATTTGAGGTTTTTTCTCTCATAAATATCGTTCTACGCTAAAAGAATCAAAAGTAGGTCGCTAAATCTTAGCGATTATAAACCCCATGTAGGGTTGTCAGTTGTCACCCACACATGTACATTTCTCCAGACGTAGGGTTGCCACGGGGGAGTTCGTCATGTTTGTAAGACTCGCTTCACGCCGCATCAACTGTTTGAATAGAGATACGCCGCTCTGGATTTATTGTGAACAACTTAGATGGTAGGGTTGACAACTACGCCATTTATCTTATATCATTATAAATATCTCCCCTGTGAAGAGCGCAGTGTACAGCTACATGCAGTAATTTGAATCATTGATGATGAAATAGCTCTTTGTAATGTGCTGTTTTGGGTAGAGGAGTCGCTTACCGTCAAGCACACGATTTGCTCTAGTAACACGTGCTACATTCTATTTTACAACAAATATACCTTCAAAGATTTTATTGAAATCCTCAAATATTTATTGCGTCATTTGTATAGGCAGCGCCCGGTTTTACCCGCGTAATTCCCGTTCCTGTTATAAATGTATTCTACATTCTTTTCTTGACTATCATTTTACTGTATTCCGAATTGCAACCCGAGCCGTTCAGAAGTTCCTACGTAATTGAGCAACAAACATGTAAGCTTTGACATGTATAATATTAGTAGGATTTGTAGGATGTATGCATGTTTGTGTTAAAGCAGAAGCAGACCATTTTGAAGCAGATATTTAGTCATATCTTTGCTAATTGATTTAATATTAGTATTATCATTCTGTTCGGTTCTCGCAAACATTTTGTGTGTTCCTAGCCTTCTGACGTAATATTGTTTACTCAGAGTTAGACATATACATATATATTTAAGTAATTAAGAAGTTTAACGTTACTAATTATTTTGTTTACTTTCATTCATTTTTAAAATGTCATATCAAACAAAGACTTATTGAACATGTCGTACAGCCCTATCAGTCCCCCCTTCCCCTCTCCTCCACTTTATTGTCCCACAAATCCGATGTATCGCTTTCACTTCAAACTCAGCTATGTTAATGTGACATTTAATTCCTATCATTCAGGAATCGCGTATTAATACATACATACGGGTACGTATGGCATGTCCTAGTGTGCGTGACAACTCTGGTCTCATTTTGGAACTCACACGCCTATGATCACATTTGATTTGGTCGCATGTGATTCGGAATAAGTAGAAATTAACTTCATGTGTTTTAGTGATGTCCTGCTTATAAATGTTTTTTTTTAAATAAAAAGTGACGAGACGAGCAGGACATGTGCCTGATAGTAAACAACATGTCTGCCACATAACAGCAGAGTGACAAGCAGCTATTGAAACATGAAGAGTCCGAATCATTACCTAGCACTGCACTGCGCTCGTTACCCAGAGATCTAAGATGGTATATCTCTAAGCCCTGTAATTTCTCTGGAAACATTGTCCTTCAGACCCGAACACAGTAATGTTTGTACATTACTGCTTGGCGGTAGAATAACTGGCAAAGGTGTGGTACTACCCCAGGTGGACTCTGCCAAGAATCCTACCACTACAGGGGTAGATACAGTACAGTACAGTTACATGTAGGTGTAAGTAGCTGTAATAGTAAGTAGTGAGTTTAGTTCACGTCCAAAAGGCCGCGTATCCCGCTTCGCAGCTCGGCCACCGATCCGACGCTATGCCTGCTTCGCCGCTACTTACGAGTACATTGTAATTTCGGTGAAGCAAATCCATAAGATTTCCGGAGCTGAACAAGTTTTATTTCAAGTGTCTCACGATATTCTGATGGGCGAGTGGAAACCATTCGAATTGTCGATTGTTTTGTGCAACAGCAGTAGATGTGATCTCAAGCATACGCTTTTCAAAATGAAGCCCTCTGAGATGTTTTAGCGATATGTGACAGTGTGCGTGATTCCTTTGTTGATTGAATTGTAAAGGACTTTGGGTAACGAGGTAGCTGTAAGTTATAAACTAAACTATGGAGGCATTCGTTATGACGATATTTGATAGCCATATTGACGAATTTCTTGTTTTATCTGTGTACGTTGCTATGTTATCAAGTTTGTTGTAGTTTGGTGATAAAACATGGCAATTACGAGCTATTTACGATGTTATGATATATAAAAAAACATGTTACATTCTACTCGCAACTGTCTCTCTCTCTCTTTCTTAGAAAAACACGGCCGTTTATAGCAAACAGAGTTAGTTAGTGTTAAAAAATATTATGGCATATTTTGAGCCCCCTACACAATAACGATACGATATTACCTACGTGTCTGTATGTGTGCGTGCGTGCTGTCTGTAGCACCCATGTAGCACCGTAGCCACAGATGAGCAAATAGTTACTACGTAACCGTAGCTCCCAGACGGATTAACCGATTTTGAATTTGTTCTTTTGTTTGAATGGTGAATGAGTCGGGAGCGACCTGGTTATCAAAATCGGCTCCGCCGTTTAGAGTTGTCAAGTCATTTACTAACTGCGATAGGAGTGTTAGACGGATTTTATGTGTATTTGCTCTACTTTAACTTTTGAATGAATTTCATTGGGGGGTTTTCATATTTTTTAATTTAACGTATACTATATATTTATATAACGTATATTATTTTCGATGAGAAAACCTACAATAGAAGATTAATTTTGGAATTTCCCGCTAAAACACTAACGACTGACATTTTCTTATCATTAATTGAATACAAACAATCAAAATCGTTGTCGCTAAGATCGCAAACTATGATGAAAATGCAGAAAAGTAAACAGTTTAGTCAGTTTTCGACAGCTTGTTTTTCGACTAGTGACGTAATAAGTCATATTGGTTGTTTCTAGTCACGTGACTATAGATTAACAATTTAGCATTTAAATTCTACTACGTAATATTACATTTTAGTAATGTGATTTTCGATATTCTAATGATACAAATCATCTATCATAAAATTAACATTAAACATTAATTTGTGATTAGTATTGACATCTCCATTACAAAGAGCTGCAGGTGAGTTTGGAACCTACGACATCAGAATAGTAAACTGGACATTCTAGCGTTGGGCCATAAAGGACAATGATATCTCGTTTTCTAATACTATCGCATTCATTGTTTTTCAAATAAATGAACTCGTACCTATTAGAAACACACGAAACAGAACGAAAAAACAATGGACAATTTTATCACAGCTTCAAAGCTGTTGTATGGTCACAGGTTAAAAACCTCTACCTACGTATAAGCAATATGTAAGCCGCAGGGATTATGAAACGCTAGTCAAATAACCCAAGCGTGCTTGTTGAGTCGCTTTGTAAAATGGAAAAATGCTCAAATCCTCGCAAAGCCCGCTATACAGACAGGATCGTAGTTAGTGTTGAATTGGCGGTGGGGAAGCAGAGAGGTTGCATGTTTTAAAGGAGATAACCCCCTACGAGAGTCTCTGCAGATCCATAATAACAGCTTGTTATATATTTTAAGATATTGTTATTGGGGTTTCGACGTTTTCGAGTGCCACAACTTTGCCAGTTATTCGTCCGTCAAGCAATAGTGTACAAACATATTGTGTTCTGGTTTAAAGGCCAATGTTTCCTAAAACTTGTTGACTGCCCTAGTGGCTTAGTTGGTAGTAGCTCTGCCTGCGAAGCCGAGGGTCGTGGGTTCGATCCCCACCCAGTGCAAATATTTGTGTGATGAATTCAAATGTTTGCACTGTGTCTGGGTGTTTCTATGTATAATAAGTATGTATTTAAAACTATATAAGTATTATATCAGCTATCTGGCTGCCATCACACAAGCTTTGCTTAGTTTGGGGTCAGATGGTGTTGTGTGTGAATTGTCCACCAATATTTATTTATTTATTTATTATTTATTTATTTAAAAGTTACTGGGCTAAGAGATAAAACACATTACATCTCCGGGTGACGAGCGCAGTGCGGTGCTAGGTAATGATTTGGAATATATAAGTGCGTAACCGAAAGCTAAAGGAGGTCCTAAGAGGAGCGAGCCATGCGAGGCCAAGCGCAACGAAGCGAGCTGGCTACCTCCGTAGTGAAACGCAGGGTGAGTATGGAGAAGCGACACTCAGTGCTGACCGCAGAGCATCTGGCGTGGCGGAAGCCTACCCGGAGTCAAATCTCAGTGATAGTCCCTAATCGGTCCGGTTGTCAAAGTCAATGACAGAACCAAAATTCAGAATTGATAGTCAGATACCTCAGAGACAATTTATCGAGTACTTTCAAAATATTTGTCCCAAATTTCATTTTGTTAAATGTTACATTTGCAAAAAGAATACTTTATGAAATAAAAAGTAGCGTTACATAAAAACAAAATGTCATTCGATATATTATCTAAGTGAAACGGTTGCCATATAATTGGTTATAAAATAAAACATTTGTTGATCCAAGATATTTTTGAAATAATTAGTAGGTAATATAATATGCTAAACGTTGTTTGTCAAATGAAATATTTTAGGCTCCTACAGATCGCTTTTAGCGATAAGGTCGTCAATTGTCACTTTATTTTTTAAGTTTTTGTATATTTTTGTAACTTTGCTTACTTGTGTGCAATAAAGAGTTAATCTATCATCATCCATCTTCAGATTTTTTCCTTAAGAACTACAAACCCGTTATGATCGAAAAGTGCTGAGAATGCCTTCTAGTTTCGGCCCTGTACACGGATATGCGGCCGTCACTCGAATATTGCCAATAAAACAGCGGTGAGCTGAAAAATCGATGTCGACAGACGAGCGCATCGCGGGATATCGTATCGCCTCGTATAGCAGCACAGCAGCCTGCTCTAACGACATGTGGCGTGCTTTGAATTTTAGATTCATTGGTATTCCACCAGCACTTGAATTTCGAATTAAAAATAGGGTTCGAGATCTACTGGATACTTTTTTCACCAATAGGAACAAGAAACCCTGGAAATAGAAAAAAAGCTGTTCCATAACAGACGTAGCCCACGTATGTTTCCATCGCTGAACTTTATCTCACAAGGAGAGCTGCCATAGCCACAATCCACCACGCTGGCCAAATGGAGCTTCGCGGGTGACACAAGAGTTAAGTATTTCCTCAGTTGTTTTCCTTACAATGTTTTCCTTCCGTTCAAGCTAGTGGTGATAACAAACTCGTACATCTGCACTTGTTAGTAGTTTAGGGGTATTTATTTTTTTTATTAAAGAGTGACGAGACGAGCAGGACATGTGCCTGATGGTAAGCAACATCCCTGACACATAACAGCACAGTGACACGCAGCTATTAGAACATGAAGAGTCCAAATAATTACCTAGCACTGCACTGAGCTCGTCACCCAGAGATCTAAGATGTTATATCACTATGCCCTGTAATTAGAGTTAGTGTAGGGGTGTAGGGTGACGATAGTTCATTAAATCGTCACCCTACACTAACTACCCCCAAACTACCAACAAATGCAGATGTATGAATTTGTCATCACCACTATGTAGCTTAAGCGGTAAAGGAAAACATCGTGAGGAAAACAATTAATAAACAAATCACACACAATACCATCAGCCGATATAATACTTACCTATGTGTTTTAAATACATACTTATTATACATAGAAAACATCCAGGCACAGTACAAATATTTGAATTCATCACACAAACATTTGCACTGGGTGGGGATCGAACCCACAACCCACGGCTTCGCAGGTAGACTTACTACCAACTAAGCCACCAGGGCAGCCAAGAAAATTGAGGAAAGACTTTATTCAAGCTCTTGTGTCATCCGCCAAGCTCCATTTGGCCAGCGTGGTGGATTGTGGCTTGTGGCCATGGCGGCTCTTCTTGTGAGAGAAAGTTCAGCTATTTATGTGGTGGCAATCCCCAGTCTGGTGAGACATAAATTCTGAAAGTGCAGGTAAGTAGGTTAGGTTAGGTTACGCAGGGTATTGTTCGGTGATTATCACGACAGGAGATGAGCGAGAAGCGACTTAATATTTTGTAGGATGCGACAGAAAGATAGCCCACAATTTAATATGCACTTGTACACTTTATTAAACGATCAGAACAAATTGACTTTCAACTCAGTATACGTAATATCATTATTGAAAATATGAAAAATCCTAGACATGTAACGCAACTTTTCTATTATTATATATAGCACCGCCCCGCGGTTTGACGCGCTTAGTTCCCGTTATTTTCTCGTAATAAAAAGTAGCCTATGTGTTCTTTCAGACAATAATCTATCTACAATCTACATATTAGATATGTTCCAAATTTCAGCCCGTTTCGTTCAGACTTTACGACGTGATTGAGCAACGAAGATACAATCATAATAATAAGACAATATGATACTCCTAGAACACCGATATTTACGGTATCCTTCATTATAATATCAGAGATTTTCCTTGTAACTGTGTACATGTGTAGAGCAGAATAAATATTAATTACATTAATTACTAACGAAGCAAATACTAAGCACTACCCGAGTTTTAATCGGTTTTTCATCAATAAGAATAAAACGACGTTTCCTGAAAGTGAAACCTAGCTAGATCGTTTTTTGAAGTAAATTTTTTTTTGTTAGTCGCTTCATCTAAAACCATCCATTTCTGCAGACAAGGCGCCATTCATTTCCACGTCCCATTCATTCTCTGGAGAGTTCGTATTGTCTCTCATTTACCGATTGATATAATAATGTAGATTCACCCCTTTGTTACAGATGAGCTCCGTACAAGACGAGAAACCTCCGACAGAAGTGCCAAAAACCAGCGTGCGCGATATCAGAAACACCGAGCTAGTATCGCGTCTTTTGGCAGCTACACCTCCATATCTATACAGCGCTTTGCCACTCCAGCCTCACGCATTCTTCTTCAGCGAAATGCTTAGGTCTTTCGTCAGCGCTCGTCATGGATGCCGACCACCACATTACCAGCGCAGGTTCAAACGTAGAACACACAAATACTTCGCGGAAAATGAGGAATGGAGGCGTGATTGGCCGAAACAGGAAGAAGAAAAAAAAGGAGGAAATACGACCAGAAGTTCCTTTGGAACTGACTGTGGAAAAACAACAGAGAGTGCGGGAGACTTCACCAAGAAGATTGTCGCCGAAAAATGAACATGTGAAGCCGAGTAGTCCTGCGCCTGGGCGACAGTCTTCATACGTCGATGTCGGGACAGAAGAGCTACCCAAACCATCCCCTATTGGCAGAACTCATCAAGACAATTCTGTCCCACAACCCAATTTGATTTTGCCCCCACCCCCTCCAATGTGGTATCCACCAATTTACAATCCTCAGTTTGGAGTAGACCCTCTGAACTTCTTCATAGATCTACGCGTTTCGGGCCACATTTACGATAGAAAGCGTATGGTAGAAGGCGATACCAATCAAGAGGCTCCACCTAATGACGCCGGGTTGGATAAACGTTTAGGAAGAGAATTCGGACGACCTCGTCACGTTTCGGCTTTTTCCGTTCCTATTCGAGGCAGTGAAGGAGAAAAGTTCTTCGAAAGTAAATCAGGGATGGCGAATGGCACTTCTTACATAATGAGAAATTTGAAACGCGTGTATCAGGACCTCCATTTGTCACAAGAAGCTAAAGATGAAGGGGGGTAAAGAAGAGGATACAAAGGTGGAGTCATCGGATGTAGATGATGACGAGATTATCGATTAATGTTTTAGTAAAAAGTTAAGAGATGGTTTTGATTTAGAACATGGATTTGAAAGAAAATTTATATCTTCAGGTACCCTAAAACACGAGTATAATGCTGTATATTTGCGATTTGACTTTAGAAAATATCAAATAATATTTTTTAAAATTTGTTATGAATTTCGTCGCAATCTTAGATATATATAACGTTTATTACTGATCTCATCAATTCTAGTCAATTTAATATTACTTTTAAGGTTGTATTCAAAAAAATATGAATAATTAAGTAGTTATATGTTATTAATTATAACTGCAGGTATTATAATTAAAATAACTATGCAATTATTTCACATTTTTATTTAAAACCTACATCCCGAGTTTTAAGCCTCGACCTAAAAAATTTAATGTTTGACGAGTCTAGATGTCACTGCGAAATTGTAAATATCGTCACTTTGGTACACTTTTTATTATGTAGAGTTTTTTTTTTATAAATAAAGGCACGAGCATTTACGGGTATTGGAGCATGAATAGTCCAAATCATTACCTTGTAGGTATTGCGCTGCGCTTGTCGCCCAGAGATATAATTTGATATATCTCTGTGCTCTGTAATTTCTCTAGCAAAATTGCCCTTCAAACCGGAACTGGAACACAGTGATGTTTTGCACTTTACAGCGTTTTTTGGCCAAGCCCGCCAAGCTATAAAGTTACTGCAAGAATATAGCAAGAATAACTGGGAAAGGTGTGACACTTAGCCAAGCGGACTCTGCAGAGAGTTTTACCAAAACAAAACGATTTGTAGGTACTATAGAATCGACTAAAGGGTAAAATGGTATTGATTACATTATATTAGATACTAGATGTCTGCCCCGGCTTCGCCCGTGGTACATTATACGGCACTCATCGGGATCCCGTACATATCCAACGGTGAAAAAATGACTAAAATCGGTTCAGTCATTCCTGATAATATCGCTTTCAAATAAAAAACCCTTTCAGCTACCTGCTACTCCACCTGTCGGAAATCGGTCGTACCAACTCAGATTTAGAAACAAATTTGATTAGCAAAGGTTTATATTCAATGACGCAATCTTGGACATTGGCGAAATTACGGTGACATTACCGAATGGAAGCCAAAAGAAACAGTTGAAGTTGAAGTTGACGCAATCTTAGACACACGCTGTCATGTCAAAGCACGCTACGAGAACTCTCAATTGATAAAATCACGCCTAAAACATAGAGGACTTTTATGTGTAACTAAGTATATAGGTAGGTAATAAGGAGGAAAAAATACTCTACTTACGACCTATTCCACCATTACGAACATGTGCTGTACGTCTCGTCACTCAATACTACAAAAAAAAAATAAGCTGTTAAAAACTGATAAGTTAGTCAGGCGCGGTCCCAGCCTGGAATTATGGAGGGAGTCATTAGTATGCGGCCTCAGATTTGGGGGGGCCGGGGTCACCAGTAGAAATACAATGTATCGAGTAAAAAATACTTTCCTAGAAGGGGGCACCCCCTGTGAGCCCCCCCCCCTTCGGACCGCGCATGAAGCTAGTAACTTTAAAGCAATGTTCGCGTTGTAGTATTTTTCGCACCAAAGTGTCGTTACCTCTAAGCCTTTGGCACGTCTCGATCAATTCCACAGTCCTTTCCATCCAGCTGCTGCTGGTATCATAATAATGGTTTTAATAGTGGTAGGGCTCTTAGCAGAGTCCGCCTGGGGGAGTAAAGAACCTTTGCCATTTAATCTACCGCCAAGCAGTAAAGTGCAAACATTACTGTGTTCTAGTTTGAAGGGCTGTTTCCAGCGAAATTACAGGGCTTAGAGATATAATATCTTAGAACTCTGGGTGACGACCGCAGTGCACTGCTAGGTAATGACTCTTCATTTTCCAATAGCTGTGCTGTTATGTGGCAAGCATGTTGCTTACCATCAGGCACATGTCCTGCTCATCTCGTCACACGAGAAACTGTTCGTACTTGAAGTATCTCACTTTCTTTGGCTCGGGATCCTCCACGTGGTGCACCCTGGACATCACGCAACAACTTGCCTCGGTGGCACCTTGTTGTGTGATGTCGAATCCCGCCCGGCTCTTCTACCGCCTAACTAAATCGGCTTTCGCTCTGCTTTGGCGGTCTCCATCATTTCAAGCGGAAAGAAAAGAGAGAGAGAGATATCAAAGCTTCAAAGACATTTTTAGTTCGGCGGTAGACCTCCGGGGCTGGGAACTTCTACTCGCGCTCCTCCCCCCCCCCTTGAGCAGTGCGTGTAGAGGTTGAGGAGGGGGACTGGAAGACTTGGGAGGGTTACTCGGCTGATATATCGATCAAGTAAAATTCCTAAGTTTTCCAGATGAGGATGCTCCACGAGCTCTCAGATTCGCAGAGTGCTCAGTGGAAGGACGAAGGCTGCGATGCGGCCACAGAGGCGGAACAGCGGCTATCCCTAGCCGCGGTGGTGAGGGCGGACCTCTCGCTGCCGATCATATTCTCCATAAGCACCATGTCGTATCCCATGATGTCGAGCCCTAAATACCCCACAGTAAAATTAAAATGGTTTTTTGAGTTTTAAATTAACACCAACGTAGCGATTCTGAACCCAGTCGGATTGATCTCGACACGGAATATTAATAATCAATATAAATAATCAGAAAACTAAAACCTCCCTAGTTGGCAACTTGTTTGGTGACTTTTAAGTAGAAACGATCGGAAGGGTGTTCAAATCCTTAAAAATTGCATGCCGTAATACTTGAACGCTCCCTATAATAAAAATAATAATATACAAACTGAACATAGGTACCTAGTAACCACAGCTACACGACAGCCTCTCTACTAGTCTGTGCACGACAGTGACTATTGCGGCTGAAGGGTCAGTATCTACGGTGAATAATAAACAAAATAAAAAGACGGTGGCAGCAGACAGCCAGACAGCAGCAGCAACAGCTGATTGTTTCTTTCTTGATCTTACACACACTTAGCACACTTGGCGGTCCAGAGTTCACCCGAACATTTCTTTCATTTACGGGCGTGACGCTTTCCAGATTTGGCCAGATCATGAAATTTCTGTATTATCGAATCTTTATCTGGACATTTGTGTCGCAAACGAAAATTTCGCATTTTGAGAAATTTTGTTCCAAACTAATGAGACAACAAGAACAAAATTAAAAATTTTGATTAACCCCCGACTACCTCGGATTTGTTATCTGTACAACATTCTACTAGTCAAGCCCTTTCATTTGATACCCATATTAAGAAAGTTGTGAAACAAGAACAAAATTAAAAATTTTGATTAAACCCCGACTACCTCGGATCTCGCATCATCTGTATAACGTTCTACTAGTCAAGCCCTTTCATTTGATACCCATATTAAGGGAGTTAAGAAAAAAGAAATGTATTTCGCCATTTTGTGGTGGCGGCCATCTTGGATTTGAAATTTGTTATAATGTATAGTATTCTGCTAGTCAAGCCCTTTCATTTGATACCCATATTGAGGTAGGTTGTGAAGAAATATTTTGTCCGCCATTTTGTGGAGGCGGCCATTTTGAATCGATATTAACCAAACATAGCTAAGGACATCCGCACGGATATTAACCTTCAAATAAAAAAACCGCATCGAAATCGGCCCATCCGTTTGAGCTCTACGGTGCCACAGACAGACAGACAGACAGACATCGACGTCAAACTTATAACACCCCTATTTTTGGTCAGGGGTTAAAAAGAAATGTATTTCGCCATTTTGTGGTAGCGGCCATCTTGGATTTGAAATTTGTCATAGTGCAAAGTATTCTACTAGTCAAGCCCTTTCGTTTGATACCCATATTGAGGTAATAGTGAAAAAAATAATATAATTCGCCATTTTGTGGTGGCGGCCACCTTGGATTTGAAATTTGTTATAGTGTATAGTATTCTACTAATCAAGCCCTTTCATTTGATACCCATATTGAGGTAGGTTGTGAAGAAATATTTTGTCCGCCATTTTGTGGAGGCGGCTATCTTGAATCAATATTAACCAAACATAGCTAAGAGGGTGTTCTTAACCACGCACGCATATTAACCTTCAAATAAAAAAAACTGCATTGAAATCTACCCATCCGTTTGAGCTCTACATATTATCTATTCTATGGCTCTACGGTGCCACAGACAAACACACACAGACAGACAGACAGACATCGACGTCAAACTTATAACACCCCTTTTTTTGGTCGGGGGTTAAAAACCGTCCATGAGTTTTTGTAAATCAGTTAAAACAGTATTCACATCGCCCCCAACCCCCAACGGAACGTTCCGTCAGTTCCGTGTCCAAGTACCAAACGTTTAGTTTGGACTGGAGACGTTGAATGATAGGGTGAATGGCCAGGGTGAATGTCGCAGGGCCGAAGGGATCACCCTGTTGACAGGCAACGGAGGATAGCCTAATATTAAATATATTATGTACATATTATTCATATGACCCATAAATTTTGTTCACGGGCATGTAGGTGGTCCAGTATTAATAAATTTTCTTTTCATACCGAATTAAATGAAAAATTATACTTTTACGCCATCTGTTGTAATATACAGTATGTAATTTTATTTGACTTGAACAGAAACACGCGTTAAACAAATTCTAAATTGATCAAAGTGAGGTGTGCAGGTGTGTAATCTGTAATAACCCTTAGATTCGTTTCTTTTTCATAGATGGCGCGCAACATTCAATTTCAGAAGGATTGACAGTACTTTTATTGCCAGTAATGAAAATACTGATGCATAGTAGACTTATTTCTGTGGGAGTTTTTTATGACAATAGTTCAATTTAATCATTTTACTAATTTAACTGTTGACAGAAATAGTTGATTTTTTCTATTCAAAAGTTAAAATTAATATGTTGAAATCGCGAAATCTCTAGATGATTCAAGAAACACCCACGTAAATGGTAGAATGTTGCGCTCAGAAATGGAAATGGCAGCACCAGTCACCACGCGATTTTCGTGAACTTCTTTTCTTTTGAAAATTCTTCTCGAAAAAAATATCTGATTCACGATACAATAACTTGAAAATTGCAACAAAATGTACGGACAACAACCTGTATTAGTTCTCAGTAAGTGTTATGTTATATTCATTTAGCTTTTGCATTTAGAGAGTGAATTTACTTAATCGGTGGTATCATTACAGGCCAAAACACAAAACGTGAGTCGGGCCGGAAAGTGCAACTGGAGAATATAAACGCTGGAAAGGTAATTCTGGGGTGTAATTGTATATAACACGACATTTCTTCGATAAGTAACCTATTTCAGTCACAAATTTCATTATTTTATGTGTATTTTAGACAATAGCAGACGTTATTCGAACATGCCTCGGACCACAGGCTATGTTGAAAATGTTGATGGATCCCATGGGTGGGATCGTGATGACGAACGATGGAAACGCTATTCTCCGCGAGATCACAGTTCAGCACCCTGCGGCTAAAACTATGATTGAAATCGCCAGGACTCAAGATGAAGAGGTTAGAATTTTAGTCCCTAATTTTGAATTTTTTTGAGTGTGTACCAGTGTAGTTTTACCAGCAAGTAAATGTGTGCGCGTCATAATTTCGACATAATGTAGTAGTTATTAAAAGTAGTTACTTACCCGCAGGAGATGGAATACAAAGGATACAAAGGTCTGTTTACAAAATACAAACCTTTGTGTGAATCAATTTATTTTAGTAGTCAAAATATCCAAAAACTTTTCTGCATGTCTTTTGAAAAATGAATTTATAGGCTATAAAAATATAGGTACAATAAAACAGTATACTTATCTACAAACATAGTAAGCTTTGAGAAGAGTTTTTAATGAAAAAAATATTTTAGTAAAATTAAGAAGCCATTTCTACTTCTTAAATGCACATATGATGTGACCAACTTGCCTGATAGTAAGCAACCATGTGGTAAAAGGTCTGACCATCTTATACTATCAATAGCTGTAGTAATTTTTATCTGTTATAATTTGAAATTTTATATTGTGAGCTCTTTGGATATGGGTTGTGGTTGTAGAGGGTTGTTTTTGTCTCTTAAATTATATCTTATTAACTCAAAGTACCTACACAAATATGTTGTGGGTGATGAAAAATTGCGATTTAGTATGTACCTATACACTTTTGCTATACATTTAAATTGAAGGAACATATGACTCCTTTTTCCAGGTTGGTGATGGCACCACCTCAGTCATTGTGCTAGCTGGAGAGATGCTGGCCATAGCTGAACCATTCCTCCAACAGAACATCCATCCAACAGTTATAATCCGGGAGTACCGGCAGGCACTCGAGGATGCGGTGAAATTGCTTCAGGACAAAATCTCTGTACCTGTAGATCTGAATGATCGTGACAAGCTCAAAGAAGTTGTGAGTATTTATATATACTAGTGGCCCATTACAGCTTCGCTTTGATATTTTCAAATGAGAAATTAATTCTATCAAGAACAAACTGGACAAATGTATAGTAAAAGATAAAATCATTTTCATCAATCAACAGAAAATTACCTATAATTTGTTATTTTAACACTGAAATATAGGCATATCAGCTGAAACTGTTTGTCTATTATTCAATAAATAAAAAATTAAAATATTTTTCAAGAAGTAATATTTCAACTCTAAATTGAGCTGTAAACTAGCTGAAGGTGCACCAAATTAATAAAATGAGCTGTAAACTAGCTGAAGGTGCACCAAATTAATAAATTGAGCTGTAAACTAGCTGAAGGTGCACCAAATTAATAAATTGAGCTGTAAACTAGCTGAAGGTGCACCAAATTAATAAATTGAGCTGTAAACTAGCTGAAGGTGCACCAAATTAATAAATGCCAACTTTATTGGATGTATTATGTACTTGGTAAAGAGTTCACTAGGAACAAACATCATGACACTGGGTTATTATTTATGAAGGTTTGTGGCTCAGTTTGCAGTCAGTCTACCCACTGAGCCCTGAGGTTATGGAGCTGATTCCTGCCCAGGATAAACATTAGTGTGAATTTAGATGTTCGTTTATTCATCATCATGAATACCAAAACTATCGTTTTAGCTGTGGCTCTAACTAAACAAATTTATTCTGTGAGTGAAGGTGCTTTTTTATTTTTAGATTTGTTTATTTATCTGCTCTCTTACTAATGTTAAGCAAAGAAACCGATTCACTCATAACTAGAAAACCCCCACATTATTTTAAGTGTTCAAGTGACTCCTATGAAGTAACCAGAACATATATTTTAATGTTGAAATTGATTTATTTTTGCTGAGATTGAACTTCTATGTCTTCTCTGAGTGCCAAGTTCAGATGCTCAACCATAATCTTATCCAGCTATTAGATTTATTTTCTACTGATTTGTGTGCTGTATTTGTAATTCTTCTTCAAAACCAGGAATCAATAAAATATAGCTTATATAGGGGGTATTGTAACCACCCTTGAGGGACTTTGACCATCCTCCTGAACATCCAAAACAAAAATTCTACTATGATTTTCGATGCTACAAGCTCGTTCTTGAGTTTAAAAGTGAAGTTGATCTCTGTCTAAGTGTCTAATTTAAAAAAAACATTCCTTTGATACCACATTATGTCTATTTCCTATAGTGTCAAAAATTACATATCCTTATTTTCCAGTAATGCATCTGTACAGTTTATTTTTAAATGAATTAAGAAATGTGGACTTTAATATTAAATGATTATAATTAGAAGTTTAATATTAAATGATTCCAGATTCGTTCATGTGTTGGAACCAAATACATTGGCCGCTGGGCGGACCTGGCTGTGGACATTGCTCTGGATGCTGTCAACACAGTCACCATAAATGAGAATGGCAGAGTCGAGGTTGACATTAAAAAGTAAGTAAGAAGTTCACTTGTTGCTTGATTATTAGAATTGCTAGCTTTAAAAATATGTTATAAGATAAGATAAGATAAGAAAACACTTGATTAAAAGCCACAATATAAAAACACAAAATACACTTAAACTATTATAAAAAAGATGACATTTCAATTGGCGGCCTTATCGCTAAGAGCGATCTCTTCCAGGCAACCGTGCATGGATTGGAAACAACAGATAATAACGGCCAATAACATATAAGTACTTTTGATTCAATTTAATTAATACGATAACGATTACAAGTACTAATCAGAACAACAAAAAAAAAAAATTATATCTATATACTGAAATATTAATAGATTACAAACATGCAATACTTATATTATATTATAAAATGAATACATAACATTAATATTAATTTATATACAATAAAATTACATATATTCCTAATACAAGGTGCTATAATATACTAAATATATATATATATACATAAACCATAAATATTAATACCAAACCAATATATAACAAGAAACTTCCAGAAGAAAATAAACTAAGGCTCCAGATAAAAGTCTTTAACACGACATTTAAAAACAGCCAATGACTGGGCCCGCCTTATTTCCAAGGGTAGCTCATTCCACAACTTGACAGCCCTCACGGTAAATGAGGAAGAGTAGAAAGATATAGTGTGTCGAGGGATGTCAAGCGTGAGGTTGTCTGATGATCTCAGTAATCTGGGAAGAAGAGATTGACGAAACTTAAAGCGTTCCTGAAGATAATTGGGGGACGAGGGAAGGAATAGAATATTATACAGGAGAGAAAGTATGTGTGCATCCCGGCGACGGCGAACAGGCAGCCACTTGAGCTTAGAGTTATATATAGGATATAATATGTATTGTGTGTTTGGTATGTTCTCAATAAAAATTTACATAAGTGCTTATGACAAGGAATAAATAGACTAGGTATAACAGCCTGGTTCATGGAAGCTTTTTAACAATGAAATTGCTTCAAATTTCTTTAAGGACTTAGACTTTACTTTTTATATGGTTTTTATTCCATTTGGTAATGTTACCATAATGTTGCCAGTTTTTAGTGAATCATCTTTTGATATAGTCCTTTGAAGCTTATTCAGTAAAGAGGTAGGAATGAGTCTTGCTTCAGGTAATCAATCTACTTTACATAGTCTTATATATATATATATATATATAAGACTTTCTACATTAGTGGTAAGAAAAGAACATCAAGTCTTATAACCAAAGAGTATACATATACTACATTTAGAGTTAGATTTTCCCTCACGGTTCCTTTGTGTCAATCGTAGGCAGATGACGTGCATACTTTGTATGGCAACAGAGTGATATGCCGTGGAAAAAGTATGACACTTCCACAACAGCAACAAGGCAAGAAAGATGCTACCCATGCTTTCGGTGTAAAGCGTTTGTGCCAACTCTATACGTACGTAGTAAAGTAAACTCTTTGGTTATAAGCCAAAAAGAATAAACAATAAAAATATTATATTCCTTCTAGCTATGCGAAAATCGAAAAGATCCCCGGCGGCAGTATCGAAGAGTCTCGCGTGCTAACCGGAGTGATGATCAACAAGGACGTGACGCACCCTAAGATGCGACGGTACATCGAGAACCCGCGCATCATCCTGCTCGACTGCCCTCTGGAATACAAGAAGGGAGAGAGCCAGACCAACATTGAGATTTTGGGAGAACAGGTAACGCTAATCAAGAATCTTTAACCAGATAAAAAAGAATATTAATTAATTACACTAGTATTATTAATTATATAATAATTATATGTCTAGCATACTAGCGGCTTGCCCTGGCTTCGCCCGTCGAACATAATATAATATAGTCTATAGCACTCAAAGATACAAATCCTATGGTGAAATAATGCTTGAAATCGGTCCAGTTGTTCCTGAAATTAGCGCATTCCAACAAAATACCTCTTCAGCTTTATAGCTTTTACCTATTATTAGTATAGATTTATCATGATTATGTGAGATTTACTCCTACTGTAGTGAACCGTCATGATAGCTTAAAACATAAAATAAACTATAATACTGCTGTTATAACTATATTAGCAAACTGAAAACGCATTAACAAACTGAAGTGCCAGTGAGGAGGTCTTATCTCTCGCAGACCTGATGATGTTTGGATTCTGAAGTGAGACAACAAATCGGGATACGTAGCGTAGGACTATCTATACCAATACTATAAAAAAACTTGTAACTGGACTATACAAGATATATTCTTGTTATTTACTTATTATTCACATAGTTTTCTTATATCATCGTCTCCAGGACTTCACGAAGCTGCTTCAGTTGGAAGAGGAGCACGTGCAGCGTCAGTGCGAGGACATCATCGCTCTGAAACCGGACATCGTGTTCACAGAGAAGGGCGTCTCGGACCTGGCGCAGCACTACCTCGTCAAGGCGGGCATCACCGCCATCCGCAGGTACATATAGAATTTTTTATATGGTCACGAGCAGTGCAGGTTTTACCACTTAGTTTCCGTTCCCCTTAATTTTTTTGCGATAAAAGTAGCCGATGTCTTCTTCCAGACTAATGTAACTGTGGTCCAAATTTCAACCCGATCCATTCATACGTTACGACGTGATTGGGCAACAAACATCCCAACATTGACATTTGCTATCAGCACCCCCGCTGTTTTAACCGCGTAGTTCCCGTTAATTTCTCGGGATAAAAAGTAGCTCATGTGTTCTTCCAGACTAATAATCTATATGTCGGGGAAAAATTAATTAGTTTCACATCGAGATCAGGAGGAGGGCCATATCATGGGATATAGGATCCTTCTTGTGGGCGTCTGTTGGTCAGTGCTAGCATAATTGCAAATCATTAAAGTATTCACAATTTTATGTTGTCACAATTCACTATTACAGTAAGTATGAGTAGTAAGTATAGTTAGTATACAAGCAGCGTATTCGATGAATTAACAATTATACTGTACTAGCACACTCTTGTCTACACATTACTGCAGGAATAGATCATTTTGCTGCTCTGTCCGCCATACAAATCAATAATGGTGTCACCAGGACTAGGCTCAAACATTGACATTGTCCTGCTCAATGTTTATATAAATTGATTTGAATGAAAGCTTAATGCTAAAGAAGGTTGTGACGATATAACAATACATGAAGATGGTGCATTATATGCGTAGATTTCCCTCGTATACTCTCCCTCATGTATATGTTACAAATATCACCCGATCCGTTGAGACGTTACGACGTGATTGAGCAACAAACATCGAAACATTGACATTTATAATATGTATTAGTAGAACTAGCAGGGCCCCGCGATTTCACCCGCGCAGTTCCCGTTCCCGTTATTCTGCCTAAATAAAATGTAGCCTATGTGTTCTTCCAGACTATAAATAATCTGTTCCAAATTTCAACCAGATCCGGTCACACGTTAAGACGTGATTGAGCAGCATAAATCCAAATATCCAAATTTTGTCATTTATAATTATGCCCACATAACATAGCCCACTAAATGTTCCCACCGCTGGGACTCGCGGCTTTCCCTCGCAAGGAGAGAGTCAAGGCCATAATTCACCATGCTGGCCCAGTGCGTATTGTTTAATGACATATGACCTCGAAAGATTATAGGTACATGTCGATTTCCTTACGATGTATTCCTGCAGCTTTAAATATTGTCATGTAAGAATGGCTAAAAGAAATAGAAAGCAAGTTACATCTGGCCTATTAAGTTAGGCTGGTTTAGTAAGTTACGTCTAGTCTTAGTCGGAAGAACGGCAACTTCCGATCCGGAGTCTGGTTCGTATACCTGTCACACCACTGTCTTTTCGAAGTCATGTGCATAGTGCCAAAACGGTAAATCTAGAATCGTAGAATTTTCCGAGGTCATGCGTCATCCGCAAACCCGAATTAGGTCAGATGGTGGATTATGCCTTTGCGAGAGAATGCCCTGAGTCCCAGCTGTGGAGGAGTTCGGATTCGTGCTGATTATATTATTTTCATTTATTTTACTACCGTAATATGAGTATCAAACGAAAGGGCTTAACTAGTAGAATACTTTGCACTATGACAAATTTCAAATCAAAGATGGCCGCTACCACAAAATGGCGAAATACATTTCTTTTTTCACAACTACCTTAATAATTAGTGTCCGACCGAAACTGATTTTCCGGCCGAAACCGAAACCGAATGTTCGGCCGTGGCTTCAGTTTCGGCCGAAACCGAAACCGAAACTCACGTGGTCAAGTATATAATTTATTAAAATACTGAAATTTGGTGCATTTTACCTATTATTTTGCCTTAATTAGGGCATGAAATGGAAACACAATATATATCATAATAGGATAGATAAGAAATCAGTAAGAAGTCTTGTAAGTCCTTACAAGTTCTAATAGATGGCTCTAGTTTTCACTATTTTATAATAGCAATATTATAATCTCGTACTTATTTGTACGAGGTTAATTAATAGTGTTCTCGTACCTCGTACGAAAGACTACAAATCTCGTATTTGTACGAGGAACCTCGTACGGTTGGCATCGCTGGTTGCTACAAAGCTATCCGAACGGGGCACGATAATTCCCGAAAAGGGCCGACACCGTCCGTCAAAGCGTTGCCGCGGAAAACAAAGTTAAACGATCGTGAACGTGCTTGAACTTGTTAAGTTTCGGTTTCGGCAAAAGTTTCGGCCGATTTTGCCGAAACCGAAACTGTGGCCGAAACTTGATTTTTGGCCGAAACTCGGCCGACAAACCGAACTTTCGGTCGGACAATACTTAATATGGTTATCAAATGAAAGGGATATAATATGGGTATCTTGACTAGTAGAATGTTGTACAGATAACAGATCTGAGGTAGTCCGGGGTTAATAAAATTTTTTAATTTTGTTCTTGTGTAACATTTTTTAATTTTGTTCTTTTGATACAATTCTGCTGTAGTAAATAGTATAAAAACCGTTAAAATGTCTGGATGGAAATAGACCCAACGCAACTTTGAAATCATAGGCTGTGGCTGTCTTGACTAAATATAAATATGATTTCAGAAACAAAATTAAAATTACTTACTATTTTTATATTTTAGACTGCGTAAAACCGACAACAACCGCTTAGCCCGCGCTTGTGGAGCCACCATCGTAAACCGCACCGAAGAGCTGAAGGAGGGCGACATCGGTACCTTGGCCGGAAAGTTCGAGATCAAGAAGATAGGTGACGAATACTTCACGTTTGTGACCGAGTGCAAGAATCCTAAGGCTTGCACTATTCTGCTGAGAGGTGCCTCCAAAGATGTACTGAATGAAATCGAGAGGAATTTGCAGGATGCTCTTCATGTTGCTAAGAATTTGGTGAGTATTGTTACAAGTACAAAAATCTTTATTGCTGTGTGCAGGTAAGATAAGATGATACAAAACATTTTCAAAGTTGACCCATACAAACTGGCCTAAAGTTCTTCTAAAGTTCTAGAGGCATGCAATATGAATGGCAAAACAATGTTTTATTACAATTTGTCATAATTACCATGAATGAAAAAGATACTTTCTACAATTAAAATAGAATAAGTGAATAAAATAATAGTCAGCTGATTAAAACTTCTTTTGGCGCGCCATAGATAGATTTTTAGTGGGCTGTGAATTGAATTCTAGCGTCACGCTCGGGATATATGAAAAAAATCTTCGGGTAAACTCGGGACCATGGCCATTGGCCGTCTAGAAATGAGTCAGCGTTTCCCATTGGCTGACGCATTTCTTGATGGCCATACTCATAGCCACGCCCTCCGGGTTCACCCGCGTAGTTTCCAAAGTAAGCTATCAAATTCTGAGTTATTCGTTTTCACTTCTATCGCAATTCCTATTTATTGCCTTTTTATTTCCTTTCCTTTCAATTTACTTTATTTCCTGCCAATTTTTGTTTTATTCACTGGACTATTTTTTATTGCTCTACTTGATAATGATAAATTCTTTAAAACTATTGAAATATAGAATGTAATAAATACATATGTACATTGCAGGTACTGAACCCGAGACTGGTGGCGGGCGGCGGCGCCGTGGAGATGGCAGTCTCGCAGCTCCTCGGAGTCAATGCTGCGCACAACACGCCATACCGCGCCGTCGCGCAGGCGTTAGGTAATATATTTTTTACCGAGCGCTACGTTTTTTCGCCCGTCTTCCGGTGGATCAGATTGTCGGATGTGCAGGTTGACAAATTTTCAATGTTTCCAGAGAAATTACAGGGCTTAGAGATATAACATCTTAGATCTCTGGGTGATGAGCGCAGTGCTGTGCTAGGTAACGATTTAGACTCTTCATGTTCCAATAGCTGCGTGTCACTGTGCTGTTATGTGGCAGGCATGTTGCTTACCATCAGGCATATGAATTGCTGGTCTCGTCACTTCTTATTAAAAAAAAAAAAATGGCGCTACCGATAGGCAGCGGCCAGATTCCGTGGCTCAGGCCGGAACGACAGGATTGTGAATCGCAATGCTGTTGCCTAGAATTCGAAAGTATTACATGTTACCACGCGACGAACGTTCGACGTGAACTAAACTAACTTATTGTAATATCGCGGCTTGTTTTTTGTTAGTCCACCGCTCTGCATCGTTCACGTCACAAATTATCCCTCTCTCTCTCTTTACGTTAGTAAATACTAGCTTTTACCCGCGACTTCGTCCGCGCCACATATTTATTAAAGTAATTGAGGCAGTACCTACTCTTATGTCTACTACCATACAAATTCACGTTTCCTAATCGAAATCGGTCTAAGTCAAAGTTTTATATCTATACTTATAATAAAACTGTAACGGGTCGAATTCTGTACATTGAAGATATTTTGAAAAAAATTTTTTTGGAGCACTTCATAGTCGATATTGATGGCGAATCTGCATTTTTTTTCTTTCATGTCTGTCTGTCTGTCTGTCTGTCTGTCTGTCTTTCTGTATAGGGATCACGCATCACGCCGAAACTACTGATTCAATTCAGCTGAAACTTGGCATGATTTCAGTTTAAACTAAGGAGATTGTTGTAGGCTACTTTTGATCCCCAAATTCTGATCGGTTTTCTTGCGGGAGGGGTGAAAGTCAGAATGTGTATTTGGTTGTAACTCATGTTTGCGTTGTTTAATTTCATTAATTTTTTGTTAGAAAGAACACATTTTTATATTGTCCCATCAAAATTTTAACATTATTGGTTTGGTGGTTCGGAAATTACACAAACATTAAATAATAACGACACGCACGGCGCATTCGGTACATACTAACTTCTAAGTATTCTGTGTATCACAGACGATCCACAGAATATCTAGATTCTAGATTCAAGAAGTGCCCACGTGATCGCGTCGCGTCGTCTTGAATGACAAAATAATTGTCAAAAATATTTTTGTGTGGAAAGGAGGAGGATGAGAACATCCTCCTTCAAACAAGGAGGATGTTCTCAATCGGGTTGCATGTTTTTATTTGGTTTTATTTTACACGATAACTCCGCTAATTGTGAGTTGATTTTGATAATTATTTTTTGTTTGGTAGAAAATACTTCAGAGGTGATCTTATATATCGAAAACAGGAGGTAGTTTTTCAAATATCAACAAAAACAAATATCAGCTTAGATTTATCTGTATTTAGTTAGTCGAACGACTGAATTAAATTACCTGTCATTGAAGTAAATTTTTTGTTCTTTTGGAGAAAACATATCAGCATAATAAGTAGCAGCATAAACAACCCATTAAATGTTCCCACTGCTGGACGTCGGGGCTTTCTCTCGCAAGGAGAGAGACAAAGCTATAATCCACCACGCTGGCCCAGTGTCGGTTGGTGGATGACATATGACATATGACTTAGAACTTAGATTCTAGGTACATTTCGGTTTCCTCACGATATTTTCCTTCACCATTTAATTACCGGCATTACGAACATGACTCAGAAAAGATTGTAGTGCGCGTGGTTTTGAACCCTGGGTCTCCGGATCAACAGTCGGCGTTCTCCCGACTAAGTCAGCTGTAGCTTACTAGACCAGCCGTAACTTAACGTATTATTTCAATCCAAATACTGTTTAAATTTAAAGGTAGTGTTCAACAAGCTTCGGTAACCGAAGCAGACCGTTGTTAGGGTTCCGTACCTGACTTCACTGTCCGTCCATCCTTCCGTCTGTCACCAGACTGTATCTCAAGAACGGTGGTAGCTAGACAGTTGAAATTTTCACAGACGATGTATTTCTATTGCCGCTTTAACAAAAAATACTAAAACTAAAATAATTATTTAAGAGGGGCTTATTTCCATACAACAAACTTGACTTTTTTACCGTTTCTTGCTCTATACTAATAACGTACCTGTCACAGGTTGACGCTTTCATTATTCACATAATATTAAGTTTTATGTTCTCTTTAAATATAAGTAATTAAAATAAAATACATTTTTAAGGGGGCTCCCATACAATAAAATCATTTTATTTGCTAATGGTTCAGAACCCTTCGCGCGCGAGTCCCACTGGCATTTGACCGGTTTTATTTTTTCAAAAATGTTGTAATATCCAATCCTTTCCTAATATTATATAAATATGTCAATATTTAAATTTTTGCTGCTCAATTACGTTGGAATGGCTGAATGTATCGAGTTAAAATTTGAAACATATTCTTGGCTTAGCTTAAGTAACACATAGGGACATATAGATAAGTAACTATACATAGGCAATGTTTGGCCTATGTGTTCTTCCAGACTATAATCTAATTGTATTTCAAATTTCAGCCCGATCACTTGATACGTTCCGCCATGATTAAGTAACAAACATCCAAACATTGACATTTATAATATTTACAGTTACAGGACAACGTTGGAACGGCTGAACATATTTGGAAGGAATTCGAAACACACGTAGTTTGTAATCAGAAATAGCAAATCGGTTACTGTGACGGAATCGGAATCGGAAAGATTAAGCAAATTTGGTAGAAAATTGAAACAGATAACTTATAGTCTGAAATACCACATATAGTTTAGAGTCTAAAACTTCACATGGGGTCTAAGTCTATATTTTCGTTTAACTCCATATTAATCTATAATAAGTATATATTTTTGTAAGGAACTTGATGTGATGGTAAGGTAAAAGCCAAAAATTAAAGATATATGCACCCGTTTTGGCGTAGATAATACAGGTGATTTGCGTTCACAATCAAAATAACAAGCAACATTATATTCTCATTAGATGGCGCTAATGCCAGTTTAAATCTAAAAGCACTAAAGGCCATTTAAATCAATGTTTTGCTATTGTGGTATGTATTTTTTCTTTCATCGCTAGGTGGCGTTACTGGTATTCTAAATTGTACTAATAAGTTTTTGCTGCTAAAAGGATTGTGATTCCGAATTTGGATTCTTTCGTTCTTGGAATTTTTTTCTCTGTTACAATTAAATTCATACATTAACATTTCACTAAGACTTGGTTTAGATTTACGGGTTCAACTTGCTTGAGTACCTATCATTAAAACTCAAAATTTTAATCATTTTGATTCCACACAGGCTTCGTTCAAAATTTTACGCGGGCGAAGTCGCGGGTAACAGCTAGAAAACAGCTTGCGGATAAAAAGAGAAAGTAGGTAATCAGATCATGCACATCAGCTTCAGAATTTTCGTAATGGATCCTATAAAAATCCTACAAACTTAACACTTGCGGCTATGTTCGATACTACGAAACCTTAATAAGTATGTTTGATTTTGTTTAAAAAAAGAAAAATAAAGATGATAAAATTAAATATTTTTTTGTGTGGGAAATCAAATTCACTCGGGTTTTCAATGATTACATAATGCAAACATTTTGACGTTCGATACTTCAACTAATTTACACTAAAGTCAGTAACATCTGCTTACGCGAACGAAGTAGCGGGTTCAGCTAGTTTATTAATAAACTAGCTGAACCCGCTACTTTATTAATAAACTAGCTGAACCCGCTACTTCGTTCGCGTAAGCAGATGTTACTGACTTTAGTGTAAATTAGTTGGAAGTATCGTACGTCAAAATGTTTGCATTATGTAATCATTGAAAACCCGAGTGAATTTACTTATACATTAATTGAAAGTATCGTACGTCAAATATTTGGATAAGTAGTCATTGAAAAACCTTTGAGTTTGAGTGAATTTGTTTTTCCACACAAACATTTATTTTATCATCTTTATTTTTCTTTTTTTAAACAAAATCAAACATACTTAGTAAGGTTTCGTAGTTTAAGTTTGTAGGATTTTTATAGGATACATTAAGAAAAGTCTGAAGCTAATGTGCATGATCTGATACCTACTTACCTATTTCTTTTTATCCGCAAGCTGTTTTCTAGCTGTTACCCGCGACTTCGCCGTAGTAAAATTTTGAACGAAGCCTGTGTGGAATCAAAATAATTAAAATTTTGAGTTTTAATGATAGGTACTCAAGCAAGTTGAACCCGTAAATCTAAGCCAAGTCCTAGTGAAATGTTAGTGTATGAATTTAATTGTAGGTTACACAGAAAAAAATCAAGAACGAAAGAATCCAAATTTGGCATCATAATCCTTTAGCAGCAAAACTTATTAGTACAATTTAGAATACCAGTAACGCCACCTAGTGATGAAAGAAAAAATACATACCACAATAGCAAAACATCGATTTAAATGACCTTTAGTGCTTTTAGATTTAAACTGGCATTAGCGCCGTCTAATGAGAATATTATGTTGCTTGTTATTTTGATTGTGAACGCAAATCGCCTATATTATCTACGCCAAAACGGGTGCATATATTTTTCATTTTTGGCTTTTACCGTACCATCACATCAAGTTCCTTACGAAAATATATGCTTATATTAATATGGAGTTAATTAAAATGTAGACTTATTAGCCCATGTGAAATTTTAGACTCTTAAACTAAATGTGTTTCGTATGTCAACCCATATCGTTGTGCCGTGTTGACGTGATAGTTAATATTTGTTTCCTTAGGGCCCATGCTTCTTTTCAGGTTGATAGGTAATAAATACATAAATGTGGTATTTCAGACTATGAGTTATTTCTGTTTCAATTTTCTACCAAATTTGCTTAGTCTTTCCTACGCCACAGTACCTATAAGTAACCGATTTGTTATTTCTGAGTTTAAACTACGTGTGTTTCGAATTCCATCCAAATATGTTCAGCCGTTCCAACGTTGTCCTGTAAATATTATGAATGTCACTGTTTGGATGTTTGTTACGTAATACATAGAGTACTTATACATAGGCAATGTTTAGCCTACGTGTTCTTCCAGACTGTAATCTAATTCTATTTAAAATTTCAACCCGATCACTTGATACGTTCCGCAATAGAAATACATAATCTGCGAAAATTTCAACTGTCTAGCTATCACCGTTCTTGAGATACAGCCTGGTGACAGACGGACGGACGGACGGACGGACGAACAGATAGCGAAGTCTCAGTAATAGGGTCCCGTTTTTACCCTTTGTGTACGGAACCCTAACAACGGTCTGCTTTGGTCACCGAAGCTTGTTGAACACTACCTTTAAATTTTAAACAGTATTTGGATTGAAATAATACGTTTTCTAATAAGTTACGGCTGGTCTAGTAAGTTACAACTGACCTAGTCGGGAGAACGGCGACTGTCGATCCGGAGACCTAGGGTTCAAAACCACGCGCACCACTATCTTTTCAGAGTCATGTTCGTAATGCCGGTAATTAAAACGGTGAAGGAAAACACCGTGAAGAAACCGAAATCTACCTATAATCTAAGTTCTAAGTCATATGTCATCCACCAACCGACACTGGGCCAGCGTGGTGGATTATAGCCTTGTGTCTATCCTTGCGAGAGAAGGCCCCGACGCCCAGCAGTGGGACCATTTAATGGGTTGTTTATGCTGCTACTTATTATGCTGATATGTTTTCTTCAAAATACAAAAATCTACTTCAATGACAGGTAATTTAATTCTGTCATTCGACTAAATTTTTTTAAGAAGGTATAACTATGTCGTACAGATAAATCTAAGCTGATTTTAGTTTTTTGTTGATATTTGAAAAACTACCTCCCTGTTTTCGATATCTAAGATCACCCTGAAGTATTTTCTACCAAACAAAAAGGAATTATCAAAATCAACTAACAATTAGCGGAGTTATCGCGTAAAATAAAACCAAATAAAAAACATGCAACCCGATTAAGAACATCCTCCTTGTTTGAAGTCGATTATAACCGAATGATGTTTGTTTTTCCACACAAAAATATATTTTTGACAATTATTTTGTCATCCAAAACGACGCGACGCGATCACGTGGGCACTTTTCTAGAATCTAGATATTCTGTGCATCGTCTGTGATACACAGAATACTTAGAAGTTAGTATGTACCGAACGCGCCGCGCGTGTCGTTATTATTTAATGTTTGTGTAATTTCCGAACCAACAGACCGATATTGTTAAAATTTTGACGGGACAATATAAAAATGTGTTCTTTCTAACAAAAAGAATTAATGAAATTAAACAACGCAAACATGAGTTACAACCAAATACACATTCTGACTTTCACCCCTCCCGCAAGAAAACCAATCAGAATTTGGGGATCAAAAGTAGCCTACAGCAATGTCCTTAGTATAAACTAAAATCATGCCAAGTTTCAGCTGAATTGAATCAGTAGTTTCGGCGTGATGCGTGATCCCTATACAGAAAGACAGACAGACAGACAGACAGACATGAAAGAAAAAAAAATGCAGTTTCGCCATCAGTATCGACTAAGGAGTGCCCCAAAAAAAAATTTTCAAAATATCTTCAATGTACAGAATTCGAACCGTTACAGTTTTATTATAAGTATAGATGTACAATTTACACGACAAATTACAAAAAAACTATGTTCTCAAAAAATTAATCAAAATCAGACTTTAATTTAAAATCATATTGGGACGGTCCACCAAATTTTATTAGAGTCTATTAGTAGATATTAGTAGATATATCGTCTGATTACATGAACGCAAATTTTAGTTTGTTGTTCATATTTCAAAAACCGCCCCACTGATTTCGATAAAATTTATATGACCACCTCTGAACTATAATCTACCAACCAAAAAATAACCATCTAAATTGATTCACAATTGAAATACAACTGGATTGATAACCTCCTCCTTTTTGAAGTCGGTTAAAATAGCATACAAAGAGTGCAAAGATCCTTCCATGCACACTTTTACTCCTCATTTCCACTCTTTTCAACTCTTTTTCTGTGATAAAAAGTCGCCGATATCCTTTCCTAAGTCTAGTCTATCTGTGCACCAAATTGTAACAAACTCTTTAAGTGGCTTAGGCGTTAGACGGTAACAGACAGAGAGAGTTACTTTCATATATATAATTTCATATTAGAATTGAAAACAGGTGTTCCTGATCATTTTATAGGAGGCAGTTGTAAAAGATTACCGAAAAGTAATACGTTTACTCCTCCAAAAAACTCATTTTCGCAGTTCTTAATTTGCCTTAATCGAGCGTCCATCATGCATAACATTTGATGAGACACCATGGAAATCTCGTCGACTATCAAAATTCTGTCTGATACGCCATTTAGTGGCTGCGCCCATCTAAAATATTGAGGTTGTATAGTGCACTGTATTCTTCTTGTCAAGCCCTTTTATTTGATACCCATGTTGATGGGATTGATAAAACCTAAGTTATCCGCCATTGTGTAGAGGCCGCCATCTAGGATTTTAATTTTATATAGTACATTGTATTCTACTGGTTGAGCACTTTCATTTGATACCCATATTGATGGGATTGATAAAACCTACGTTATCCGCCATTTTGTAGCGGCCGCCATCTTGGATTTCAATTTTTTATAGTATATTGTATTTTGCTTGTTGAGCCCTTTCATTTGATACCCATGTTGATGGGATTGATAAAACCTACGTTATCCGTCATTTTGTAGCGGCCGCCATCTTGGATTTAAATTTTTTATAGTCTATTGTATTCTTCTTGTTGAGCCCTTTCATTTGATACCCATATTGATGGGATTAATAAAACATAAATTATCCGCCATTTTGTAGCGGCGGCCATCTTGAATTTATTTAAGTACATTAATTATAAATAAATGATACCGCTAGAAGCGTCTTGAAACGCTTTTGAGAGTAAATGGCTCAAACGGGTAAAAGTAAGGCGGCACTTCATATGCCGAAACAAACACCGCACTTATGTAACCTGACACCCGTTTCCGGCAAATTTGTAAAACGCGAAAAGCGGCCAGTATATCAAGCGGTTATATAAGTATCCCCGTATAGTTAAAAATTATAAAATTGCTGGAACAAACGTTTATCGACTCCATTTCAAGTGTTTAGATACAAAGTTTCATGGTTTTATCTTCAATAATATTGAACTTCCAGACTTTCACCCCCAATTCCACCCCCGTAGGTACAGTTCGAAACTACAAAACTGCTAAAACATACATTTTATGGTTTCGTGTTAAATATCTAGACGTAAAGTTTCATAGTTCTTCAACAATGACGAAGTTTTCCATATAAACTTTCATCCCTTATTTTAACCCTTTCAACCCTTTTTTCGGAACAAAAAGTAGCCTATGTCCTTTCTCGGGATCTATTCTATCTATGTATCAAATTTCATCAAAATCTGTTGCTTGGTTTAGGCGGTAAAGACGGACAGACAGACAGACAGATAGACAGACAGAGTTACTTTCGCATTTATAATATTAGTATGGATATGGATTAATCATCCGATTCACAAATCCGTTTATAAATTACGGCACTTTACTAATTTTTCAAGAAACTCTTGGAGACTAATTCAATTTCAATTCATCCAATTTATTTTTGCTAAAAGGAACGATAGACAAACACACCAAAATCCTAGAATTAGGGCCTCAATTCTTCAACCATTCAGATCAGCAAATTGAATATAATTCTGTTTAAAAAAACCATATGCGAGTTGGAGTAGTGTAGGAAAAGTTCCGTGCCATTACGTTTAAAAAAGTTTTATTTTAAGACCACGCGATGAAACAATATAGTATTACGACCTCCTAAACGAATTAACAAAAAACGGCTATGTAATTAGTTTATACGCTGTAGAAGTGGGAGCGAGAGGTATACCAGCAAAATCTCTCTATAACCTGCTGAAAGACCTTGGCTTATCCAGGAGTGCAGTAAGTTCTATACTAGAACGAGTATCTAAAGCTGCACTAGTAGGCTCATATCATATTTGGCTTGGCAGGGAGAGAAAAACGAGTAGTGAAGGTGAGTGTTGATGTACGTCAGAAAGGGGCCCCTTAAACCTACGCCCGAGTCACAAGTCTCGGGATCTACTCGAGTTTTCTCTCTCTGCCACACGATGGACCCGGCACCCGCACGGTGAATCCATGGAATGCTAAGAAGATCGTCTCATATTTTGTTGTTATTACAGAAGTACATCGTTTGTTTGTCTGTTCAATGTTTATGAAATGGCTGACGACTGGGGGCAGACGGACAGACAGACAGACGGAGATACAACGAAGTCTTAGTAATAAGGTTCCTCTTTAACGTTTAGGTACGGAAACCTAAAATCGGATAGTATATAAAAATTGGACAATGAGGTGAAGTTGCCGCACCTGCTTTTGTGGTTTCGACG
The DNA here is from genome assembly GCA_017562165.1 of Ectropis grisescens. NCBI lineage: Eukaryota > Metazoa > Arthropoda > Insecta > Lepidoptera > Geometridae > Ectropis > Ectropis grisescens. Next base: position 18,069,275 of record CM029787.1, on the reverse strand, counting down.
TTGTAGAGAGACTGGCGCAATGTTCTCACGTCCCAGATAATGCTCAATATCATACACCATTCATCGATTCTTATGGGAAAACGGTATGGTAATAGTTATGGGAATAAATTATGTGATATTAGCTGCACCCCGCGCTGTATCACACAGCTCACCAGCTTTTCGCGATAAATCATTTATTTGAAATCTGTTATTTATAAAATTCTAGGGTCTTGCTTTGTTACATTGCAATTAAACTTAATAATTTTAAAGGTAACGTTTTAGTTTGGATTTTTTAATCCATAATAAAACGTTATGTATGTTATGTATTTTACGTTACGTATGCTTTCATACATAGAGTTTTTACATAACGTAAATTGCGCGGGTAAAACCGCGGCCCTGCTAGTACAAGTAATATATTAAAGATATGAGACACGGCCTATTTTTTCTATAATTCACCTGAATCCTACTAATGTCATAAATACGAAACCTTGTAAGGATGGACGATGGACACAAAATCTACTAAATATCACATTTTGTACATTATGTAGATCGATAACAGTCTGGAATAACACATAGGATACTTTTATCACGGGAAAATAACGAGTCTACCGCCGAACGAAAAATGTCTTAGCTTTGATATTTCTCTCTCTTTTCTTTCCGCTTGAAATGATAGAGACCGCAATAGCAAATCGAAAGCATATTTAGTTAGACTACGAAGGTGAAACCGCGGGGCTAGTTATATAAATAAATATAAAAATGAATCACCGAAACGTATGTACGCTCGTAACTTTTAAATGACTGCACCAAATTTGACGGTTCTTAGTTTGTATTTTATTGTAGGGATAAGGTTTGTGTAGCAGAAAATTTAGGAAAATGTTGACGAAGAAAGTATTGTGTTACGAAGTTCACCGGGTCAACTAGTAATGTTATATTTTTGAGCTATAGTGTTCATTCGTATTGTCGTTTTCCCTCAGAGATCGTGCCCCGCACGCTCGCTCAGAACTGCGGCGCGAACACGATCCGCACGCTGACGGCACTGCGCGCGCGCCACTCGGCCGGCGGCTCCACGGCCGGCATCGACGGCGAGACCGGCGAGATCGTCGACATGGCCGTCAAGGGCATCTGGGAACCGCTCGCCGTCAAACTGCAGGTAACTTGGGACCGGAGCTGCTAAACGTACGAGCTTCCATCATACAAATGCGAGATTTGGGGTCTAGCGTTCAAGGTAAGTTACGGCTGGTCTAGTCGAGAGAAGTCTAGAGTCCCGCGTTCATATCCCGCGCGCACCACTCGGGTGTCTTAATGTACGAGGTTTGAAAACCAAAATACGAGATTTTTAGCTGCGTATGCACGAGGGAATTTCTTCTATAAAGACATCAAGTCATTAATTACATAGCACTGTATCTACTACTCTCCTCACCTAGAGATATAAGATACATACGTCCTTATGAATCCATAGATACCACAATGCTAGTGCACTGCTCTCGGCGAGTACGTCGACATGGCTGTCAAGGGCATCTGGGAACCGCTCGCCGTCATACTGCAGGTAACTTGGGAACAAGAGCCGCCAAACGTACGAGCTTCCTCATACAAATGAGAGATTTGGGGTCTGGCGTACAAGGTTAGTTACGGCTGGTCTAGTTGGGAGAATAGCGACTGCGGATACGCGAGTCCCGGATTCAAACCCCACGCGGTGCGCGTGTCTTAATGTACGAGGTTTGAAAGCCAAAATACGATACATACGTCCATATGATTCTATAGATACCCACTACTCTCGCCGAGATTGTCTACATGGCCGTCAAGGGCATATTTGTCATTAAAAATAATAATATGTACATTTACTAAATAACTGAAAAAAGTAGGATAATTTGGCATAGTGAAATACAAATCGCAATAGTTTAACGTTTCTAATTGTTGTCAGGTGTACAAAACGGCCGTTGAGACAGCGATCTTGCTACTCCGGATCGACGACATCGTCTCCGGCTCCAAGAAGAAGGACGGCAACGAGCCGGCCGCGCCCGCCGCCATGGCCCAGCACGAGTAGAATCTTCTGGAAGAGAGAACCTTCTAGACGGAGCTAGGTGTAGCGTAATATAGCTAGAACTTAGCTTAATTTAGCTAGAACGCGCTAGTAACCAATTCACTTTAATATCGCTGTCAGGAGACGTAAACACGGTTTAGCTTAGGATTTTGAAAGTATATATCTCGAAAAACTTGCTTTTTTGTTTGTTGTGTTGTTTCGTTGCTAAGGAAAAAGTGGTCCATTTCCAGTGACGTATTTATAGGTCATCTTTTTCCCGGCGCTTAGTTTTGAAATACTTTGTATTTGTGTATTATTGCGACAATCTCTCGTCCATGTTATTTGTCTCTCCTATGGGGTGCTCTAAATGGTATTAATGCAAATCTGTCACTGCACTATAGGATTTATTCATCGAAATGTAGTGCACTAGTCGAATGATTCATTTGCCGATTTCTGATTGAATGAATTTACCCATATAAGTGCAAAGGCAAAATTGAAAGTTTTCATTGTTATAGAGCCGAGGGTAAATCTTAACACAGATGGATAACAAAAGATATTCGTAATTTTCGATACTGTATTCATAAATTTCTATGTGGGATACGGATATGGTCGTGTTTTAAATTAAATTTAATGAAGTATGTAAAATAAAATTAAATTATATTGAAAAAAAATACAGTCTGTTAAATATATCTTAATCATCTTATTTAAGCTCATTTTATGCTTCTCGCATACCAATAGTTATAATATATACATAAATATTCCGCTTGTGCTAGTTGTCGTCTCCTGCCAGCATTGCTAACCTTGGGTTAATTTATTGACCTCGCTTACGTATCGAGTGAAGATCGGTCGAATTTGAATATCATCAATGTAGTTTCGAATAAATGATTCGATTCAATACAAACTTATCTTATAATTTATCGCCTAAGATGCCTTATTTATAGTTCCAAATCGGACTCTGTATTTAATTCAAGTAACATTTTGTTGGTATACTGTCGTATATATGGTCACACAATTCGAATACACAGAGAGTGCATTTAAGTTTTCAGATGGATGTTTCAAAGAACAATAATAGTATTAAAATTTTATAATAACTATTCTTTTTTGTTTAAATATAACACCCCCAACCCCATGTCATAAGCTTTCAGCTAGTTCCTACAACAGAGTCTAAAAATACTCTTATTTTGTAAGTAATGTAACTTAATGTAACTTCCATACATTATGATAGTAACCGATATATTATTATAGTAATAAATCTTTAAACAATCCTCAATTAATACTTATTGAAATAGGTACTATTCAAATTTTATTAAATTTAATTTCTCCATTGGTTCAATGACATTTCCATTAGTCTAAATAAATAAATAAAATAAATAAATACTGGTGGACAATTCACACACAATACCATCTGACCCCAAACTAAGCAAAGCTTGTAATATGGCGGCCAGATAGTTGATATAATACTTATATAGTTGTAAATACATACTTATTATATTTATATAGAAACACCCAGACACAGTACAAACATTTGAATTCATCACACAAATATTTGCACTGGGTGGGGATCGAACCCACGACCCTCGGCTTCGCAGGCAGAGTTACTACCCACTGAGCCACATGGCCAGCCTAAACTGACGACATTTTTTCACGCAATCCCAGACTAATAAAAGCTCGTCCTTTAAAAGCTAGGGTGTGGAATGCATTACCTGAGTGGGTTACAATCTTGGTGTCTTCAAGTTATAGCGAATCGGTATCTTCTAAAGTCCAGTCGCGGAGCAGGAAGAATTTTGTACCCCTCAGGCTGAGAACGACAACTTCCTAAAACGTCAACTTCCTAAAACGACAACTTCCTAAAACGTCTATTCCAAAATAGACAAATTCCGAAAAGGACAAATTCCTAAAACGACAACTTCCTAAAATGACAAAATCCGAAAATGACAAATTCCGATATGGACAAATTCAGGTAAATGACGTCTTACTTTTTTTTTTTTAAATAAAGAGTGACGAGACGATCAGGACATGTGGCCGATGGTAAGCAACATGCCTGACACATAACAGCACAGTGACACGCAGCTATTGGAACATGAAGAGTCCAAATCACTACCTAGCACTGCACTGCGCTCGTCATCCAGAGATCTAAGATCTTAAGCCTCTAAGCCCTGTAATTACTCTGGAAACATTGCTCTTCAAACCGGAACACAGTAATGTTTGCACATTACTGCTTGACGGTTATAGCTGGCAAAGGTGTGGTACTTCCCCAGGCGGACTCTGCCAAGAGTCCTACCACTACAACACATAGTGGACGGACTTACCGAGTAGAACTCCTGCTCCAAAATTTTTGGGGGAAATGCATTCCGCCGCTGCCATCCAGGGACAAGAGTTTTTTATCGGCAACGGTAATAACACCATGGACGGACATATTTTTAACCCCCGACCAAAAAAAGGGGTGTTATAAGTTTGACGTCGATGTCTGTCTGTCTGTCTGTCTGTGTGTCTGTCTGTGGCACCGTAGAGCTCAAACGGATGGGCCGATTTCGATGCGGTTTCTTTATTTGAAAGTTAATATCTGTGCGGATGTTCTTAGCTATGGTTGGTTAATACCGATTCAAGATGGCCGGCGCCACAAAATGGCGGACAAAATATTTCTTCACACTTCCACAAAATGGCGAAATACATTTCTTTTTCATCATCATCATCATCATCAGCCGCAAGACGTCCACTGCTGAACATAGGCCTCCCCCCCCTAGATTTCCACAACGATCGGTCCTGCGCAACCTGCAACCAGCGGTTTCCAGCGACCTTTGTGAGGTCATCTGTCCATCTAGTGGGAGGCCGTCCAACACGGCGTCTTCCGGTTCGTGGTCGCCACTCGAGAACCTTTCTTCCCCATCGGTTGTCAGTTCTGCGAGCGATGTGGCCTGCCCATTGCCACTTCAGCTTGCTTACTCTTTGAGCTATGTCGGCCACTTTCGTTCTTTTGCGAATATCCTCATTACGGATTCTGTCGCGCAAAGAGACTCCGAGCATAGCTCTCTCCATAGCTCGCTGTGTGACTTTGAGCTTCGTTATGAGGCCCACAGTTAAGGACCACGTCTCAGTTCCATAAGCCATCACTGGCAACACGCACTGGTTAAAGACTTTCGTCTTTAGGCATTGGGGTATTCTGGACTCAAAGATGTGCCGAAGTTTCCCGAACGCTGCCCATCCGAATTGGATCCTTCGCTGGACCTCTTTGTCGAAGTTGGATCTACCTAATTGGATCTTTTGACCCAGGTAGACGTATTCGTCAACAACTTCGAGTGTGGTATTCCCAACAATAACCGGTACAGGTGAGACATGAACATTTGACATGACTTTCGTCTTGTCCATATTCATCCTCAAACCTACCTGTTGGGATACTCTACTGAGGTCCCTGAGCATAGTACCGAGGTCCTCCAGCGACTCCGCCACAATGACTATGTCGTCGGCAAACCGAAGGTGAGTGATGTATTCGCCGTTGATATTGATGCCATATCCGTTCCAGTCCAGTAGCTTAAAAACATCTTCCAGCGCGGCAGTGAACAGTTTCGGAGATATAACATCTCCCTGTCTCACGCCTTTCTGTAGCTGGATATGTTTGTGCACTGGTCCTGTAATCGGACATACATTGTGGCTTTACTGTAGATACACTTCAACACTTCGATATAGCGATAGTCAATGCGGCATCGCTGGAGAGACTGAAGCACTGCCCAGGTCTCGATGGAATCGAAGGCTTTCTCATAGTCCACATACGCTATACATAGTGGCCGATTATACTCCTCGGTTTTCTGTATAATCTGCCGAAGCGTATGGATGTGGTCTATGGTACTATAGCCTTTTCGGAAACCGGCTTGTTCGGGTGGCTGGAAGTCGTCAAACCTGCGTGCGAGACGATTCGTGATGACCCTCGAAAACAACTTATAAACGTGGCTCAGAAGTGTGATGGGTCTGTAGTTCTTCAACAAGGTGTTGTCACCTTTTTGAAGAAGAGCACCACCACACTTCTGCTCCACGCTTCTGGCGTATTACCGTTAAGTATGACGGAGTCGAACAGATTCTGGAGGACTTTAAGTACCGGTTTTCCACCCGCTCTCAGAAGCTCCGTCGTAATTCCGTCGTCGCCAGGTGCCTTGTTGTTTTAAGTTGTTTGAGGCCATCCTAATCTCATACAGGCTGACTTCCGGGATATCTTCGGTAAAGTGTCGGGTCAGCTTGGCTCTGGGGTCTTTGCCATGCTAACGACAGGTTGTGCTTGCGTAGAGGTGTATAACTGTTCATAGAACCTCTCAATCTCCTCCAAAATCTCGGGCTTCGACGAGACGATGCTACCACTATCGGTCTTCAGTTTGGTCAGCTGACTTTGCCCAAGAGACAGATTTCTTGCGAACACTTTCGAGCCTTTGTTCTGCTTGATTGCTTCTTCAATACTCGAAGTATTGAAGCAGCGTATGTCGCGTCGCACACAAGTAGAGATCTGTCTATTGAGCCGTCTGTATACCGTCATGTCGATCGAAGACTGTAACCGCATATCTCGTCTGACTGCCATGAGATCTAGAGTTTGATCAGAAAGTTTTTTGGGTTCTATTTTGGCGTCGGCTCTTATGAAATTTTCTGCCAACAGCATGTACAGTTTCCACTAGCCTGTCATTTATTTCGTCCGCCGTTACGCACTATCTGCTGCCCATATCCGAAATTCCCCACTCTCAACTCATCATCGCTACGTTTGCCCAGTTTCGCGTTGAAGTCTCCCATCACAACTGTGAAATGTGTTGGCGAGACATGTATGGCTTTGGAGATGTCCTCATACATGGCCTCAACCTCTTCGTCGGGATGTGTCGAGGTCGGTGCGTATACTTGTATGACCTTTAATGAATACCGGTCGCTAATTTTAAGTACAAGGTATACAACCCTATTCGACACACTCTCGATCATTATCACGTTGTTGACGAGAGACTTGCGGACGATAAACCCGACACCCCCCCCTGGGATTGTTGATCTCCCTCCCGGTAGTAGAACAAGTTGCCGGATTCAAGGATTATCCTGTCCTCGCCCTGTCTACGGACTTCTGATAACCCTATGATATCCCAGCGCAACTTGTCCACTTCTTCTTCCAGCTCCACAATCTTTTCGTCAGCCCTCAGCGTCCGTGCGTTAAATGTTGCCAGGTCGAGTCGTTGGGTTTGGTGGCGGGGCGTCTGCCGGGATTCTTAGCACCCCATGCTCCGCCGGAACCAAGGCTGCCACCAGCGCCTGGAATAGCGGAGCCGCCGGGGACAGGGGCCGTTTCTTTTTGTGCCTATCATATGGGGGGGTATTTGCCATAGTCACCACGCTTGGCAGGCGGGTTGGTGACCGCGGAACCAGCCCTTCGCATCGATGACGCCGCTGCCCGTCATCGACCTGGTTAATTTAGGACTGGTTTTTAATGGTTATACCGCCATTGGTTCGGTCGTCAGAGCCTCGTTAGTTGGCAGCAGGGTGTACCACGCGCAGGAGAGGTTGACATTTGGGAAGCTAGATGTTAAGCGCTTCCCCCTTACACCCCTTACCTTTTCTTTTTTCACAACTCCCTTAATATGGGTATCAAATGAAAGGGCTTGACTAATAGAATGCTGTACAGATAACAAATCTGAGGTAGTCGGGGGTTAATCAAAATTTTTAATTTTGTTCTTGTTTTAATACTTATGGTATAGAGCAAAGAGACGAATAGTATATGTATGTACCTGACGGTAAGCAAAATGCTTGCCCATAACAGCACAGTAACACGCAGCTATTGGAACATGAAGAGTCCAAATCATTACCTAGCACTGCACTGCGCTCGTCGCCCAGAGATCAAAGATGTTGTATCTCTAAGCCTTGTAATTTCTCTGGAAATATTGCCCTTCAAACCGGAATACAGTAATGTGGCAAACATTACTGCTTGGCGGCAAAAAACTGGCAAAGGTGTATGTACTTCCCCAGGCGGACTCTGCAAAGAGTCCTACCACTACAACACATAGTGGACGGACTTACCGAGTAGAACTCCTGCTCTAAAATTTTCCTAGTTTCTCCTTTTGACAATATGACGAACTAGATTAGCCTAACCTGTATCAGTTTATCCAATTGCTTAAAAAACAAAGCGATTTCACCTAGGAAAAACTAGTTTATCCTGAAATCGGGTTCGGCTGGTAACATAATCCTTCTTCCTACTTATATTATAAATGTATGGATATTTGGATGTTTGTTGCTCAATCACATCATAAGATATGAAAGGATCGAGTTGAAATTTGGAACACAGTTACATACTAATTTGGAAGAACACATAGGCTGCTTTTTAGCCCGAAAAAAATAGAAACGACGGGAACAGTAACTACGCAGGTAAGACCGCGGACCGCTGCTAGTATATAATAGACATAATGCAAAATGAAGACACTTTGTTTAAAAAATAATAAATAAATAAAGAAAGCATCACACACACATTTTTGAAAGTTGTCGTTTTAGGAATTTGTCGTTTTAGGAACTTGTCATTTCAGGAAGTTGTCGTTTTAGGAAGTTGTCGTTTTAGGAAGTTGTCATTTTAAAAAAGTTGTCGTTTTAGGAATTTGTCGTTTTAGGAAGTTGTCGTTTTAGGAAGTTGTCGTTCTCAGCCTGAGGGTTTTGTACAATGACCTCTTTACCTACTGACAGTGGTCACAAACATTTTTGTATTTAGTGCGGTTTACATGAAATATTTGAAGGAAAAAGAAAATTCACCAACTTTTTAAATAAATTATTAAAATTGTATACATTTTTTGTTTAGATTTTATAAGTTATAAAATCAAGACAAGTACTAATTCGGCAGAAATAAAAACATATAATTCAAAGACCAGAATCCGATTCCTCTGTATCGGAGTAACTGCTTTCCGAAGACGTTTCTTCTGTCACATTTATTACAAAAGAATCAACAGTTTTGTCTACATTATCATCTAGTCTATCTAATTTCGATTCCTCTTTTATTACGTGACTGATGCAGTTTTGCCATGTTTCTGCTGAAATGTTGCCTAAAGCCTCCTGGAGCAGCTTTTAAACATCTGCCATCTTAAATGTTGTATTTTTTCGGGCGACATACCCCTAGACGTCTTCCCACACTAGTTCGATGGGATTCAATTCGCAGTGGTATGGAGATAATATCAATACCTCCACACCAACTACCTTTGCCTAGCCAAGTCTAACAGGTAGTGGATATGCCTATGTACCACGTGCCTAAATAGTATTTTGGCCTGACTGGCATCGACTTCAAATAGATGAGTGAGTAACATTTGTAATAATGATATTAATTAATTTATTCGCTTTTGAGTGCCTATTTGTGGTTTTGAAGTCGTTTTAATTTTTTGTACGACAATTGTTTTTTAAAAATTATGGATCAAGCAAGCCAAGATTTTTTTGTCGTTGTTCAAGGCCAACCAAAACCACATGCAAACAAGAACAAACCTTACAGTCTCAGGTAAAAGGTTTACAATCCCCGAGGACGGCGGTCATTGCATCTGTGCGAGCGAGACTATTTATTTTTACACGGGAGTAACAGAGACAGGTAATAACAGGTCATTGTACGAAATTCTTCCTGCTCCACGACTGGACTTTAAGTAAGCACGTTTCAACGTAGACCGTACCATCGCTTGTCACCTCCGCCGAGATAGCGGTAAAGTGTTAACCTATAATAGTAACAAAAAAACAGATAGCTGGTATAATACAGAATTACGCAGAAAACCTGTGCTTTGCTGAAAAGGATGGCAATAGTTCACATTGAACAGTAAATTTCATACTTTACTTTGCTAATCAGAGTGCCCGTGGAGGACCCTCATCTGGAAGACTAGGAATTTTACTTGGCCGATGTGTCAGCTGAGTAACATCCCCAAGACTTCCCGTTCCTCTCTCCAACCTCTACACGCACTGCTCAAGGGGGTGAGATGATGCTGAAGAACAAGATGCCACTGAGGCAAGTTGTGTGATGATCAGGGTGTACCACGTGGAGTCGTGGAGGTACCCGAGCCACGCACCCCAAGATTAGTAGAGTCCGGCGTTTTCTGAGCTAAACCAAAATTCGGTAGATAGTAGAAACCGGTCAACTAGGTCTCTATATATAATAAATAAGAAGATTGTGGTGAGCATAATATAATTCCAAATAAATACCAAGTTCATCTATTCTGACAATCTGTTGTAAGCTTACTAAAAAATAAAGCTTTACACATATTCATTTCGCAGAGTTTATTAAACTGAGTAGATGTTACGATAAACCTAATCATTTATCGTTGGTTCCGCGACAGGCGACACGCATATAAATCGCTTTGTTTGAAAACCTACACCAAAAATTGGATGGGACAGTTATATGATTCGTTTCCATTTACAGAGCCAACACGACTTTTACGCTACATGCTTTTCGTTTAAAAGTAAACAGGTTAAAAAGAGCTTATTTTTAACCGACTTAAAAAAAAGAAGAGGAAGTTGGCTATGTAAGTACCTATGTTTTTTCCTATTTTTTTTTTATAGTATAGTGTGACAAAACGAGCTTGCATGATGATGGTGAGCAACACTCCTGCCCATAATAGGACAGTGACATGCAGGTATTGGAACATGAACAGTTAAAATCATTATCTAGCACCGCACTGCGCTCGTCACCCAAAGATATAAGGTGTTTCATCTCTTAGCCTGGTAATTTCTCTGGAAACATTGCCCTTCAAGTCGAAACACAGTAATGTTTGCACACTACTGCTTGATGTATAGGTACGCGTTAATACGCGATACACGGTTGTTACGCGTGTTCACGCTACCGAGTGATTGTTTATCGTACTTCAGAGAACTACACATACATTTTATCGAAACCTGTATTGCTGTTTTGTAACATAAATACATCGATGATATTGTCGTTTCCCCTAAAAACTCGCTGTGTCACTTGAAAGGGCTTGACTAGTAGAATACTGTATAAATTTTAAATGCAAGATAGTCAACATTTTTCATTTTGTTCTTGTTGACACTGTACAAGCTTAGTAATCGGTGTCGTCACGTGTAATGGAGATAGCGTCTGATTGTGTGGTCAAACAATAAGCCCGGGCGGCGTGACCAGCGCCGGAGCGCCAGAGCGCCGGCTACCACAGCCATTGTGGAGCCGAACCTCGCCGGGGCGGTGCAGTGGAGCCCGGACTTTGCGCAGGTGAGGACACATATTTACATCATAATACAAACATAACCATCCAGGGTCACATAAGTTCCCAGTGATCTCCTCACTAAATCCGACATTCACGTAGGTTTGCATTTTTTTTGGTTTAGTGGGAGGACTCTCGACAGAGTCCGCCTGGGGAAGTACCACACCTTTGCCAGTCATTCTACCGCTAAGCAGTAATGTGGAAAAATTTATGTGTTCCGGTTTGAAGGGCAATGTTTCCAGAGAAATTACAGGGCTTAGAGATACAACATCTTAGATCTCTGTGTGACGAGAGCAGTGCAGTGCAGTACTAGGCAATGATTTGCACTCTTCATGTTCCAATAGCTGCGTGTCACTGTGCTGTTATGTGGCAGGCATCTTGCTTACCATCAGGCACATGTCGTGCTCGTCTTGTCATTCTTTATTTAAAAAAAAAAAAAATGTACGTGTAACTTTGTCTTTTTCCTAACCGTAATCGTTCATTTCATGGTTGATATTCCGAAGACTAACGTAGAAGTTTGATTCTAATGTCGTGTCGTACCTAATAAAAACATCTAGGGAAACTGGTCTCTTCAAGTCGAGAGTGCAAAAATACAGTCCTCTCACATGACAGCTTTTCCGCGTGAGTTTTCCATTTCCTAATATTACAATTTCGGTAGACTAGGTATGCCACATAGCTTTCTGGCCAGCGATATAGGAAGTTTTTGGAGATCTTGGTGAATAGAATTGCGAATTTAATTTGGTGCAAAACCTGCTGCCTTAGGCAAACCACAAGACTGCGCGAACAATGTGTGCGTGCGTTTTAATTAGTGGTTTACTTAGGTTTTCGACCTGGACCCCCCTGGATCCGCTGCCAGCTACAGTAATTTTCTAAACAGTAATTTTTTGCTTTGTTTTCGGAGTTAAACCCCGCCGGAACTGCTCTAACCCAGACTATGAGCTGGTCTGAGGAAGTGGCCCGTTGTTTTTACCTTTTTACATTTCTTCATGATGATAGGTATCTAAAGTGCAATTTCCCGTGGGGAGTCCTCGGGAATCATATCGCGGCGAAATTCAAAATGTCTTTTGGCTATGCAGTCTGCAGTGCAGTGCAGGCTATGCTGTCTGCTGTCTTATTATTAATCATAAGTACCCACTTTAGCCCACTTTATGTTCCCACTGGGAGAGAGATTCAAGGTCATCATCCACCCTGGAGGCCCTGGTTCGAATCCCACATGCTGCTGTTTTTCGTCATGTTTAGTCATGGCGAGATATTCCTAGACTCTTTCAAGGCCATGCCTTCTACCAACATGCACTGATCCGGTGTGCTGGATTATGGCTCTGACACCCTAGAGAGAGAGAGAAGGCACCGAGACCCAGCAGAAGGAACATTTAATGGTCTGCTCATGATAGCTGAACGTGCTGGTGTGATGGCTGGTACTATGGCGCTGGTACTACTACAGTGATTGGGGGTCACTGTGGTGCTGCAATGCACTGGACGCCGCGCCGGTTTGACCGTTCATGAGGACAATTTACTTTTGTTTGTGGCTACTTTGATTCAAACTCAATTTTGTCTCTTTGTGCTCGTTTTACTAAACAATCACTAATTATCGAAATTACTGTATCGATTTGACTAACCCCAAAATTTTGAGGGGGCTTACGGAACATTTGAGTAAAATTTGAAATATACCTCAAATCAAATACCCCCGCCCTATATAGTGCCCCTCGCTTGTTGGCACTTTATAAGGGTTAAACACTCTTTGCTTGAAGTAACTCATGTCGTACTTCTAAGGTTTCTATGGATTTTTGGAAAATCTTTATTAATACGCTTTTTCGCATTCTAAAAATATTACGCATTTTTAGGGAATTTAGATGACATTTCGGCCCTACCTACTTAGTCTATGAATATTGCAGCTATTACGGGGCACTATTTTATCTTTTAATTTATTTATTTGAGGTTTTAAGCGGTCTCCTCTACTTTTTTTTTATGATACTCAGGTATTGGGGTTTCAAGAAAAAAAAGAAGTGGCCATATTGTGTTTAAGAGTTGAAAATGAATGTTATGCATCTACAGTTACATATAAACCCCCAACACAAGGGAAATAGACACGTTGTAATCATCAATATGAGTAATTTTTAAATTACCATAGTTTAACTCCTGGAAAATCGTGATCAACTGTGGAAGGCACTTGATGCTGATTCGAAAAGAAAAACCAAGAATGGTTACATAATGAGTGAGCCTCGTCTAGCAGAAACACATAGGTTGACTAATGTACAATTTATAAATATGTGATGAGTGGTTTATCGTCGGAGAGATATTGTAATGGTTGATTATGATGATGATATCACTGATTGTAACGATTTATTGAATTTAAAAAAGCTACGGATTAGTCTTCGTGTACAAGTCTACCCAAATATGATAACGAGTAGAAAACATAGGTAGGCACGTAAAGCATTTACAAATAGCTGCCATACATGCTGTACATACATAGGTAATACGAGTATATGGACATTATGGACATGCGCGTTGCTTACCATTGATAGAAGTCTTGCTCGTTCGGTAATTTTCTGTTATAAAAACACGTTTCTTTCATACATATCTACATATAGTAACTTGGAAGTGGTAGGCCATTTGTACATTTAAGATATAAGACCGGCGTCAACATTTAAAAGTGTTTTCATGTTTTCGTCATTCTACCTAAATAATCTTCAGAGCAAGAGCGAGAAGATATACTGTAAGACATGATTGAATAGAATAGAATAGAATAGAAAATAGTTATTATCATCACATTCACAAACATTTACTGAAACCGAATCCGTACAGAATCATTTGGAATGATTCTGTACAGAGTAGTCAATAATTATAAAAATATCATTACATTTTATTAGGTATGTCGTAGACCGTGGGTTATTAACCACTAGTTTGGCAATATTATAAAGACTTTAAAATAAGAATTAGGTAAAAAAATACTAAGTACGTTTCTAAATTTACTATTATAAATTTAAAATTCTAAAAGTTCAGCAGTAAAGGGGCTATTATTAAATAGGCTTATTCGCATAATATCAGATTCTCAAAATATCAGATTCTCGAAATATCAGATTCTCGAAATAGCAGATTCTCAAAACAATTGAAATCGGACATTCAACGTAAAAAAATTGTATTTGGCAACTTCAAGTATATTATGCCACTACCAAAGCACATATTTGAGAGCAAGCTTCAGAAAAATACCCAAAAATATCTAGACCACCTAGGTACCTATCACAGTTCTATAAACGACATTGACTTTATTAATAATGCATTTCTCTGTAAATAAGCTAAGTAATATCCCATAAAAGCGGAAATAATACTCCAAATATGACAATGTTTGAAAAATGTACCTATAATTTTAATAATATAAAAGTGATTTAAATTTAATAAGAAGGTATAATTGACACTGCAGCACAGTTGCCCTTGTAGTTACAGGAAACATGAGTATAGAGTGAAAAATCATTTTTTTAAGTAGGTAAATGTGGATTATGTTTTTAACAGACTTCAAAAAAGGAGGAGGTTCTCAATTCGGTAGCACGTTTTTGAAGTGAAAACTTCTTTTGGCGCGTCATACACAGATTGTTCGTGGGCTGTGAATGATGGCAATATGCAACGTTACAATTGATAGAATGGAGTCGGTGTTACTTTAAAAGTACCTACCATCACCGTAAATAGTGATTGACTATTACATCGTCACGTTCGGAAATAAAAGTAATGTTCAGGGTGGACTCGAGACCACCGAGTGTGCTAGAGTGAGAAAGAAACAGTCGGCTGCTGAAGCTGCTTTCGCCAGAAAGCAGCTTCAGCAGCCGTGCGTAGCAGGCATGCTATCACTGTATTTTTTAAATTATTATTGGTGGTATAGATATTAGACCTGCCGCATCTATCACTGTCGTGTTGCTGTGTTAATGTATTCAATTTGTATATAACCATTTTAAATAATTAATACAAGTAATTCAAAACTTTTAATAGCTATTCCTTAATTTAGTTTTCACTTCTCCCGTGCGGTCTTAATCACACACATTTCATATGTATAGCTCCGTAAATTGTGAATAAATTTATTTGGTTCTGTTTTTGTTTGCGCAGAGGAATAAAACTAGTTAATTTTTTTTAATATATTTTATATAGAATAGAGTGATGAGACGAGCAGGACAAGTGCCTGATGGTAAGCAACATGCCTGCCACATAACAGCACAATGACAAGCAGCTACTGGAACACGAAGAGTCCAAATAATTACCTAGCACTGTACTGCGCTCGTCACCCAGATATATAAGATGTTTTATCTTTATGCACTGTAATTTCACTGCACCACACATTGCCCTTCAAACCGGAACAGGGTAATGTTTGCACATTACTGCTTGTGGTACTGGTAATGTACATCATACACTTTTTTATTTTTGTCATTCTCTTATTTTAGAAGTTGATCTTGAGAAGAGGGAAGGGACACTTTTTACCACTTTGGAAGAAGAGTCCCTCGCGCAAACTAGGTAGGTGTTTAGTAAAAAAATATGTTGGGAACCTCAATATCATTTTTGATGTCCTATCCATAGATACACGTACGGTTGTGATCAATACATTTTTTTTGAATTTCAGTTCTAAGTATGGGACACCCTTAAAATTTTTGGTTTTTTCTATTTTTTGTATCAAAATCTTAATGCGGTTTACAGATTACACCTACTTCCCAAGTTTCAATAGTATAGCTCTTATAGTCGGAGAAAAGTGGCTGTGACATACAGACGGACAGACAGACAGACATGACGAAACTATAAGGATCCCGTATTTTGCTACGGCACCCTAAAAATATGGGACCATCCATATACATTTTATCGAAATCAATGTGAGGTTTTTGAAATATGAACTAAAATTTACTTTCACGGTATGGTCAGGTGACTTACAAAAGTAGTTTTTTAATGTTGTCTAGTGCCTAATTTCATTTTAAATTGAAGTTGTATGTTTTTTTTCGAATAAAATGTATTTGTTTTAATTACTTTGTAAGTAAACAAATCTAGAAATAAAAAATAATCATCAAAATCGGTTCATAAACGACGAAGTTACCCGCAAACACATCATATATATATATATATATATACGGTCGAATTGAGAAACCTCTTTGTTTGAAGTCTGTTAAAAATTGTAAAATAATTTAATAGTTTTTTTTCTTGATTGTACTTCTGCTATATTGAGAATCTGATATTTCGAGAATCTGATATTTTGAGAATCTGATATTATGCGAATAAGCCATTAAATACATATTTAACCCGTACCTATACAATTCATGCACCTAATATAGATTATGATTAATAGATTATTATTAACTAGACATTAATCACAGCGTTTTGGGAATGCAAATGGTGCCACCATTTTGCATTTCCAAAACGTAATTAGTAAAGGTAATTAAATTTTGCTTCCTCTAAGGTTAGGTATTGCTTATTAATAGGCAAAACAATTGGTATTTCTGTAAAATCGCATTGTACCATCCCTTCCAAATACATTGAGATTCAGTACCTACGCTTCGCCTCAGTTTAAGTGACACCACTAAAAATGGGGCTGCTCTTACAAACTCTTTTTGAAGTCAAATTCTAAACAAAACTATTGAGTGAACTGCATGGTTCAGCAAATCTGTGAAAAAAAAACAGTACTTAATTCCCAAAAGCGAGAATCAACACGTTGCGAATCCCGTGTCCATCGACCCGGCCCAGGCTGCACCTATAACTAGGCCATTCGCCTTCGACAAGCTGGCCATAACGGTGATTGATAGTAAATAGACAATTGTCAATAGCTCAATAGCTAGCTATATGGAGCGTGACGACCGGCCACACTATCGCCGAACCCGTGGGAGTGTGTCACCTTTGTTGAAATTTGGCAGTCAGCTGTTAGCAGCTACGTAGCAGCATGAGTTCAAACAGGTCGAAGTTATCAATTCGATCGATACTTCATTTAATGTATGTACATTGTTCATCGATTACTCTGTAATTTATGATTCGATTTGCCTGATTCTTGTTTAATTTGATGCAGAATAGCTGCTGGCATTTGGCCCCTTAAAATTCTTACACAGTTCAAATGATTAGTTTTCATTTTAAGATTTTTTTATGAAAATTTCTGTTTACCTCGTTTTTCTCACTGTTTGGACTCGGGGCCTACTCTTAATAGGAGAAAGTCAAGGTCAATAATTCACCTTGGTCAAAATCGGGTTGGCCGATGACGCATGTCCTACTAGCAGTGTCCCGCGGGTTTACCCGCGTAGTTCCCGGTTCCGTTATTCCCCCAGGATATGAAAAGCCTATATGTTCTTCCAGAATATAATCTGCCTGCGTTACAAGTTTCAGCCTGATCGGTTCATACGTTACGATGTGATTGAACAACAAACATCCAAACATTGACATTTATAATATTATATAGTAGGTGTAGGATAGTATGGACCACGAGCGAAGCCGGGACGGACCTCTGGTGTAAATATATCCTTTAACATTATAATTTTCGCAACATTACCCGTCGCACCTCGCACATAATGATAGTTATTACTCCAAATATTGGGGAAAAGCGAGGCCAGTACGAACTGTTTAGTGAGATAACGTTCATGGTCTGCCGGGCTGCGCACGCGCTTCCGTTTGATTTCATCACGCTTCCGTCACCAGCGCGATCTGACCAAACGTCAGGTTGATGGGAAATACGTAGTAAAAGTTTGTGACATTAACTGTATCAAATTCGACCGTACCTACCATATTTTATAAAGAAGGTACAAACCTTATCAAATAAGGTACCTAGGTCCTAGGTACCTTATTATAAGGTAGGTAACGGTTAAATTTGATTTATATAGTTTGAGATATATTTAATGCTAGCAATGCCCCGCGTTGTTCTTATTTCCGTAATTTTATCGCTATAAAAAATGCCTAAATATTCCATACAAAAACTCTATTTTAATCTATTCGTTCAGCCGGTCTGACGACGAAATTGCGTAACAAAGAGCCGAACATTCGCATTTATAAAATTAGTTCAGGATCATTCATAGTGACGGAACGAGCCATATCAATACCTGATGGTAAGCAATACGCCTGCATGTAACAGCATAGTGCCACGCCGCGCGTTGAACATGAACGTTTCAAATCACTCCGTGGCACTTCATAGCATTCGTCATCTAAAAATATAAGACGACAATGATCGAATGATGATGATCGCAGTTTTACTCGCGTTGTTTCAGAATATATCTATGTACCAAATTTCATCCTTCAGTAGTTTTTGCGTGAAAAAGTAATAAGCAATAAGCATTCATCCTCACAAACTTTCACATTTATCATATTAGAAAGGCTTATCTCTTTACTTTGTAATTTATCTGGAAACGTCACTATTTAAAGTGGAACTCAGTGACGTTTGCACATATCAGGCTCGTTAAGAGAAAAAAAGCTGGTGTCTCATGACACCACATGCCAAGTAGATACGAAGTACCTTCTGATAAAATAGAAATAGAAGTATTTTTAGTATGAAAACTAACGTGGTTATTACACATTTTAAATAAATACACGGGTGAATCACGCTTGATATAGTCAGTCCAGTCCGACTCAAGTTTCGATGGCGTCCGGCGATCTTTTTCAAGTAGAGTGCGCGCGCGTGTTCGCAGTCTCGTCTAACACTGGACGGACTATATCAAACGTGAGTTACCCGTGTATTTATTTAAAAAGAAATAGAAGTACTTAGCACAATTTGGAAACAAATATTGTTTAATTTTATTAGGTATTTATGGTATGATCATCTAAAAAATAAAGTCACGGGCAGTTTTTATGCGTCACTTCCATTACATATTTTTCTTACGATTTTAGCCTCACATTTTATCTCCTCCAATCCTGCCATATGGAAGTTCGTTACAATAACTGGCAAAGGTACTTCCTTAGGAGGACACTGTGAAGAGTTCCGCACGTCAAATTATATCTAACACCTGCATATTTTACATCGCGGGCATAGAATAGATAATATTCGCGGGGTATTTAATTATGCAGGTATTCACACTTTACATTAACTTTTATTTTCAATGATGTACTTACAAAAATTAGAAAGCCAAACAAAAACAACGAATTTTAAACGAAACAACTGGGGTGCAATAAACTAATCCAGTTTATCATAAATCTATACTTATAATAAAACTGTAACGGGTCGAATTCTGTACATTGAAGCAATTTTGAAATTTTTATTTTTGGGGCACTCCATAGTCGATACTGATGGCGAAACTGCATTTTTTTTCTTTCATGTCTGTCTGTCTGTCTGTCTGTCTGTCTTTCTGTATAGGGATCACGCATCACGCCGAAACTACTGATTCAATTCAGCTGAAACTTGGCATGATTTTAGTTTATACTAAGGACATTGCTGTAGACTACTTTTGATCCCCAAATTCTGATCGGTTTTCTTGCGGGAGGGGGTGAAAGTCAGAATGTGTATTTGGTTGTAACTCATGTTTGCGTTGTTTAATTTGATTAATTCTTTTTTTGTTAGAAGGAACACATTTTTCATATTGTCCCGTCAAAATTTGAACAATATCGGTCTGTTGGTTCGGAAATTACACAAACATTAAATAATAACGACACGCGCGGCGCGTTCGGTACATACTAACTTCTAAGTATTCTGTGTATCACAGACGATCCACAGAATATCTAGATTCTAGATTCTAGAAAGTGCCCACGTGATCGCGTCGCGTCGTCTTGGATGACAAAATAATTGTAAAAAATATATTTTTGTGTGGAAAAACAAACATCATTCGGTTATAATCGACTTCAAACTAGGAAGATGTTCTCAATCGGGTTGCATGTTTATTATTTGGTTTTATTTTACGCGATAACTCAGCTAATTGTTAGTTGATTTTGATAATTCCTTTTTTGTTTGGTAGAAAATACTTCAGAGGTGATCTTAGATATCGAAAACAGGGAGGTAGTTTTTCAAATAGGTATCAACAAAAAACTAAAATTACATGTCATTGAAGTAGTTTGTTATTTTTGGAGAAAACATATCAGCATTATAAGTAGCAGCATACACAACCCATTAAATGTTCCCACTGCTGGGCTTCGGGGCCTTCTCTCGCAAGGAGAGAGACAAGGCTATAATCCACCACGCTGGCCCAGTGTCGGTTGGTGGATGACATATGACTTAGAACTTAGATTATAGGTAGATTTCGGTTTCTTCATGGTGTTTTCCTTCACCGTTTTAATTTCCGGCATTACGAACATGACTCTGAAAAGATAGTGGTGCGCGTGGTTTTGAACCCTGGGTCTCCGGATCGACAGTCGCCGTTCTCCCGACTAGGTCAGCTGTAACTTACTAGACCAGCCGTAACTTATTAGAAAACGTATTATTTCAATCCTAATACTGTTTAAAATTTAAAGGTAGCGTTCAACAAGCTTCGGTGACCGAAGCAGACCGTTGTTAGGGTTCCGTACACAAAGGGTAAAAACGGGACCCTATTACTGAGACTTCGCTATCCGTCCGTCCGTCTGTCATCAGGCTGTATCTCAAGAACGGTGATAGTTAGACAGTTGAAATTTTCGCAGATTATGTATTTCTATTGCCGCTTTAACAAAAAATACTAAAAATAAAATAAATATTTAAGAGGTGCACCCATACAACAAACTTGATTTTTTACCGTTTCTTGCTCGATACTAATAATAACGTACCCGTCACAGGTAGACGCTTTAACTATTCACTTACGTTGGAACGGCTGAATGTATCGAGTTAAAATTAAAGACACATTCTTGGTTTAGCTTAAGTAATACATAGAGTACTTATACATAGGCAATGTTTAGCCTATGTGTTCTTCCAGACTGTAATCTAATTATATTTCAAATTTCAACCCGATCGCTTGATACGTTCCGCCATGATTAAGTAACAAACATCCAAACAAGGACATTCATAATATTTACAGGACAACGTTGGAACGGCTGAACATATTTGGATGGAATTCGAAACACACGTAATTTGAACTCAGAAATAGCAAATCGGTTACTTATAGGTTACTGTGACGTAGGAAAGACTAAGCAAATTTGGTAGAAAATTGAAACAGAGATAACTCATAGTCTGAAATACCACATTTATGTATTGTATTTATTACCTATCAACCTGAAAAGAAGCATGGGCCCTAAGGAAACAAATATTAACTATCACGTCAAAACGGCACAACGATATGGGTTGACATACGAAACACATACAGTTTAGAGTCAAAAATTTCACATGGGCTAATAAGTCTACATTTTCATTTAACTCCATATTAATAAAAGCATATATTTTCGTAAGGAACTTGATGTGATGGTAAGGTAAAAGCCAAAAATGAAAAATACATGCACCCGTTTTGGCGTAGATAATATAGGTGATTTGCGTTCACAATCAAAATAACAAGCAACATAATATTCTCATTAGACGGCGCTAATGCCAGTTTAAATCTAAAAGCACTAAATGCCATTTAAATCGATGTTTTGCTATTGTGGTATGTATTTTTTCTTTCATCACTAGGTGGCGTTACTGGTATTCTAAATTGTACTTATTAGTACAATTTGTACAATTATTTGAGCTGCAGCAATTTTGCTGCTAAAAGGATTATGATGCCGATTTTGGATTCTTTCTTTCTTGATTTTTTTCTGTGTTACCTACAATTAAATTCATACATTAACATTTCACTAGGACTTGGCTTAGATTTACGGGTTCAACTAGCTTGAATATCATTAAAACTCAAAATTTTAATTATTTTAATTCCACACAGGCTTCGTTCAAAATTTTACGCCGGCGAAGTCGCGGGTAACAGCTAGAAAACAGCTTGCGGATAAAAAGAAATAGGTAAATAGGTATCAGATCATGCACATTAGCTTCAGACTTTTCATAATGTATCCTATAAAAATCCTACAAACTTAACACTTGCGGCTATGTTCGATACTACGAAACCTTACTAAGTATGTTTTGTTTTATCTGGGCAGAGCCTTTATTAACAAAACTAAAATACAATGAGAACTAAAGTATGTTTGATTTTGTTTAAAAAAAGAAAAACCAATTCACTCAAACTCAAAGGTTTTTCAATGACTACTTATCCAAATATTTGACGTACGATACTTCCAATTAATGTATAAGTCAGTAACATTTGCTTACGCGAACGAAGTAGCGGGTTCAGCTAGTCTGATAATATTTTTGATTCTCTGATAGGCGCTTACTCTTAATTAGTGTACGCTTGTACACTGTGTGTTAAAATATAGTATCATTAAACAATTAGGTATAAAGGGTTTAACTTGATTTTAATTATAAGTCTACCGAAAATCAAATTTAACTTGAAAAATTTTTTGGTTGCAGTTTTTGTTCGCAGAATGAAGAATCCCACAGCAATGATATTGTGGTGGAGCATCCTCATCCCGACGGCGATGTGCATCGATATACAGCATGCGTTTGAAGAACACACTGAGGTGGGTTTCATTTTATTTACTTGTCTATGAGCATTAACATGCAAACTAGCATTTTAATTTTTTTACTAAAACATTAAGAGACATACTGCTACAGAACCTCCACCATCCATTCAGTGTAGTGATTTTGTTTGATATTTTGTTATAAAG
This sequence comes from Ectropis grisescens, assembly GCA_017562165.1. Classification (NCBI taxonomy): domain Eukaryota; kingdom Metazoa; phylum Arthropoda; class Insecta; order Lepidoptera; family Geometridae; genus Ectropis; species Ectropis grisescens. The sequence goes on along the minus strand of CM029787.1, from coordinate 18,046,529 downwards.
TATTAATAATTTTAAATGTTATTAATGATGACATGACATGAGAACAATTATTGACATGGTAATTTTTAAATTTTTAATTAATGACTAGCTGAACCCGCTACTTCGTTCGCGTAAGCAGATGTTACTAACTTATACATTAGTTGGAAGTATCGTACGTCAAATATTTGGATAAGTAGTCATTGAAAACCCTTTGAGTTTGAGTGAATTTGTTTTTCCACACAAAAATATATTTAATTTTATCATCTTCATTTTTCCTTTTTTAAACAAAATCAAACATACTTAGTAATGTTTCATAGTATCGAACATAGCCGCAAGTGTTAAGTTTGTAGGATTTTTATAGGATACATTATGAAAAGTCTGAAGCGAATGTTCATGATCTGATGCCTACTTAATTATCTCTTTTATCCGCAAGTTGTTTTCTAGCTGTTACCCGCGAATTCGCCCGTGTAAAATTTTGAACGAAGCCTGTGTGGAATAAAAATTTAGATTTTGAGTTTTAATGATATTCAAGCAAGTTAAACCCGTAAATCTAAGCCAAGTCTTAGTGAAATGTTAATGGATGAATTTAATTGTAGGTAACACAGAAAAAATCCAAGAAAGAAAGAATCCAAATTCGGCATCATAATCCTTTTAGCAGCAAAAACTTATTAGTACAATTTAGAATACCAGTAACGTCACCTAGTGATGAAAGAAAAATACATACCACAATAGCAAAACATCGATTTAAATGGGCTTTAGTGCTTTTAGATTTAAACTGGCATTAGCGCCATCTAATGAGAATATTATGTTGCTTGCTATTTTGATTGTGAACGCAAATCACCTATATTATCTACGCCAAAAACGGTGCATCAATTTTCATTTTAGGCTTTACCTTACCATCACATCAAGTTCCTTACGAAAATATATGCTTATTAATATGGAGTTAAATCAAAATATAGACTTATTAGCCCATGTGAAATTTTAGACTCTAAATGACATACGAAACACATATAGTTGTGCCGTTTTGACGTGATAGTTAATATTTGTTTCCTTAGGGCCCATGCTTCTTTTCAGGTTGATAGGTAATACATAAATGTGGTATTTCAGACTATACGTTATCTCTGTTTCAATTTTCTACCAAATTTGCTTAGTCTTTCCGACGTCACAGTAACCTTATAAGTAACCGATTTGCTATTTCTGAGTTCAAACTACGTCTGTTTCGAATTCCTTCAAAATATGTTCAGCCGGTCCAACGTTGTCCTGTAATTATTATGAATGTCACTGTTTGGATGTTTGTTACTTAATCATGGCGGAACGTATCAAGTGATCGGGTTGAAATTTGAAATAGAATTACATTATAGTCTGGCAGAACACATAGGCTAAACATTGCCTATGTATAAGTACCCTATGTATTACTTAAGCTAAACCAAGAATGTGTCTTTAATTTTAACTCAATACATTCAGCCGTTCCATTGTAATTGAGCAGGAAAAATTGAAACATTGACATAATTATATAATATTAGGAAAGCATAGGATTTAACAACAATTTAGAAAAAATAAAACGGGTCAAATGCAAATGGTACTCGCGCGCGAAGGGTTCTGAACCATTAGCAAATAAACGGATTTTATTGTATGGGAGCCCCCTGAATAATTTATTTTATTTTAATTAATTACTTTTAAACAGAACATAAAACTCAATATTATGTGAATAGTTAAAGGGTCTACCTGTGACAGGTACGATATTATTAGTATCGAGCAAGAAACGGTAAAAAAGCATGTTTGTTGTATGGGTGCACCTCTTAAATATTTATTTTATTTTTAGTATTTATTGTTAAAGCGGCAATAGAAATACATCATCTGCGAAAATTTCAACTGTCTAGCTATCACCGTTCTTGAGATACAGCCTGGTAACAGTCGGACGGACGGACGGACGGATAGCGAAGTCTCAGTAATAGGGTCCCGTTTTTACCCTTTGTGTACAGAACCCTAACAACGGTCTGCTTCGGTCACCGAAGCTTGTTAAACACTACCTTTAAATTTTAAACAGTGTTTGGATTGAAATAATACGTTTTCTAATAAGTTACGGCTGGTCTAGTAAGTTACAGCTGACCTAGTCGGGAGAACGGCGACTGTCGATCCGGAGACCCAGGGTTCAAACCCACGCGTACCACTATCTTTTCAGAGTCATGTTCGTAATGCCGGTAATTAAAACGGTGAAGAAAACACTGTGAGGAAACCGAAATCTACCTATAATCTAAGTTCTAAGTCATATGTCATCCACCAACCGACACTGGGCCAGCGTGGTGGATTATAACCTTGTCTCTCTCCTTGCGAGAGAAGGCCCCGACGCCCAGCAGCATTTAATGGGTTGTTTAGGCTGCTACTTATTATGCTGATATGTTTTCTCGAAAATAACAAAAATCTACTTCAGTGATCGGTAATTTAATTCTGTCATTCGACTAAATTTTATAAGAAGCTATGACTATGTCGTAACAGATAGATCTAATTTTATTTTAGCTGATTTTAGCTTTTTGTTGATATTTGAAAAACTACCTCCCTGTTTTTGATATCTAAGATCACCTCTGAAGTATTTTCTACCAAACAAAAAAGGAATTATCAAAATCAACTAACAATTAGCGGAGTTATCGTGTAAAATAAAACCAAATAAAAAAACATGCAACCCGATTGAAAACATCCTCCTTGTTTGAAGTCGATTAAAACCGAATGATGTTTGTTTTTCCACACAAAATATATCTTTGACAATTATTTTGTCATCCAAGACGACGCGACGCGATCACGTGGGCACTTTCTAGAATCTAGATATTCTGTGGATAGTCTGATACACAGAATACTTAGAAGTTAGTATGTACCGAACGCGCCGCGCGTGTCGTTATTATTTAATGTTTGAGTAATTTCCGAACCAACACACCGATATTGTTCAAATTTTGACGGGACAATATAAAAAATTTGTTCTTTCTAACAAAAAAAGAATTAATGAAATTAAACAACGCAAACATGAGTTACAACCAAATACACATTCTGACTTTCACCCCCTCCCGCAAGAAAACCACTCAGAATTTGGGGATCAAAAGTAGCCTACAGCAATGTCTTTAGTATAAACTAAAATCATGCCAAGTTTCAGCTGAATTGAATCAGTAGTTTCGGCGTGATGCGTGATCTCTATACAGAAAGACAGACAGACAGACAGACAGACAGACAGACAGACAGACAGACATGAAAGAAAAAAAATGCAGTTTTGCCATCAGTATCGACTATGGAGTGCCCCAAAAAAATTTTTTTCAAAATATCTTCAATGTACAGAATTCGACCCGTTACAGTTTTATTATAAGTATAGATAATGACTCGTTTATAGTTGTGTTTTGAGGTATTGTGTTTGCGTTTTGACCAATTTATTTTAAAAGTTTGAAGTTTGACTATCTATTAGTGTAATTGGCTGTTTTGTAAGCCGTACTAATATGTAAATAAATAAAGAAAATAAAATTAGAAATGCACCTCAAAACATGCTTCGCAAAAATAAAGATTTATTTTTCGGTTCACTACATTAATTTTGTCCACAATAGTTCACTGCCTAACATAAGATTCCCTCATGATAGGGTCTTGTTATTTTATTATTATTTCGACTCTCATTCAACTACCTACTATTAATCTGTGTTAAATTAAATGTGTGCATTCCTCAGGAACATTACATAAATATTGGTGGAATTTCACACACAACACTATTTGACCCCACACTAAGCAATGCTTGTACCTACTATGGCAGCCAGATAGCTGATATATTAGTTATATTGGTTTAAATACATAATAGAAACACCCAGACACAGAACAAATAATTATATGCATCAATGTCAATGACTGTCGTGAAATGATCTCTACTATTCAACTTGACCTTACCTTACAGGTGAACGTAGAATCGGACGCGGTGCGCGGCCGCCGCGGCGTCATCGAAGAAGAGAAGTTCTTCAACGTCCATTCCGACCACCGACAACAAATGAACCAAGCAACGCCGTGGATACCCGGCCCTCTACCTCCAGAAGACCCTACCACGAAGATATCCCTCACGAACGATGTAAAAGAAGCCCTACCATTATTCCAAACCACGGAAAGGGTCACTGACAAACCAACTGGACGAGGAGCGAGAGCCTCCAACGAAAACTGGATCAAACTCCCTTTCCTGGTGGACGTGACGATTCACAGTCAGGTGATATCCTAACTCCTCCACAACCATCAGGAGAACTAATCAACTCTCGAATGCCCCGCGTCAACTTTGTCACTCAGAACAAAATGCTCGAAGCATCCGAATCTCGGAACGACAAAGAAGCGGTGCAACGAGCAACGAGGACAGAAGAGCTAAGAACTGAATTTGTCCGACCCGAAGAAGAAGATAGAGCAAAATACAAGCCAGTTTATCCAAGACAAGCTATCTACTATCCTGACGAATCCCGCCGTCCGCTTTATGACGATCGGTATTTTCCTGTGGACGACATTTACAGACGCGCTGACCCGTATTACCCTGTATATGATCAGCGGAGGTTTTACCCTGCATACCCTGGAGGTACCCCGAGAGTTGATAGGTACGATGAACCTTATGATAACATTATTCCGAGAAAACCAAAGAGAATTATCTACTATGCTCATTTGCCTGAAGTGGTCAGAACTCCGCCAAGCGTCGACCTGAGATACCGGTATTCCGTCGACCCATACAGACGATTTGATGACGACGTGTATGCGAGAAACGGACGGTATGACTATAGATTCAGGACCAGATACCCCTATGCGCCTTTGAGGAAGGAAGAGAGAAATTACAGAGACTTAGCGCCGGCCGCAACCGTACCCAAAGACAAAAAGATAGAAGAGAAAGTAACTCCTACTCCAGTGCTACCCCTGAAAGAAGATAAGACGAGGAATGTCGCTGCTAACAGAGTGAATGTGAACCGGAACTTGATCAACAGCCATCAATACCACGACAGTGGTGACAGCTACACCGATGCTGTGAAGTACCACAACTCAGTGCGGTCTGATGATGGATACTTGAGGTTTGAAGAACCGCTCTTCCAAACCCCGATCAACGACCCATATCAACGGAAATACTAATTAAATGAACTCTGGCTTCGACCTATTCAATAAAAAAAAAAGCAGCAACATGTAACGTAGTATTTATTAATAGATGTCATTTGTATACATTTCACGAGATGTCCGATCCGGTTGCGAATTAAACGTAATAGCGAACCTCTGTTTTAATTATTCCACGACAAATTGTACAAGCAATAAATCGGGCGTTTAATTTAAAACAGGCCGGGGGTGAAGATGAATTTCATTAAGAATTAATTAATGTCATTCTTAAGCCGTTGTTTTTCCACGCGAATAAAAAACATCTGTTGGCGCGTGGCGCGACGAGTTTTCTTAAGGTAATTAAGTAATAAATTTTGCGGCAACATTCGAGGTAGGGGCCCGTTTGAGTGGGCGTTTAAGAAAATAGATTCAGAAGAGCGTACAAGCCGACGTGACTAATTAGAATTGAGGGCTTAAAAATCCTACGACGTGACAGCTTGTAATCAAGGGGATAGATTTGGTGGGTTTTTTTTGAGTTTTTAAATGGGGCTAGAGCGGTTTGCGGATTAATGCGAGGGCTATAAATTAGGCTGTAATTAAATGTCTCGTCTGAGGGCCCGCGGGCGAGGTCGGGACGAGAGTCTTAAATCATTTCCACGATTCAGCAACTAACAGCTGTCTTTGCTAATGTTGCGGTGTTCGTTTCAATTTAAATTAAGAATAGATAGGATTTCAAAATTTTCCTATTTCAGTTTTGGGAAAATGATTTAGATGTACTATAGACGAAACAGAATATAACTAAATGATTACTTTCTGAATGCTTTCTGGTGCTTGAAATGGACAAGGGTTTAATTGAAATTACATATGTATTTCCTGTTGTCAAAGTGTACTTAGATGCCTATAAGTAATTTAACTGTGGACAGTTAAATTACTATACATTAAATTAAATTACTAGACATATTCTAAAATTCTGAAAATTCGATACTCATTCGCGTGACTCCATTGGCATCAGAATTAGATATTATCTAGGTAGTACGTACTACGACTCATAAATTAAAAACACTTACTAACGGTAATAACGGTACACTCCGCGAGGTATAGGCTGAGCTTTGCATTAGTGTGAGTGATCACCAATCAGGCAGGAGCGCGGCGAGACAGAATGGCGCCGCGCCTAAGGCCGGTTGTCACACCTTCACTATCCACGTACACTCACACAAATGCAAATCTCAGCTTATGCCTCGCGGAGTGTAGTAGCATAAACATTAAATCAGGTGTTGTATCTACTTACTAGCTTATTCATTCAAATCTGTTCAGCCATTCGTTGCTCTCTGCAGGCTTCGGGACAAGAGGCTTCGGGACAAGAGGAAGAAGTGGGGAAGACCTTAGTCCTAATTATTTTCAAAATAAAATTAATCTTTTTTCAGTCGAGATTTTCATTCAACAATTGAATGTAAACTACGTAAGTAGCTTATTTTAAAATTTAATACACATCCTACTAATAGGTATTTTAATGTAAAATTTAGAATATTTGTTTCTAAATGACTTCGGAACTGCTGCACAAATCGTATTGAAACTTGAAAGTTTAAACACAGTTAGATTATAGTAGACTGGAATAGCACATAGGTATGCTACTTTTTACCTATTGCGAGAAAATATTGAGACCGGGAACTACAAGGTAAAAGCGCGGGGCGCTGCTAGTATGTATATATTAATACCTCCTGACTAACGTGAGGCCCCTGTATTGTGGAGCCCCCAGGGCTATAAATCCGGATCCGGCCCTGGTCAAGTCAACACTTCTACTAAATAAATACCACAAAGATACCTGAACATCAACAGACTGCTCAGAAGTAGGTAAGTACATTTTTACTACCGTGAAAGTCACAATTTCAATACGTACATAATCTAACAGGAAATTGAAATCCTCATAGAGTAAGATCCCAGGGCCGCCAGATGTCACGTATTTGCTGATGGATGAAATGTGGACGATTGAGTAGAGTTAGTACGTACTAAGAACACATGCTTACCCGCTAACTTGCTTAGACGGCCAATTTTGAGATATGGGGTCCAGAAGATACATTACTTACTTCACGTATTTTCTGATAACTGATTGTCACGTATGTGCAATATCTTTAAAAATAAGACCCCAATACTTCCGTCGGCCGTTTTGCTTAACAGACGCTTTAAAACTTCCAAAAATAATAGAGTTTTGGGGCCTTATTTGTAAAGATATTTCCTATAACATACGTGAAAATCAGTTATCAGAAAATACGTGAAGTAAGTAATGTAGCTTCTGGACCCCTTATCTCAAAATTGGCCGTCTAAGCAAGTTAGCGGGTAATCATGTGTTCTTAGTACGTACTAACTGTACTCAATGGTCCATATTTCATCCATCAGAAAATACGTGACGTCTGCCGGCTCTGGGATCTTGGACTATCACTTCTGACTGGCTACCATATGACTTAATTACGATGGTAACTAAACTATCATAACTGAACTCTTTGAAAGAGTTGATAAAAACAACTACAGCAAGGCAAAAGGTATTGAAAAGAAAGAAACACTTTAAGTTAAAAGTGTACAGAATGTTAAATTAAAATCTTAAAGTAACGGTTGTACCATATTTCGTTTTGACTGACTTCGAGAAAAGACGAAATTTGTTGTTAATTTGTATGCATTTTTATGTGTGTAGGTACGCCAGTTGAACTGGTTTTGATATATTTCTTACTTCGAATTAATTTTAATCCGTATTGGTCCCATTTCAATATCATGAAAATATTAAACCCCTAATAGGAAAAATTAAGGAATGATGGTCGCTTAGTTTTCAGTGTTAATGGAAAAACTATTAGAGTAGTACAAAATGTAGCAGTCAGTGATTGACAATTGACTCCTTATTGCGGACCTAGCTTGTTCCCTATTTGATTAAATATGGTCAAAGTTAGTCCTCTGAGCTCTGAGGAACTGAGCGGCGCTTGCGCTTTAACCCGTGTGCTTTCTGTTCCCGTTGTTTTTCCGTAATGTTTGTAGATTTTATGTTATTCTAGACTTTAATCTATCTCTGTTCCAAATTAATTACGACGTTCCGACGTGATTGAGCAACAAACATACAACCATCTAAACTTTCACATTCTTAATGTTTCATAGCAGGATGACAAAACGCCTCATATCATTAGACAAATAAGTATTCCGTCCTTTGTTAACAAAATTGTTATGTTATATATTTAGAAATATTTGCGATAGTGGCGGTCCCATTAAATTATATTTCTTTTTTGCCAAACCGTATGACACTAACCATCAAACTCAAATGGTCATGTTTGTATAAGTTTAGATCTACAAAGGTACTATACGATGGACAGAGATATAATACTTATAAAAGCAACTCAGGTTTCGAGTACACAATCAGACCTTGATTAACTAAATAACCGGACCCCTATTCACGATTTGTGGACTCTATATCATTGAGGACATCATTACGGGGTATTTTGTTGAAAAAGTGCCTTCCTCGAGTCGTGATGTTCACTTATTTTCGAGTGTTTTCGTAAATACAGCTCAATACTGTTAATTTATTATTGTAATAACTCTGGGGTGTATTTTAAACCTATCTAATTCTTAGTAAATGTACCTACCTATTTACATTTATTAGATAATCTAGTAACAGTTGTTTGGATAAAAGTACATAGCTTAAACAGCCTACTTTTTTCCCCAATAACTTTCAAATCAAAGCCAAGTCGGCAAAGTATGGCTTGGTAAATGACACACGCCCTCGAAAGATGTCTTATCTGGGAACGGAATTCGTCACGATGTTATCCTTCACTGTCAAAGCCAGTGTTAACATTCTCGTACATTTGGGAAAATCCTCGGAAGTGCAAAAGGTAAATAATACCATACGACTACCATGAAGTTTTTTCTCAAGATTTGATTAGATAATTAGATAAGATTCTTGGATTTAGTAACGTGTGCAATTGGGTAACACTTTAACAAATTTTAGCTAGCTACTGGGTACATAATTGTTGTTTTTGGGTGGATTGTACTTGCGCAAGCAAAACATGCGCCTGGTGGTAAACGAGTTCATCGTAGACCGAATCGTCGCTTAACATCGGGTGAGATGGCAATCAAGTGTAAACCTATAGAAGTAAAAAAACTAGAAACAAATTTCTACTCGTCTGGAAACAGTTTATTGGATTGAGAAAATGAGTCATTGCGTTATATTGACTTATGTAGCACTGCGTAGCGTTGTATTGTAACTCAGTATAAGAACACAGAAAAACAATATAAGACGGCGCATCCAGAGTGGAGTCCTTAAGGGTTAGTAAGTATAATATTACGTGAGCCTCGAACAAAGGGTTCCTCATCTAATTGGGCGCTTGTTGCGGTAACCGAATAAAGGGTTATTGTACCTGTGCCATTGTGCGCACCGATTACTACATTTGGTAGAAAAAACCGAAACTTATTTTGACAAATTGGTTATATTTCTGACAATTCGTTGATGAAATTTATTAGAGTAAAAGCTATACTAAAGTTACGCAAAGCTAAATAAATAAATATTGGTGAACAATTCACACACAACACCGGCTGACCCCAAACTAAGCAAAGCTTGTACCATGGCAGTCCTGATAAAATACTTATATTGTTTATAAGTTTTTATATAATAAATTAAAAACATTCAAGAATCATCAAGTTTACAAATAGAATATAAATACTTTAATCTCATTCCACATCAATTTTGTACCTAATATACCTACTGTAATGTAATACCTACATAACGAAATAGCCGTATCCTGCCACGCTTTGCTGTGGCACATTGTGATGCAAAAAATAGATAAAAAACAATCCTTGATGACGATTATACATCATTCTAAAATTTCAGCTCGATCGGTGCAGAACTTTTTGAGTTTTTGAAGCGTACACAAACCAACATAACGTTTTTATATATAGAGGTAAAGGTATCTACTAAACTTTTGTGATTGAAAATATGTCAGTGTTACTTTAAGTCGTATTATAAGCAAATCAAGCACTTCATGATTAAAACACATGTGCATAGCATGGTGCCCTGCAGAAAAAAAGCTGAAAGTAGTCAGCCAGTTTCATGGAAACTGAAAGATTGCGAAATCAAAATGAAAATACTAACCTACTACCAACAAAATAAATACCATTAAACCATCCTACCAACAGCTTATTTAACTCCCCATAATCCACATACGGTTATGGCTTAACCCAAAACTTAACCCTTAACATCTACAAGGTCCTCAAAATGGTCATAAAGCTATCCAAAACGAGACCGTAAAGTCGCCGTAACAAACTGTATCGGTAACTGGGTATTACGGCCTCGGAGTGTCTATTAACATGTCTATAACAATTTAGCGAATTGCTTTTCTGAGTGTGCGTGGTAGGTTTGCGAGGGGCGCGTGTGTGTGCTTGATATGACGCTGTCGTAGAGAAAGGGGTGATTTCAGGGTTAACACTATAAATTTACAGTAATTAAATGTAATATGAGAATTATGAGGAGTGTGTTCGTAATCATCTAATGCTATAACGGTGCAAGAAAACATTCTAAGTAGTAGTAGTACCGATAGAACTCTTTGCAGAAGATTTTTTAATGATTTGATAACTGCTAAAGTGCACTTAGGGTGGTGGATCTACTCCTTGTGTGAGCGAACGCTTCGAGTCTCTTTAGCAGGAACTTAAAGTAGCCTGTTGATGCTGTGAGAGAATAGACAGATATCGAGCTCTGATATATAGGTAAAGAGTGAATGAGTAGGCATAAAAATAATTATTAGGGCAATGTAATATGGTGTTTACAATAAATATAACATTTAAAAACCCGACTGCATAAAATCAACAGATTAAAAACGTAAAGTGATAAAACATATCACGAGTGTCTAAGGTCACTGCGGTGGTTGAGACGAATTTAAAGATATCTAAATTGTTCAAATCCATCCAGCTGTTTGAAAGATACGTGGGAATAAAAGAATTTACAAACATACAAGATACGCACGAAAAACATAGCCCTTCTTTCAGTCGGATAGCAACAATATTATGTAAAGAACCCTACATCTCACAATAGGTGAAGCCCCGTGTCGTAAAATCCAGTGCATTTCTTGATAGTAGGTAACTATACAATGTCCACCAATATAAACTTGAAAATAAAGAAGGCAGGTTTCACACAAGATACTAGCGGACGTTGGTATTAATAACTTTTGATTCGTAATAGAAACTTAGCTCCAGACATTTGGTCAACCCTACTAAGTCAAACTCTGTCCCAAAGTCAAGGGTCGTCTCGGAGACTCCGTTAAATTGATAATTTTCAGCTCCCTAATAACATAACCGTTACATCATTTATTCACTACCGGAGATATGATCCCGGTATCCAAATTAATATTTATTCCCGGTTGTCCCGTGTCCCGGGACTTTAAATTAATTCGGGAATTGTTCCCGAGTCACGTTAATAGTTATGATTGTTTAGTGAAATAGGGATTCGGGTAGTTTTGGCGTGTTGGATAATTAGTCCGGGGATTGTCCTTATTTGACGATGGTTTGGTATTATGACCTTTATATCAATAAAACTTAGTACGCGAAAAACTGATTATTATGTCTAATTTTATACAATATACTAGGTACCTAGGTACCTAGCCCTAAACTAAGCAAAGCTTCTGTTGTGGGAAGCAGATATCTGACAGAATTGTATTGATGTCTGTGAATTTTGTAGTGGTAGGACTCTTGGCAGAGTCCGCCTGGGGAAGTACCACACCTTTGCCAGTTATTCTACCGCCAAGCAGTAATGTGCAAACATTACTGTGTTCCGATTTGAAGGGCAATGTTTCCAGAGAAATTACAGGGCTTAGAGATATAAGATCTTAGATCTCTGGGTGACGAGCGCAGTGCAGTGCTAGGTAATGATTTGGACTCTTCATGTTCCAATAGCTGCGTGTCACTGTGCTGTTATGTGTCAGGCATGTTGCTTACCATCAGGCATACATGTCCTGATCGTCTTGTCACTCTTTATTTAAAAAAAAAAAAAAAAGAATACATGTTTTTTTAACTAACTTCAGCTGTCCCACTGCTGGGCAAAGGACTCTCTGAATTCCAAAACTTGTATCTAAAATACTAAATACATACCTACTTACGGGACAGAGGGACACCCAGACACAGAAGAAATACCTGATATGTTTTTATGACATAAATAATTGTTCTGAATGGGAATTAATAAATAATTGATAATGGTAACATTTTCATTGAATAATTCTTAAAAAAAACTAGTAGGCCTGGCAGATAGTATCCACCTATTTTAACCGGAAAAGCTTCGCCACATAATTTGATGAAACAAATGAAACGTTTTGTATTTTAGCGTCCTATAAAACTATTTCTAACAAAGCTACGGTTGACTTATCATCTTTTGATAGCTCATTGATTTTGTCTAAATTTATTTAATTAACGATGTTTTTCCAAATCTAATGTACCCACGCACCCCCGTACACACTGTGCGTAGATTTTTTAAGAACTTAGATTACAATCTGAAATGGCTCGACGATATACATAATTATATTACAAAAAAATTTAGACCTTTTCTGAATTCTATGCAGACAAAGTCTCAGATTGACGACAGTTATAAATAAAACAAGAATAGAAAACGGAATCTCCGAGTGAAGTAAGAGGGTCTTAAAATTTCAAACAAAGAGGTAAAAATAAACTGATAAACATTAAGTCGAATTTCTAAAAACTCAATTCACATTAATTAGATGATATTATATGGCTGTATAGCAATGAAACAAGATAATAAATTATCCGAAAAATTAATAAAAGTCCCATGTGTCATACGACATCGACGACAAAGTATATTTTTCCGCGAAAGCCTTAAAACCGCCATATCTCATATCAACGACGCTGCTTATTGGGCTTTATGTGACATTTTATTGATATTTTAAAATGACAAAGGAATCTGGCTTCTTAGAAGAATGTTTGTCCTCAGATGAGACATAATCATTGGAATACTTTGTAAACGGAATTTACGATAAGGTATTAAGTGATGAGTCTGAGGTTTAGCGAATGTCCGCGAAAGTTATAAAGACCTAACTAGGCTATTAAATATAAGCAGGCACATGTCCTAATGAGGGGAACAATAATAATTACTACTTATACAAGGTATTGCCATTATGCCTTCGTGGACAGAGTATCGTAATAGCATTGCTACTTTTGATGACAAGAGGGGAAATCTAATTTTTTTGATGACAAAAAAAAAAGCGCGAAAAAGATTTCAAAGATGTCTTGAACATCGCCGCAAGATTCCTAGCTTATCGGTTTTTTATCGGATACACTTCGGAGAGTGTGCAACTGATCTGCATGATCTAATACCTCCTTGCCCTTTTTTCTGTCGTACGTCTCGTAACTCAAAGAAGCGGCACCGTTTCATGTTGGATATTCCAAAGACACGGACGAAGAGGTTTGACTCTACGTTTGTGATAAGAACATCTAGGCTGTGGAATGAGTTGCTTGAGTGGGTTTTCCCCGATAGTTATAATCTTGGTGTCTTCAAATCGAGAGTGAATCGGTTTCTTCTAGGTAAACACGCTCCATCGTAGACCGCCATCAGGCGAGATGGCGGTCAAGTGTAAATATATAGAAGTAAAAAAAAAATTATAATAATACGTGAAGCGAAAATTCACCACTGAACATGACCTTGAAAGATTCTTAGAACATGTTTTGTCCCAATATTTACTACCCTCACCGGTAAATCTGATGGCATTCTTGACAACAAACTTGTGAAGTGTTCACTGAAACTTCGTTTTAAATAAACTGATAATAAAAACATGCATTCATCATAATTAATTCAAATTAGCACCTTACAAACCTTTTGCAACTGTTTTCTTTGCTATGCTCACAACAAGAAATTGTAATTTGCGTAAAACAGCAGATGAATACCTGCTCCAGATAACAGTTCCATTTAAAACAGCACTGCCAACTTTTCCGACTCATTCTGAAAACTTCAGATATTTCCTTGAGACAGAAATGCGGTAAAACTTCAACACTATGCTCGAACAACTCTCAACATTTCTTGATTTATACTTTTGCTGGAACAGCTTCAACCCTCAAAGTTTCACCAAACAAATTTTACTTGAAGTTGTCCAAATGAAAGAACTACACTAGACTAGAACGTTTTCGATTCACTTACTATTTCAATATTAAGAAAATCTAACGTGGCGCTGCGTTTATTAATTGAAAAGAGCTAGTTTATGTAATGTCGTTTTTTACACGTGTATCAAAGGTAAGCACGTGTATGGGCTAAGGTCATGCGCGAAGTCAAAAGACTACCTCGAGATACACGTGTTAAGTTCATAAAATAATTAGGGTAACAAAATAATTTATAGATGTAGAACTTCAATTGAAGTTCGCCTGGAGAGTACCTACTACGTTATAGCCAATTATATTAAGAAATAACGGATTCGCACATGAAGGCTTCCGGAGCAGAAAGTAACAATTAATATAAAAGTCTAACAATAATCAATTTATGACGTATTAAAATAAAACTACTTACCAGATCTCATTCAAACCAATATTCGTTGATAGTTTACATGATGTAGGTACATTACATCGTACACTTTTTATATTTTTGTCGTTCTCTTATTTTCGAAAGTACAGGGGGGCACACTTTTTACCACTTTGGAAGAGTTCCTCGCGCAAACTATTCAGTTTAGAAAAAAAAAATGTTAGAAACCTCAATATAATTTTTGATGACCTATCCATAGATAGCTTTACACGTATGGATTTGATAAAAAAAATTTGAGTTTAAGTTCTAAGGATGGTATATTTTTTGTATCAAAATCTTGATGCGGTTCACAGATTACATCTTCTTACCAAGTTTCAATACTATAGCTCTTATAGAAAAACTAGTTTTTTCTTTGATTTCGTTTGGAGTCACAAATTACGAAACTGTATATACACCGGTGTGGTTTTATACAAAAAACGAATGTGCTATATTATGTTTTTTCCTCTCGGTTAGTGACCTTACATGCAACTACGTTAAGGCTCACTTTTAACTTTTTTTTACTGTTTCCTTTTCATGTTCGTTACCCACCTAAAAATAGTTTTTTTGCATTAACGTGAGCCTTTGCGAAGGTGTTTAGGGGCAAATGATTAGAATACTACAGTTATAATAATTTAGAAATTATATGTGTTACTATGGTGACATGAGAAAAGATACGATTACTTATAACCTCATGTTTCGCGCCGCTCAATTTCACAAAAACTTCACACCTATCCAATGGTCTTGTAACCAATATTTTACAGACATTACAAAATTAAGCCATGCATCAGTTAAATTTACGATTATTGGCCGCGAAACAAGCATAAAGCTCTTCCGTTGGCCGTTGCTTGTCGCACGTCAACGTGCGGCGTCGCAGCTATACGCATGATAAACGCAGCGGCACCGCGCGACAAAGACCCCATTAAACTATACGACACGACTATAAAGTAGCGCTTACTGTGCGATGATGACGTGCCAAATTGTGGATAAGGTGCTCTACGTTTTTGCGCAGTAATCAGAAATCAGAATATAAAGATTTGAACAATACTTAAATAACATATCTTAATCTACTTATGGGTACAAATAAATAAAATTGGAGTGTCTGTATGTCACATCAAACTAACACCTTTTTACTAGTTTCAAATGAAGTATATACGGTAGGTAGGTACCTACCTATATCTAAAACACCTTTTTTAATTTTTTGCCTGTTCGTTTGTTTGTTCCAGTTAATCTTCGAAACGGCTGGATCGATTATAACGGGACTTTCACTGGATAGATAGTTAATATAACATATGCTACTCTTACTTCAGAAAAATAAATAGGGTTCAGTGAAAAAAATAAAACCCTCAAAATGCAGATGAAACAGTGGGTATAGATAGGTAGCTAGTTTACAAATAAAACTCACACGCCCCTAATAGTTACGATTTATAACACGATGGGTACGTCGCCATCGTTCTATAAACTTTTATTTATCGTGGAATTTTTCGGTTACTTTTTATGTTTTTTGGTATTGTGACAAAAAAAATAAAACTAAGATGCATAGAAAATTAGAACAGCGTCAGTAGATGAGAATCAACTCACATTTTTCATAGAAATATGTTTGTCATTTCTTGACTCAGGAAACTTAATCATTGATATATTTTTTATTAATTCTAAATATGCTATAAATTATTAAACCATTACCTGTTAGGTTCATAGTTTATTGTTAATTCGTTCTGTGTTCTTTTTTGGTGTCTTAATTAAAAGTCTATTTATCTATCTACCTCTATAATTTAATTTTAACGATTTAGATATCAAAAACATAAAAGACCAGTTTTGAAATTTGTCATCGCTACCTTACTAGTGGTGTAGCCTAAACTAATAAATGGAATGATGTAATCTCAGGATGTAACCATACAATGATGAAAAACATTTTATGTCATTCATTATTATTTTGTTTCTCTCTATATTTCGTTTCAAATAACATTTTAGGGTATTCATCAAACATCACAATGGACGTTGTAGTTTTTTACAATTATGGTAGAGCATACCTCTCGTCCCGATTGGTCTTGCAGTATTTCGCACCATACACGCATAATGGCGATCATTGCACGTTATATGGCCGTGCTGTGTCCGCGTTTTGGAATGAAACTCGCGTTGCCACGGACTCGTACTGACTGACGTAGGTACATTTACCGTCCTTTTTCAAACACACAAAGCTTACGTGAGCTAAAAAGTTGTCTCACTGGCAAAGTACTGCATGAAAATGTTCAACGTTTGTGATTTCAACAGAACACGAGGAGATTAAAATTAGGCTAGATACTCCTACGAATGTAAGACTCAAAAGTCATACTTATGGTGGCATTGATAGCTTTAAAAAAAAACCTTATTTTTTTACGTTCATTAGAAATAAGCACTTGGTATTTTATCTTCCCATTACTGAGACTTTCTCTCAACGAGAGAACGAGAGATAATCCACCACGCTTGGAGTTTTCGGGTTGCAGGATGACGCTCGAAATTGGTATTTCTTGGAACATCCCAGTTTTCTCAAGATGTTTTTCTCCACCATTTAAGCCAATGGTGATGACAAACTCCATCACGCTTATTTGATAAAACACCTACTTACAGGCGCAAGCACGATTCGAACCTCCAACCTAAGTATTTGTTTGGAATGCGCGTTTATTAATTCATTCGGTCGTTGGAGGTGATTCAGCGCTATCACTTTTGTAGTGGTAGGACTCTTGGCAGAGTCCGCCTGGGGAAGTACCACACCTTTGCCAGTTATTCTACCGCCAAGCAGTAATGTGCAAACATTACTGTGTTCCGGTTTGAAGGGCAATGTTTCCAGAGAAATTACAGGGCTTAGAGATAAAAGATCTTAGACCTCTGGGTGACGAGCGCAGTGCAGTGCTAGGTAATGATTTGGACTCTTCATGTTCCAATAGCTGCGTGTCACTGTGCTGTTATGTGTCAGGCATGTTGCTTACCATCAGGCACATGTCCTGATCGTCTCGTCACTTTTTACTTAAAAAAAAAAATCATTTTTGAACCTCTATTGTTTTGTATTCCTCGTAAGAAGCTTAGATTTATTTTAAAAAAAAATCCTGGATTCCATTTCTTTTCATTCCATATATGGATCTATAGACTATAATTAGCCTATGGCGGATTCCAATGTAAGCCATCAAAAAAGGACAACGTTTCATGTTGACGCTCCAAGTTACTGTTAGTATTAGAATTTTCATGTAACTTATTTATTATTTGTCAATTAAGTTTTTTAAATATTTTGTAAAAAATGTTGTAGGTACGTCATATGACTGAAAAGTCATCAATTTTAATATTAAATCATTTTTTTACGTATCTCTACTTTTTACGACGGATATATATATATATTTCATTTGTTTTCGCCTCTGTTAAGTAAATTGAAAGCCAAAGTTAAATCAGCCGTTAAAAAACAAATCAATCATTGGTCAACAGCTATCATTTAACTGAGTTCCCGAAAGTTATTTGTCAATCGTTTCTCACCAGAAAGGGTTGCAATAAATTACTCAGCTAAATACACAAGATCCCACTTTGAACTTTGGTACCCCGAAATACGAATCAAAATAAGTTTCAGATCACGTCAACATAGTCCAAACAAAGTTTTGAAATAAGTTATTCAAAGAAAAAAAGGTTTTGATGTCTTGGCAATAAAGGTGGGACGAAGTGTGTTGTGAAAGTGGTAAAAGTAGGGTGGCAATAAATTAAGTCTCGGAATCTAGGAGTATTCGTATCGGTCACTGATAAAAGTCCTCTTTTGCACGACCGGCTTGTGATCTTTCATTAGTGTTGTCTCGCAGCCGCAAACTATCGATAAAAGAGCCGATAGCATCGAACTCGTTCCCGTCTAGGCGCATTTATCTCTTTAATAATAGATACGTACCTAAGTTGTAAGTTATTGTGTTAATATCCAAACGACTATAAATAAATGTTACTATTTATATACTAATAAATTTGAATTTGAAGAAGTGATGAGAAGATAAAGTACTTTCAAACTTTACTAATTGCCATAAGTATTACGAAACGTGACTTAAGGTGAATGTTAATTTGGCAGAAGATATCTTAAATACACACAAATACACTACACTAACTTTAACCAAAAGTTTGCCAGGTTTTTGGCTGTAAGCACTAAAACAAGTTTGAAATATGCCAGTTAAATCTTTTAAATTAGAACGGAAATGATAACAAGAAATTACAATAAACTTTAAGTAGGTACGAATTAGACTCAAGTTGACCTCTATTATGATAGCGATATGGGAGTCGTGACCAGTACCACTAGTGTTAAGATAGCCAGTTTTGCAACCAGTAGACTCAGGCGTATTCTATTCCCGACAATCGATTACTAATCTTATCCCACAAAGTGCATCGTTAAATCGTTCCTGATAGAAAATAAAGGTAAGCCTGGAATCTGTATCTAAGCAAATAACAATATCTTCCACTCAATATCAATATCTTATTTGAGTTTCTTTAACACTGTAAAGTTATAATCATTATAAATAAACTAGCTTTTTCTTTTTAACGAAAAAAAAAAACAAACGAAGGAGTGTGTGCGTGTCGCATGAACCGATTTTGATTTTGCTGTCCAAGATGTCCGCTGACATAAAATGGCGGATTTAATATTTTTTCCCACCAACTCTCTCAATATGGAACGAAATCAAAACTAAAAACATGAAAATACATTAGACAACTTAACATTTTGATTAGATGTTTTGTGAAACATACTAATCTCCATTTTCCAATCCTTAAAACTGAGGATGCATATTTGTTACGCACCCTTATTGATGTTTGAATTTAATGTCAATTGTGAATAGATAACTATAACCCTATCACAAATGAGCAGGACGTAGCAAAAGTGTATTAAATAATAAATGTGACCGGATAGGTACTTTAAATATAAATATATATCGACATTGGGCAAACAAATTAATCCCATCACTAAACATGAGAGTTTTTTAATTATTAAAAAAATTATTT
>CM029787.1:18001480-18026480 GCA_017562165.1 Ectropis grisescens | reverse complement strand
TGTTCATACAAATGAATCATTTTATTCCCTAAAATGTATCTACTTTGCTTACAATATTATGTTAATTTATATTAAACGGTTTGTCCCGTGAAAGATTTTTTTTTTTTTTTAATTTTTCACCGTCCGGCAACTGTTAAAGAATTTTTTAAATCGTTCCGGTTGTTCCTGGAATTTATGGGATTAGCATAGAACATAGATAAAAAACAATTAAAAAATCCACTCAGTGATTGTGGTGTTTGGGAACCCTTATTAGGAGAATCCGACTAAAACCAAAAGATACCCTTGTCGAAAAAGACTTCAAAGCCTTGAACATCACCGTAAAATTGCAATCTTGTCGGTTCTTATTGGATACATTTCGGAGAATTTCCAACTAATTTGCATGATCTGATTCCATCTTGACTTTTTTCTATCTGACTGCTCGTAGCTCAAAAAGCGACATCATTTCGGTGTTGACGTTCCAAAGATTCGATATGAAATTCGAAATAAAATTTTGTTTGGCTTTGCTCAAAAATTATACAAGTTTTTGCCTAGCGTAGACCTGGACCAAATGTTTAGAATGTAGTGCTAGTTAGTTAATACCACAAAAATCGAAAATATTTCACCGATTTGACTTTACTTAAAGATATGCCTGCATTTGGCTCTCATAAGCCTTGAGAAACTGTTTTAAATGCGGTGGCTACATTTTCTTTGACGTCACTGATGTCGAAAATGTATATATTGACTAGCAGTGCCCCGCGGTTTTAGCCTCGTATTTTCCGTTCTCATTAGTTTCCCGCTAAAAACGTGTGCTAATCTAGACTATAATCTAACTGAGTTTCAAATATCAATCCGATCCATTTAACATCCAAACTTTGTCATTTTTAAGATTTGTCGGATTTGATTTTACTAAAAAATGTAACAGCTTTTTGACTCACAGTAACCAGAATCAATGTTCAAAATACGGCTCTTAAAATATTTATTGACTATTCGATGAAACTGTTTAAATTTCGAACACAACACCTACCAATTTAACAAAAACAACTTCACAAAACAAATTGTAGTAACGTCAACAAAAACAATTGAGTATCTTCAAACGTTTCCCTAGAGTAACAAATGAAATATTAAGTAGAAATTGGAGTTAATACCTGCCGGGACAGCGCCGCGTCTTGTGAATCATTCAGAATCGCGTTATAGAAGCGAGAACGGAATTAATATCACTTTTCTTCGTCTCGACGGCAATTACTGTGTTGTCCGTATCACTGCCTGCAAACTGGGCAAAGAGTAGCTACTCGTTCAGAAGCACAAAAAGTATAATCTATGATTGATTTTAACTTACTTCAAAAATACTTTTTTGGACTTTTTTTTGGCCAACCACGGTGATATAAGCCGTGGTTGGCAGTACTACTCGAATACTACATAAACTAGCAATAGTACCTACTTACAACGTATTTAGGCTGATGTCACCCACAAAGTTTACTATGACACAAAACAATAAGTAACAACGTAAAATCATTTTCTTATGATTGAAATTTGTAATTGTTTTATTTAATAAAACACTCTCGGCATAAAAGGCAATATTACCGTTGGTAGCGATCTTTTTCAGTAAAATTTTTGGTTACTACGACATTTTTACGAGTAAGTACGGTAGCGTAGCTACGTAGGTACGCATATAGATACGTACTTGCTAAAATTTCTTAATTACACAATAAAATAAATACCAATTACATGATATATGTATAAAAGCTAAGGCATAATTTGTTATAGTTTTATGGTAATAGCTAATAGTAAGTATACGGAATGCGTTCTGGTATGTTTTGAGGTTATACTCTATGTGGTTTCTCCCCCGGATTTATCCTAGTTTAGAGGGCGTCTGGGGAGCGTCCGGACTGGACTACATTTGTAATCCGGGATTTAAAGTCTAGGTTTGCCCAACTAACTCACGCACTGGGCCTGCACGCAGTGATTAGCCGATGAACTAACTCACTAAATTCTTACTAACATGATCACCAAAGATAACTAAATTAAATTTTTAAAGGCCTGAAAATACATAAAAAGATGTTTTAAAACATTTACAATAGCTTTAATTACACTAATTATTATGTTTTTAAATCTGTTGACATGTCCGGGTTCTGGGCTGTAAAATTCGGGGTTTTCAAAAGTTTCCTGATTGCCAAACTTTAGAAATAGCAACCCTACCTTTGTAGAATATAGCTGTTATATCACTTCTGTACTCCTTATTCAGTCCGCGGCATTCCCCGAAGAGGGCCCTAATTCGACGCGCGACACCGCCCGATTAAATTTTAATATTTGAAGCGAACGAGACTGCTTCGGAGACGATTGCAATGGGGAGCTAGCTGTCTTTGTGTTGTTTTTATGCAGATTGGTTACGTTTTGCGCCAATCTTTTGTCTTTTTCCTCTAGGAAAGTGATGAAATCAGCCAGTCAGGAACAATGGTGAGCATTGGCTTGCTTGATACAATATCGTGATACACTGCATTTGGTTCATATTTTTGACCAAAAATTTGAAACATGAACATCTAGTTAAAATTCTAAGAGTAAGTTTATTAAAAATTATGTGAGAAAAAATTCTTATAATATTATTTTTTCAAAGGTGTTGCGTAAAGATAATCGACTTAACACTTCTCTGGCTTTTTGGAAATCGATTGAAAATAAACCATTTCACTCAACCCATCGAAGTGCATCGTTTATTTGACAAGAGATGTTGTAGTAATCATAATAACTTTATCGGAAACATACGGCTAGTCTTTTTTTTTTTAATAATAGAGTGACGAGACGAGCAGGACATGTGCCTTATGGTAAGCAACATGCCTGGCACATAACAGCACAGTGACACGTCTAGTCGAGAGAACGGCTACCGCAGAGATCCCGGTTTCAAAACCACGCGCCCCACTGTCTTTTCGAAGTCACGTACGTAATGCCGCTAACTTAAAACGGTGAAGGAAAACATTATGAGGAAACCGACATGTACCTAGAATCTTTCGAAGTCATGTGTCATCCACCAACCCGCACTGGGCCAGCGTGGTGGATTATGGCCTTGACTACCTCCTTGCGAGAGAAGACCCCGAGCCCCAGCAGTAAGAACATTTAGTGGGCTGTTTATATGTTGTTATGTTTGTGAAATCGGAAAGATTCATGCAGACTCCAATTTTGAAGGTCCAAATATCATAGACACATGTCGCCTAATCACTGGCAGTTTTAAACAATAAAAGCATTACTATGAAATCTGGGATACGAATGAATTGAAGGGATTGAGCCCAGCAGAACCTTAGAAAAATCGAAATATACAGAAACATCTAAGAGTAACTGGTGAAATTATCGCTACGAGTGAACTCTTCTAGGCAACCGACGTGTGGAAAGGAAACATGAATATATGAATAAGAATATATATTAAAACTAGCGGCCCGTTCCGGCTTCGCTCGGATATTGTCACATAAAGCCCATTAATCGAAATAAAAACTATCCTATCTTTTAAGTCGGATCAATCTACACACGGTGTCCAAATTTGATTAAAATCGGCTAAGTAGTTTAGGAGTCCATCGCGGACAAACATCGTGACAGGAGATTTATATATATTAAAGATAATGGGGTAGGTACATAAAAGTTCACCGTTCAAAAAGAATGACTGAAAACAAAATACGTTAAAAATGCAGACACACAATTAAAGCATAACTGTGCATCACAATTTCCGAAGACTGCAGTCTCCTGCTGTGTGTAACCTACCAATTAAGAGGCTCGCGTGATGAACAGACTCTTTCTCCTCACTAATGCATGCAAAACAATACCTTTGTTCCTTAACGAAGGAAAGTAAGTATTGCACAAGTAGCACAAAGGCATCACACACCTGCGAATTAGCATACGAAATTAGCATTTATATGCGTGCAATTAGAGGCCAGATTGGTCTAAACCGTTAATTTCGTGTCGATATCCCGACATTATTCTAAGGTGGATGTTGGTTGCCATTAGTCTGTTCTGTGGAGAGCATTCGACCGGATGTCCTATTAAAATAATGGCCGAATTTCAATAAACATACATTATTCTTTACTGGCATTATTTTGGATACGTGTATCCGAATTAGATGTACGAGGATGTGTGATTTTGATACTTTGGTTGAATTAATTTGGTTGATAATTAATTTTGAGTTTTGTGTTGTGAATATTGCTTGATTTTGACTTTAATGTTGTTGTTATTTTCAGTTTCTGTTCTATTAAATTTAGGTATCCTCGTAAGTTACCCTTTATGTATTAACGCCCTAAGGCTAAAAATTGAAACACGAGAACAGATATTTTGTAAACAATAAGAGAATACCTAGTTAACTTTCGGGAGCGCGTTGAAATGTTTTTAAAAACTAATTTAAATAAAACTAACTACGTCTAGATGAGCCGAAGAGTATATTGAGACTGCCTTTGCTTATTACAATGAGGCTTTAAGAAAACTTATAATCTAACCCAGACGCAACTATGCATTTCTGGGTGGCATGGCGTGATGTCGCCTGATCCTGCGTAAGCGCAAACGCTAGGTCAGCAACTTATGCAGGTTCGCGGGAACATAACGACCTTTATACCAAATGAAGTAGCAACATGTTTGCTGAAAAAAAAACAATACTGTTTTCAACACACAAATATACTGGTTTCAAAATTACAATGAATATGTGAATTAATCAGAAGTACCTGGATGAAATTGCTTTAAACAATTAGATTATTCTGTTTAATTTATTTTTTCTGTGTATTAAATGCATAATAATAAAATTATGTATCTATCTTATTGGTCATCTACAATTACGCAGGCGCAATGGTGGTCTAAAGCGATTAAATAAACTTTTTTAGTATTAGGATCAAGATTAACGGTATAAGTATCCGCGACGTAGTGAAATGATCGCTGGCTACCTGTTTTACGCCTCGAGGATATATTTTGTTTTGTCTGCCATCAAACCGCATGCGATACAAAGCCAACAGTTTAAGGAAAACTCTTTTTTTCTTTAAGAGTTATATTGAAAATAAAAAGTGAGCTGATGAGGAGGAAAATATTGAAGTATGTCTCTATAGTGACTTTGTACTACTATTCAGACAGGAAACTCAGCCGCTATAACGGCGAATAAAACAGATCAATCACGATTCACTTTTAAATCTGTGTAAATAAAGTTGATCAATCTTTATTTTTCAAAACGGTAATTGTTGGATCTTAAAAGACTTTGATTTATATATCGGCGTAGATAACGACATTCTTAAAATTGCAGTATTAATAATGTCGTTATCTACTCCGATATATAAATATAGACAACGTTTTCGGTATTATCTCTACTAGAAAAAGTATTGAAAATTACCATTACACATTGGTATTCTTGAACTCTGATGTTAATACATTAGTTATGTAATATTATTTACCGTTGTTATATGGTGGAGCGATTCCCCATTATTTCGAAACCAACTCGGGAAAAAATACTTATAAGTATACTTGCAGACTAACATTTCAAGCAATAATATTTCTCCGACTCCAAAAAATAAAACAATGAATATCCGAACATTGATCAAGAAGAAAGGATAACACTCTGGCAAGCTAATAAACTTGAACGAAGCTGGGTCAGCTATTTCCCTAATTGGAAAAACGGTAAATCTATCGGTTCACCCCTTCCTGAGAGGTCACCCCCTCCCTAGGGATGCGCCGCCGTTGTAAACAACTCTTCGGTGGTCGTAAGCGAAATATTGCTGGCTGGCATCAAGCACAACCATACTGGCTAGTTAACGACTTTTGTATGCGGCGCACGTTCGAAACTTGAATTTATGAATATTTTTCGGAGGTTCTATTCCAATTTTGAATCGGAATCGATCTTTTGAACTCGATTGGATACGATTTTATTGTCCGATTTCAAAAGCGTCAAAGCGTAGATACGAATCCTGCCTGCACTTCTGGGTTTATTTTCAAGAGTACGAGTTTGTCATTTACTGGCTTTAACAGTGAAAGTTGACAGCATGCTGAAGACGCCAAAAAGAACATAATTTTTTGAGTACACGTGCCAACCGTTGGGATAAGTACGGTTTGAACAGAACTGAAAATTGGACTTTATAATATTAGTAAATTATTTATATTCTTATAATTTCATAATTCTACGTATTCCTTGAAAATATGAATATAAAATGTGTTTAAACTATGTTTTGATTTCTTTTATAAGTAAGTACGATGACTCGTATGAATTTCCTTTTCCAATCAACACAGAAGAGAATTTCTTGGAAATTTCTCACAAGTCCAATCTTGGTGTTAAAGTAGCCCACTCTGTATCTCGAGAATTCCTCGAGTCCCATGAGGCAACCGGAATCCCTTGCTTGAGGGCAACGCAGACCCTTTGTCTTTAATCGGACTTACGAGCAGCGAAAAGGCGGCAAGCTTTTTTACAGACTTTGTTGATTCTAGATTCGTATTTGTTATTTGAGCTAAATTAATTTATAATCTAAAGTTAGATAAGGTTTCATTTAGTTAGATTTGTGTACCAAGTCCAATATGTCTAATAAGATTGGTAAGCTAATTGCTTGTTAATAATGTAATCTTCGAAATGTTCATTAGAAAACATGTCTTGGAGTATTTTTGCAGACTACGCCTGGAGAAGTACAAAGAAGTTTATAACTTTCAAATTACATAAATTATTTACAATTTAAAGGTTTCCAGAGAAATCACAGATGAGATAAATCATTTTAAGGATATCTCTCGGTGATGAGCACAGTTCAGCATGGTACAGTAGTACGAGTACTAGTAGAGTACTAGGTACAAATAGTATTATAGAATCAACCTGAATAAACAGGTGAGTTGCACTGTGCTCTGAACTGACTTGTTGCTTACCATCAGACGCCTGTTTTCCTCGAGCCATCTAGACGATTTAGCTATAGTAGACGCCATTTTTTGCTTAACAATAACTAGGTAAAGCAGTTTATGCAAATTTATACAGCTTCAGACCCTTGGATCTGACCCTGGACCCTGGGATCCTATTCAACAACAATTTTTGAACAACCATTCCAAAGAAACACGAGTATATTCAACCAGTATCTATTTTTATTAAATATAATAGTTTCGCACTTCTCTTTGGCATACTGAACCCTAGTATAATAATTGGCTTGCCATTTTTACGTGTCGTGTGTCCCGTAACACCCCTCTACCACGTCTGTGACACACGTCATTTAGATTGTCGCATTTCATCACACGTCCGAAGGGGACGCTCTGGAACTTTATACTTAACTTTTATTTGTATTAAAAAGGTTGTTAACAACGTGTATTAAACATGTTAGTTGTATTTCTCCACTCAGAATCTTGCAAATGGATCAAAAACGGCACTCGGTAGATAGTTAGCTTCTTTATAGCACATGCTTGTAATTGCTAAATTGCATTAATTTTACTGGTCTAATTGAACATATACTATGAGTGAACAATAAGTATATACTATGAGTTACCTTTTGCTTTTGTATAGATTAGTTGCATATAGGTATGTGTTAAGTTCATCTTATTGCTTTATATTGTATGTATTTAATTTGGAGACTGCCTCAATTTTATAGTTAAGTTGTGTGCATGCTTTGGATAACAGTTTAGAACATCACATTGGAATTTGTCTGTTTTGTTACTATATTAACTGTAATCTGTTATGTGAGCCTAGTTAAATAAATAAAATAAAATAAACAACTAACATAGAAACTTTCTTCACAATAAATCCAGGCCAATAGATTCCAAAACATCTTTATGAACAATACCCTCTGTTGACCCAATCTGTTTCAACACAATGACAAACTTTCTTTGACCCCAGACCAGCCATTTCAGAAATGGGCCATTATTTTTTCCTTCCCATAAAGGTTATGGTAATGTTAAGGGGTTTTATCACGACTTCCGTAGGGGTTCCTTTCGAATGTACTTACTAGAGGTGCAATGGTATTAGTATGAGTCGTTGTGATAACTATAATATGATCCCAAAAAATGTGTTTTGACATTCTAGCAAGTTAGATATCTTAGTTTAATTTTTTTACATCCTTATTATTTGTTGCTTATTTAAAACGTAATGCGACGGTAGACATGTATATTAATAAAATATTTACAAAAGGAATAACTTAAGTGTGTAGTAGTGTAGTGGTAGGACTCTTTGCAGACTCTGCCTGGGGACCACCTCTTTGCTTTACTTTGTTACTCCGCCACTTTGTTACTCTACTGCCAAACAGTAATTACTCTGATCCGGATTGAACAGCAACATTTCCAGAGAAATTACAGGACAATGAGATAAATCATCTTATATATCTGGGTGACAAGCACAGTACAGAGTAAGGTAATGTTTTGGAGTCTTCATGCTCTCACTATTTGAGAACATGAAGACTCTGAAGACTGACTGGCACTGTCCTGTTATGAGCTGATGTGTTGCTTAATTATTGATTCTGGGCTCAATAAAGCGATCCCCACACTGAAACGCACCACGCTGCATGTTATGCAGCGTGGTGCGTTTCAGTGCGTACCGATGCATCTACGCGCGTACTTGCAGGAGTGCAAGTACAAGCATTGTTGTGTTTTGTGAATTCACGGCGGCTCTGACTTATTTCATTCAAACACAAGAAAAACCCGTCCTAAATCACGCATGGCACTGCGGGGCTCTGTGTGTCATACCTTGCGCCTCGCCCTACATCCACGCGCAGAGGTGCGTGTTTCTCCGCATGTAGGTGCGTGATCTACATGGACGCGCGTGGACGCATTTTCGGTGTTGCACGATTGGACTGTGCGGGTTTTCTATACAAATCGAGATACATACAAAGATGGAACACGCATTCATGGACTACGCTGCGTGGTGCGTGGCAATGTGATGATCGCCTAAAGTGAAGAATGCCATCACACAAGCTTTGCTTAGTTTGGGGTCAGATGGTGTTGTGTGTGAATTGTCCACCAATATAATATATATATATATATATATATTACTAGCTGAACCCGCTACTTCGTTCGCGTAAGCAGATGTTTCTGACTTATACATTAATTGGAAGTATCATACGTCAAATATTTGGATAAGTAGTCATTGAAAAACCTTTGAGTTTGAGTGAATTTGTTTTTCCACACAAAAATTTGTTGAATTTTATCATCTTTATTTTTCTTTTTTTAAACAAAATCAAACATACTTAGTAAGGTTTCGTAGTATCGAACATAGCCGCAAGTGTTAAGTTTGTAGGATTTTTATAGGATACATTATGAAAAGTCTGAAGCTAATGTGCATGATCTGATACCTACTTACCTATTTATTTTTATCCGCAAGCTGTTTTCTAGCTGTTATCCGCGATGTGTGTGGAATCAAAATAATTAAAATTTTGAGTTTTAATGATATTCAAGCAAGTTGAACCCGTAAATCTAAGCCAAGTCCTAGTGAAATGTTAATGTATGAATTTAATTATAGGTAACACAGAAAAAATCAAGAACGAAAGAATCCAAATTTGGCATCATAATCCTTTTAGCAGCAAAAACTTATTAGTACAATTTAGAATACCATTAACGCCACCTAGTGATGAAAGAAAAAATACATACCACAATACGAGTAGCAAAACATCGATTTAAATGGCCTTTAGTGCTTTTAGATTTAAACTGGCATTAGCGCCGACTAATGAGAATATTATGTTGCTTGTTATTTTGATTGTGAACGCAAATCACCTATATTATCTACGCCAAAACGGGTGCATATATTTTTCATTTTTGGCTTTGACCTTACCATCGCATCAAGTTCCTGACGAAAATATACGCTTATATAAATATGGAGTTAAATGAAAATGTAGACTTATTAGCCCATGTGAAATTTTAGACTCTAAACTACATATATGTGTTTCGTATGTCAACCCATATCGTTGTGCCGTTTTGACGTGATAGTCAATATTTGTTTCCTCATGGCCCATGCTTCTTTTCAGGTTGATAGGTAATAAACATAAATGTGGTATTTCAGACTATGAGTTATTTCTGTTTCAATTTTCTACCAAATTTGCTTAGTCTTTCCTACGTCACAGTAACCTATAAGTAACCGATTTGCTATTTCTGAGTTCAAACTACGTGTGTTTCGGATTCCATCCAAATATGTTCAGCCGTTCCAACGTTGTCCTGTAAATATTATGAATGTCACTGTTTGGATGTTTGTTACGTAATACATAGAGTACTTATACATAGGCAATGTTTAGCCTATGTGTTCTTCCAGACTGTAATCTAATTCTATTTCAAATTTCAACCCGTTCACTTGATACGTTCCACCATGATTAAAGCGGCAATAGAAATACATCATCTGCGAAAATTTCAACTGTCTAGCTATCACCGTTCTTGAGATACAGCCTGGTGACAGACGGACGGACGGATAGCGAAGTCTCATCAGTAATAGTCCGTTTTTACCCTTTATGTACGAAACCCTAACAACGGTCTGCTTCGGTCACCGAAGCTTGTTGAACACTACCTTTAAATTTTAAACAGTATTTGGATTGAAATAATACGTTTTCTAATAAGTTACGGCTGGTCTAGTAAGTTACAGCTGACCTAGTCGGGAGAACGACGACTGTCGATCCGGAGACCCAGGGTTCAAAACCACGCGCACCACTATCTTTTCAGAGTCATGTTCGTAATGCCGGTAATTAAAACGGTGAAGGAAAACACCGTGAAGAAACCGAAATCTACCTATAATCTAAGTTCTAAGTCATGTCTTCCACCAACCGACACTGGGCCAGCGTGGTGGATTATAGCCTTGTCTCTCTGCTTGCGAGAGAAGGCCCCGACGCCCAGCAGTGGGAACATTTAATGGGTTGTTTATGCTGCTACTTATTATGCTGATATGTTTTCTCCAAAATACAAAAATCTACTTCAATGACAGGTAATTTAATTCTGTCATTCGACTAAATTTTATAAGAAGGTATAACTATGTCGTACAGATAAATCTAAGCTGATTTTAGTTTTTTGTTGATATTTGAAAAACTACCTCCCTGTTTTCGCTATCTAAGATCACCTCTGAAGTATTTTCTACCAAACAAAAAAGCAATTATCAAAATCAACTAACAATTAGCGGAGTTATCGCGTAAAATAAAACCAAATAAAAAACATGCAACCCGATTGAGAACATCCTCTTTGTTTGAAGTCGATTATAACCGAATGATGTTTGTTTTTCCACACAAAAATATATTTTTGACAATTATTTTGTCATCCAAGACGACGCGACGCGATCACGTGGGCACTTTCTTGAATCTAGATATTCTGTGGATCGTCTGTGATACACAGAATACTTAGAAGTTAGTATGTACCGAACGCGCCGCGCGTGTCGTTATTATTTAATGTTTGTGTAATTTCCGAACCAACAGACCGATATTGTTCAAATTTTGACGGGACAATATAAAAAATGTGTTCTTTCTAACAAAAAAAGAATTAATGAAATTAAACAACGCAAACATGAGTTACAACCAAATACACATTCTGACTTTCACCCCCTTCCGCAAGAAAACCGATAAGAATTTGGGAGTCAAAAGTAGCCTACAGCAATGTCCTTAGTATAAACTAAAATCATGCCAAGTTTCAGCTGAATTGAATCAGTAGTTTCGGCGTGATGCGTGATCCCTATACAGAAAGACAGACAGACAGACAGACAGACAGACATGAAAGAAAAAAAATGCAGTTTCGCCAAAAAAAATTTCTAAATATCTTCAATGTACAGAATTCGACCCGTTACAGTTTTATTATAAGTATAGATATCAACATGCAGTCATCCAGGGGACACCATGACACACCAAAAATTTGACTTGCTCTTGACCAGTTTTTCCATAGTTAGGTATATCGTTTTTAGGTAGAATACAAAAGTTGCGAATCACTAAGTACGCCGCACATATTCTAGGGATTGCGAGGTTGTCCCTACCCTCAAGGTGGAGTATTGTAAGAACTTATCTCTTGCATAATGGATACGCCCTGATAGGTTTCCGTAAGTGATTGATAGAGGCCGTATTGTGGGTACACTCGCGGTGATGATAACGCTTTCGATGAAAAATTTAATTTTGAATGATAGGCAAATACAAAAGAAATATAATCTTTATTTATATTGGTGGACATTTCACACACAACACCATCTAGCCCCAAACTAAGCAAAGGAGACGGCTCATTTCTGCCCCAAGTCGTTTCAAGTTTAGGTACGTAATTAGCCCCGGAGACCTAAAAAAGTTATTTACTTAAAATAACATATAATTAAATAATGACTACTGTACATTTCATACTAACGTGCGAAGCGGGGATTGAAAATTGGTGTTATTAAAAAATACTATGATTGTACTTAAAGTCAGCCATGTTTTGGCGCCAACGTTAAAAAAACATGTCACCTCATTGCATTATTTTTTTTAACGTGTTGTATTTTTGCGTGGTAATATATAATATAAATGGTGGATTATTAAAAATTATTTCATGTTCATGAACGAGTTTCTTTGACGATTTTTAGTAAAAGTCGAAAATATTTAAATACGTAATATGGGAAAACACAAAAGACGTGTGACGCCAAAATCCTCTCAGTTAAAAAAGAAGTGAATAAAATTGACACAACATCCGATTCGCAAAGAGAATGTAAATTACTACGTATACCGATTCGATCACTAAACTTACACAACACATGGAATTTCGTTATTTTTTACTAATTATATAATATATAATATTCTTACTAATTCTTACTTACTAATTCTTAATAGATATTAAAAATCCTATACAATGGTCCAATTTTGGTCGAGTCTCATGCACTTTTGCTATGGGGCAAATGCCCATGGAAAATGGGCCGTCTCCTTTGTACTATTGGGAGCCAGATAATTGATATTTATTTTAGATACTTTATTTATGTTTATTTTACATGTTAATCGAAATTGATTTAAAACATTTTGAGAAGAGTAGGTTTTAAATTGTTTTTTTGAGATTTTGACCGAAACTTGACGCAGGACCAAAGAAAATATAATGACAAGAAAGAGATTTAAATACCCAGATTGATTACTCTACATCGATTAAACTTTGCCGAAAAAATTACAGATTTTTATCTTAAGTAGGTACTTAACTTTGAGTAGGTAAGTAAATTTCCGAAAAAATATAAATTGCTCTCAATAATTATTTTTTACTTCTTACTTATTATTTATATTATTAGTTCTTAGTTTTTGTTATTATTATAATTAAATAAGTTTTAAATGTTGTAGGTATGTTCATTTTTGTGAAATAGTCTACAACGTTATTTATTCAAATCACAAAACAAAACAATTAATTTATCTTAAAAAGTCATCCGAATGTATCTACTCACCACAAAAGGAATCCAAAAAGCTAATGTACTGCGCCTGCATCAAAAACGAGCACCACTCAAACTTAGAGAAAAAAAAATGTTTTGGAATTACGTTCAGTATCCAATCCAAGATACTAACCGCGAAAAACAATTCCGGACAAAACTACATCTCCATTAAAATATATCAGTAGTCATACGATGACGGATCGGCAAAGTATTGTTGTGCTAATGTTGCTGGTCCAGTGCTGCCAACAGAAAGTTTTTAATGTGCCCACGTCATCTGCCCACCCCTGGGACCGACGAGTTCCCAATGATATATTCGTGTTCTGAGTTCGGCGATAAATCAATAAGTTATGAAGGTAGCATTGCTTTCAGATTTGTTTGATGGTATGCTAAGTTCTGGTATTTTTTGGAGAATTGTGGTCAAAATCTTTAATATAAATTCTGGTTCATGAAAATTCAGTCCTATTAAATATAGTATACTGCGCGAATACTATAAAAACTAAACTTTATCTAACGAATACGTTATTTTTAAAAGCTGTGCGGCACGGTGATTTTATTGGCAGACATATTGTTTACCAACAAGAGCATATTATCTTGTTCATTCTTACATTCTATTTTTTAGAAAAACAAGTTATTTAATAAACTACTAGTACCTATTTTACGAGTTTATCGGCATTTAATTTACAAAAAAGCTATGGTCTGCAAAACTGTGCTATTTCGGGATTAAAAAGGTAAGCATTTTACCGACCACTAGTATGCGCTTGACCATCATCTCCTCTTATGTTAAGCAACGACGATGAACACTCAGAGCACACAAGAAAACCGATAACCTACCCAAAAATTAGATGTCCTTGCCACGAATATGAAGTCAAATATAAAAAGGGTAAGGTACTCAATCAAACTACAAATAACAACATATTGCAGCAGATCTAAGTCCCAAATTTCATAGCAATCCGAGAAGATTGAACGCCGAACATCCTAACTTTTAAATACGTTTGTGAATCGAACATGCTATCGCTATGCTACCAAAATCAAAATTAGAGTCAGAATAATTTATTGTTAAACTATGCACAAACTAAGGCTTACTGTTTACCTATTTTAGTATGGACTTTTCTATAAATAATTCCATTGTATACCCTAAAAATGTTGAAACAGCACTCAGATTTGCTAATGAATCGCTACACCGACTGTTATTTCCGAATTTTCTCGGATTTTTATCGTATCCCGGTGCAGCGGTAGTGGACTATCAATCATAGCGATTACTGGGGTGACATCACGACACTACTGAACGTTTGTAGATAGTCGTAGTTAGGGCTGCCAGGCCGCCAAATCAAACAGCCAGATCAGCCAGTTTAACCGACATTTAGGTAAAAAGGCCGGAGACTATAATATAGAACTGATCGTAGCTCGAAAAAGCGACATCGTTTCATGGTTGACGTTTCAAAGATTCGAACTTTTCTCGTAAAACTAAGTGACACTAGATGAAATATTGATTACATTTTAGCTTCATATTACGATATTACAAACCAACTATTTTAATTCTCATTTCGGAATGGTAAAAATATCCGACAACATATTATTTTTTAATCTTTATTTCTAATTAATTTACTATTTACCTACCTTAAAATTATTTTCACGGTAGGCTAAGTTCAGAAATGATTGCATTATACCACTCTGAATTACACAAATAAGAAAAAGCTAAATTTACTCTGGAATATTTTACAGGACAGCAGGTAAAAACGTGAAGTACAGATAGTGCTTCATTCAAATAAAATACATTACCAATGTTGAGATCCTTAAAATATAAAATGTATATTCCCTAGCTACTTTTACCTAGGTATTTTATTACAATTGGTTGGTGTTTACGACATTGGGAGAACCCTTCCAATCCACAAAATTGCCTTCAATGAGTATTCAAACCCAATAACAATTGATAAATTGACACCCACATCTACAAACAAACGACAGAAGCCGCAGCATGCAAAAACAGATTCCAAAAGTCAATTTCCAAATTGCCCGGCGACTATAAAGTCAACCCTCCTTAATCCAATCACACCCCGTCCTTGTCAACGTTTTGTTTTCTCTTTTGTAACCATCTAAACAAGACCTCTTCAACCAGAGAAAACCACAAATCGTTATACTCGAAACAAGTAACAAGAGAGGTCCACTCTAAGTGGGTAAACGCATAAAGGAATCAACAGCACCGCCAAAAAAGACCGAAATCGCTTCACAAAAAAAGAACACACGAAGAAAATAATCCATTAGTTGCGTGCCGCGCAAATGCCTCGGTCGTTAAGGGGATACAACACGCGAAAAAGATCAAAAAGGATTCGTATTTCGAACACGGGGATTCTATTATTTCGGCCAGTCAAAACGGGGGGTTCGAAATTTAAAATGTACTTATATTCAATTCCTATTTTCAGTTCCGTTTTTGAAATGTATTTCTTTTTAATTTTCATTCGGATCTATGCGAGCTTGTTTTCGGACATTTTCGGCCATTCATAGTTAACGTGAGTGATCTTTTGTAGGGGCTCTCTGTGAAATTGGAGAGGGCAGTGTTTTTGCCTCTTTGTAGAATCAAAATTGGCTTTCTGTCGCGTTTGTGTACAAAATCACTAGCATTCTTCGTATCACGGATGTTTGAAATTTAGAACACAATCTGAGACGAAATGTTCAAAAAAAATATTTAATAGTTCGATGGGGTAAATTTATATTCCCGTCAACCAATTTTTCAATAATAGCTTAACTAAAAAAAGACAATATTATGTACTTAGTCATAACTAATTTTTAGAGTCATAAGAAGTTTGCGAAGTCTTCAATTCCTCTCCTGTCATTTACAAAAGCGTGTTTTAACTGCAATCATCATAATACATCATGACCACAAAGATCCAAATTAAAAAAGACAAAGGTATATCATAAAAATGGAAAATATCATGTAGAAATGGTAGGAAAAATTAAATAATTACATAAATATTATAATTAACATAAATATTATAATTAACATAAATATTATAATTAACATAAATATTATAATTAACATAAATATTATAATTAACATAAATATTATAATTAACATAAATATTATAATTAACATAAATATTATAATTAACGACATTTTTTGATTTTTTGATTATATACATTTATTGCACTTTATACATTCTTTGACATTCCTCACATGGATGAACTGCAAGATCTACTACTGCAAAACCTTAGACCCTGGATGGACATATTGATCAAACTCAAAAACACAAGACAATATCCAGATGAAACACAAGACGTTGGCGAAATTGTGCGCACCAAACATTTATCTCACACAAATATATATCACAACCAAATAGAAGCCAGAAATGAATCGAAGATGAAGAATCAGATGACATAAATAAAAACCAGTAATTAATAGAAGATGAGGAAGAAGAAGACTTCAATCAGCTGACTATTATTTAATTTTTTTTTTTAATTAAGACTATAACAAATTGTCTTGCCAGACATATTGCATGCCTCTCGCAGAGGCCAGTTTGTATGGGGCAACTTTTAAAATGTTTTGTATCATCTTATCTTACCTACAAACAGCAATAAAGATTTTTGTATTTGTGTTTGTATAAACTTAAATGCAAACTTAATGAATGACGGGAATAAGTTCAAACTTTTATTGTACAAATGTTGTATTTTATTTGTATTTATGACATTAATAAATATTTAAATAATAAAAAAAAATGTCGTAGAATGTAGACCATAAATAATTATATCCTCTGTAAGTCTCATATAGTTGATATCAATTGCATCGGTTACAATTGTTTTTCACGATTCAAGTCACACGTTCAACTTTTATCGGTGCTTACCTATCTGCTTCAAAAAGCAATTCGCACAAGTCAAAGCTATCGAATACTTTAAAATCCGCTAGAGACGTGACCCCTCGTTTTGGGGTGAAATGTGGCCTCTCAGGGGCCCGTGACATACATTCTAATAGTTTCATTGGGGGAAGTTTACTTAGGGAACTGCAAGAGCCACTTACAAAATAAGTATTGGGGAACTTGGGATTGATGCTACTCCTAAAGTTGAGGTTTTGAAAACTATTACGATACCTTTCGTTTTCTACCTGTGCTAGTATATTTAAAGATAGCGTAGAACACGGTAGAATAAATAGATATTTATCTATACTACGAGTATTAAACGTAATCGTAACCAATACTAGTGGAATAATTTAGTAATTTGAAAATTTCAAACGCAATCCCAACCCTTAAAATGTGTTAGGTATTGTGAGATCAATAACTTTCGTAATCACTAATATTTAGTCGTAGTTTGTGTACGTACGGACGGATGTAAGCCTGTTTATTATTCTTTCATGCAAAAACTATTGAATGTGTTCAGGCAAAATTTGGTTTGTGATGGACTTCAGCTCAGTTGTATCAATCAGGGAATACCTGATCAGGCAAATATATTACAGCTTAGTCTTTTTTTTTTGGTATAGAGTGGCAAGACGAGCATGACATGTGCCTGACGGTAAACAACATGCCTGTCCATAACACCACAGTGACTCTCAGATATTGAAACACCCAGCTAGTTAATAAAGTCTCTATGCCCAATAATTTCACTGGAAACATTGCCCTTCAAGTCAGATCACAGTGATGTTTTCACATTACTGCTTGGCGGTAGAGTAACTGACAAAGATGTGGCTGGTGGTGGACAATTCACACACAACACCATCTGACCCCAAACTAAGCAAAGTTCCCAGGTTGATTCTGCAAAAACAGCCACTACAAGAGCCTACCACTTTCCAATTGAATCTCAATGTGACGTGTCCAAAAATTCCCATTGCCGGTCAATATGGCGGATAGCCGTTACTCGTGTGACTTCTTTGTTCGGCCTTGGAACATCAACTGGTATGTCCAACTTCTTTGTTCGTAAATAAATACTAAATAAATACTGTACCTCCATCCCTACAAGTCAACGCAAACTTAATCTACCAAGAACATCCAAAAACATCACTTAAAGAATTTCCCCTCGTGCGGAACCGGAAAAATCCGGTTTCCAATTGGATCTCACGTCACTGTGACGTGTCCTCACGGAAGATTACCCATTGCCGGTCAATATGGCGGACAGCAGTTACTCGTGTGTGAAATGATAGCCCTTAAATTTTAAAAGAAATTAGATAGAGCAAAAGCTTTTCGACAACCCTAAGTAATAGGTAAGTATTTTTTTCTTTTTAAAGGCTTGTTACATTTGACTACACCTTAGACTACATTTGACTGCGGCTTAGACTAGGCTTATTACATTAACAGTTGACTAGTTTAGTCAAAGTCAAAGTACTTTATTCATAAATGTACAATTTACACGTCAAGTAATAAAAAATAAAAACAAAAGAAAGAGCATACAAATTGTAGTCTTTATTGAATTCAGTATAGTGTAATAGCATTCAGTAAGCTACTAGCATACAAAATTCAGAAGCGAGGATTGCTTGCGGCTAACATTGCCTCTAAACTTACATTTAAATTCACAAAATATAGCATAATATTATATAAATCTTAAATGACGGTTGTAGCTTATCCCTATCATTATTTGAAAGCTTGAAATTGTTGCATATTACGATTATAATATACTCGTACCTATCGTGAAAAATAATATATACAGCATGGTATGACAATATTCAGAAACCGTTTTAGACAAAAAGTTCCCCTTCGAAAACGAGAAATATTTTCAAAAGTAAATAATAATAGTAAAAAACTAGGGGAACAAATTCTTGTCTCTCAAAAATAAACAATTTCCCCAAAACTTCCTCACTCAGAAGCCCCAAGGTTCCGTCAAATGTTCAACTGGCATCCCGCAAATGTCTCGCGGTTTTGAAACGTACACATTTTCAGAACTTTTCCCGTGTAATATTTCAGTGCTACTAATATTCAGTCAGAATAACTTTCCGTCTTTGTTCTTTGTGGGAATTCTTCAACAGGGAGGGAGCGTTGTGGCCGTCACTTAGGCTCCACTCACACTAAAGGAGCAGCGACGCGTAGCGCAGCGAAGACTCATGTTAATAAAATTATTATGCCTGTTAATGTTTCGCCAAACAGTCACTTGTTTTCTAATAAAAAAACATGACAAAGCATCTGTAATCAAAGAACAAATATGCAGCGACAAAGATTGTTAAAATAAAACCCTCTACACACGAGCCCTAAAATCAGAGGAAATTACGTAAAAGTAGTGAGAGAGGACCCAACATCACACCATATGATTGGTGATTTATGGTGCGATGTAGGCTCCTCCCCACTACTTCTACGTAATTTTCCTCTGATTTTAAGACTCGTGTGTAGAGGGTTTAAGGCTCAAATCATACCAAACGATGCAGCGGCACGTGGCGCAGCGACGAGCAGTTTCATTATAATACTTTTTAAAACCTTTTTACACTGTTGTAATACATACGTACACTAGCCCCACTTTTATATCCGCGTAGATCCCGTTCCCAGTTCAGACTAAATATCTAAACATGTTCCAAATTTCAACTCGACCCGTTCAGACGTTCCAACATGGCAGAGAAACAAATATCGAAACAGCTAAACATCCAACCTTTCACATTTTATAAAATTAATAGGATAATTCCTTTGAGAAATCGTGCACTGTCGCTAAGTACGTAGGAACGCGATGGTTCAAATTTCTCAATCAATACAATGTATTATTACGAAGAATACGAGTATAAGGTTTTAAATGGCGTTACAATGAAAATGCTCGTCGCTGCGCTACGTGCTGCTGCTCTTTTGGTGTGATTTGAGCCTTATTTTAACAATCTTTGTCGCTGCATATTTGTTCTTTGATTACAGATGCTTTGTCATTTTTTTTAATAAGAAAACAAGTAAATGTTTGGGGAAACATTAACAGGAATAAGAACTTTTATTAACATGACAACGTATTATAAAAAACAATTGTAAGTATTTTGTGTTTTGCCTTATTTTGTAATTATTACACTAGTTATTTTAGTGCCTGGTTATTCCACATTTTAAATAGTTACCCGTAACTCACGTTTGATATAGTCAGTCCAGTCCGACTCAAGTTTCGATCGCGCCCAGTGATCTTTTTCAAGCAGAGTGCGCAGCTCCTTTAGCACTGCGAGTGATTATGTCAAACGTGAGCTACACTCCGCGAGGCATAAGCTGAGCTTTGCATTTGTGTGAGTGTACGTGGATAGTGTAGGTGTGACAACCGACCTTAGGCGCGGCGCCATTCTGTCTCGCCGCGCTCCTGCCTGATTGGTGATCACTCACACTAATGCAAAGCTCAGCCTATACCTCGCGG
Source organism: Ectropis grisescens (assembly GCA_017562165.1). Taxonomy (NCBI): domain Eukaryota; kingdom Metazoa; phylum Arthropoda; class Insecta; order Lepidoptera; family Geometridae; genus Ectropis; species Ectropis grisescens. Next base: position 18,005,950 of record CM029787.1, on the reverse strand, counting down.
ACAAAATTTCAAGCTCCTGCCTGATTGGTGATCACTCACACTAATGCAAAGCTCAGCTTATACCTCGCGGAGTGTACCCGTGTATTTATTTAAAATTTCACAAGTTGTAAACTATGTATTATTAAACAAAACTATTTTGAATATGACCATCAGCCACCGCGCCCGATTTAAAGCAGCGATGTGGTCTACGATGAAAGCCAGGCGAGATGACGGTCAAGTGCAAAACTATCATCGATTAAAAAGTAAAAAGAGTATTTTTTATCGGAATGCTCGCAGCTCGAAAAAGCGACATCGTTTCATGATGCATGTTCTAAAGACACGAACGAAGAGATTTGACTCTACTTTTGTGATACGAATATCTAGGCTGTAGAATACGTTGCCTGAGTGGGTATTACCCGATGATTACAATATTTGTGTCTTCAAATCGAGAGTGAATCGGTTTTTCTAGATAAACACGCTCCATCGTAGACCGCACTGTCGTTTAACATCAGGCGAGATGGTGGTCAAGTGCAAGCCAAGTCAAGTTTAAAAAAAAACATTCAAAAAGATTTTAATCCAATGTTTTTTTAATGTGGGATTTATAGCTTTTTTCTTACATGGACAAATTGCTTGTTCTTCAGCGTAATACATTAAATCCGTATAACTATGTACAGCGACGACATCCGGTCGACGGCACTACGTCATTTCCGGAATGGCGGATGCACACTGCGAGATAAACCGGGCGCGTGATTCACGGTCCGTCTGTTTGTCTAAACACGGCTGCTAACTTCGAATAAGGATACGAATAAAAATAATAATAGGTAGGTTTAATTTGCAAATAAATGTAAATACAAAAATCTTTGTTACTTTTTGCAGGTGAGATTAGAAGGTACAAAATGTTTTAAAAGTTGACCTATACAGACTAGCCTGTTTGATAGGGATGCAATTCGTCTGGCAAAAAAATTGATTTAGTCTTAATTTATACAATAAATATAAGTACAAGTCCTGCTCGTGTTGTTAATATTTACTATAAAAATATAGCAGCAATATAATGTGCAAAAAAATTGTACATTTTATTATCTATGATACGATCATCTGACAAATTAAGTTGGCAACACTGGTCACTGGCAGTTTTTACGCGTCTCTTCGGCTATATACTTACCTACTTACCTATTTTTCTTATGGTTTTAGCTTCATTTTTTTTTTTCATTTTGGTCGCGCAGCCTTCCAAGCCAACCGTGAGAAACTTCGTGCCAAAAATAAGATAAATAATAGTTTAAGTACGTAACTACGGGTTACACCACGGGGCGGAGCTAGTGAGGATATATTCAGGAAAGATTTCTTCGCAAAAATAAACAAGCAAAGAAGTGCGAAACAGAACTCCCGTTCATTTCCTCATTTGTTGTGCAAGATTGGAGACCATTCCATCACCGCGGGGAGACGGCTGTCCCCGGCTGGATCGTTAGCCGAAATGGCTAATGAACCACGAATTGGCAGGGAGTGACCAACTGTCGACTACTTTTATCCTACAACTGGATGGCGCAAATGCAACCCACAGCTATTTTTCATAATATTTTAGAACAGGGGTACTAACGCAAATTCGGAGATACGCGTTTTTCATTTGCCCTCCCCTATTTATCAGTCTTCGACAAAGTAGTTACGATAAGCTTACGCTTATTATTTAAATTGTATATTTCATAGCTAGACATATTGTCATATATTTTTTATACAATTGTTCGAGTGATCGCACACGCAGCTATATTTATAGGTATATTAATCCTATGTCACCAACCTATACCGTAATTTTTTGATTTTATTTCATTATTTGATTTTTAATACACATGTATAATGTATATATATATAGTCAACATTATTATTACAAACGTCAACGTTTGTGACGGACTTTATGCGCCAGAAGAAGTATTACTTCACATAAGACAACTTATCTCTACAAACATTGTTCTTCAAACCGGAACACAGTGATGTTTGCATGTTACTGTTTGGTGGTAGAATAACTGGCAAAGATGTGGTACTTTCCTCTGCAAAATTAGGCAAATATATATAAGAAACAATATGTGTACAATTTTTTTTTAAATGAAAACATCTAATAAGAACGAATGCAGCTGTGAAGTGGGCCTTGTCAATAAAATGTAGGTAGTATGTAACAAGGCTTTGGTCTCCGTCTAAATATATTTTTACTTAGTCTTCCGTGGTCTTATCTAGTGTATGTATTGTGGTGGCGAAGGAGACGGCGGACATTGGTTAATTACGTGCGATAGTCGGCGCTCACGAGAGAATGATTGCAGCGCGGTAACGACTCTCGGACTTACGCCGTGTGGCCACCGCATCGGCGGCGGATCGATCCCGAACTATACTTCTAATATTATAAATCCGAAAATTTGGATGTTTGTATGTTTAGATGTTTGTTGGTCAATCAGCATCGGAACGTCACTTTTTATCACGTGAAGATTATGGGAACAACCGCGACTTGCCTTATTATACCTCTATATTATGGAAACAACAAACATAAAGGTTTAATAACTAGCAGATAATCAGAATTACAGGCCGAGGAAATAAAAACCAAACATCACTCACTGATTTTAATTTTTATATACCTCTACACGCTGCTATTGAAACTTAAAGAGTTTAAATAATACCTACTAATACTACGGATGATTCTGAGCTCCTGGCCAACGTTTATGCAAACAACCACACGCTGCTTAAGCCATAAGCTGGTAGCTAATTTGTAAGATTAGTAGTTCCCGTGGCTGGCAATGAATACAAGAGTTTCTGGGGTTCTATTCGCATTTGAAGCTTGGAGGTTCATAAAGACTCCAGGGTTTTTAGTGGGTAGATTGTTATTCTTGCGACGAAGAGATTTCATATCTGCAACCATAGCCCCAACTGGGATGGCAGTATCTGTAATGGATTTCGAAAAACAATTTCACACTGTAAGCAGTACCTATACATAAGCGCCATTAGCTAATAACTTATCTGTTAGGTTAGTACTTCCCGTGGTTGGCGATAAGTGCAAGACTCCGTTCGCACTTGGCACTTAGAAGGTCATAAAAATTTCAGTATTTTTAATAAGTAGGTTACCACTCTTGTGACGCAAAGTCTCTCACCTCACACTACAGTCCCAACCAAGGAAGTCAGTCTGTAACGGATTTTGTAAAACAAAAGATGACACCCGCTAGTTTTATAGCCAGCTAGAGTAAGCACGTACACAGTAATGTCATTCGGCAGCGAGAGCACAACAACTTGTTTATGGTCCCATTTCGCTGCTCGCACACAAACTATTCCTGTTCTATCCACATACCCAGCTACATAGAAAGCATTGTTTTTGTAGCTACATTGTAGGTGCATAGTTTTTGGCGAACAGCTCAGTTTTACTGTTGAAATGGACAGAGGCAATCGTGGAATCAGTTTAGATAGACATTCAAATGAATGGGATTAAGGATTTTGATTTTGGGGATTTACTCTTTATTCACATATATTTATTAGCATGTTATCTATGTGTTTGATGTATTAATAATGTTTATTTTAAAAATCATTTAGTTATCAGTTTGAAATAAATATTTATGTAAAATTAATAGTGACAAATTACTTGCAGTAAAATCGATCAAACGAGTTCATAACTCTAACTCTTACCCCGCTGAATGGCGATGACCAACGTACTCGTATGTACTAAATTAGCCCTTCTCTTAAAAAAAGTGGTCCTACTCTTTCACTAAACTCTTCGGAAGTACCCAACAGCCCACAGTCAAAAAATTAAACATGTGCAGATCGCAGCTCTAGGTAAGTCCTGTCATTACCCGGTATTTCCCTTAGATAAGAGAATTTAACATGTAAATAGATCTGTTTTTTTCCGCGTGGTTCTTATGTATCGTAAGCAGATGACGTGTACATTAGCTATGGCAACAGTATGACATTTCCACAAGAGCGACAAGACAAGAGCGATCAGACCCGTGCTTTCAGCGTTAAGCGTTTGTTCTAAATCGTAGTGTAATTGAAAACTCTTTGGTATTTCCAGTTTATGGTGGTTCTTACTTTGTTACTACTACTATTATGCAAACTCCGAAACACATTGTACATCTAAGTAGATCGGAAACGGTCCATCGATATTAAATTTAGCAATAAAAAAAATTGAGTTTGAGTCATCAACTGTTATCGGCCACGATTATGTCGTCGTTGTTTTCAATATGAATACAATTTACGAAACTTAAAAACTATTATATATCAACTTAGATTCGTCAATAGTTTCCACCTGTATGCGCCCTAAGTACAACCCTGTGTTAAGAACGAACACGCAGTAAGAACTCCTGTAAGTGTAGAAGGCACATTACCTCAAGATGGAGCCGCAGTTAAGACGTAAAAGCATTAGTGGGGGTTCTGTCTCAATGCAATTTCACGGTACGGGTTAATCGAGGTGAAAGAACTAGAATGTAGAGTTTTACTAAATTTTTAAGAAATTGTATTTAAGTCTCTAAC
>CM029787.1:17300480-17400480 GCA_017562165.1 Ectropis grisescens | reverse complement strand
ATACTAAAAGAAAAATAATAACTAATCTCTGAATACCCCACCCCTAATTGCTCCCGGCGCAAAAGTGCCTATGATGCTCCCCGCGTTCTCACGCTGAATGGTAATGGCCAACCTTTGCTCCAAGAACGCCCGGGAGCGGGAGTCATCCGTATTCTCCCTGAACCGGTGCCCTAATTCTGTACATACATTACATGTATGTATATGTCGCAGCCGGATCGTATAATCCGCTGTATTACATTACGGCTAGCCGTTTTGAAAACCAGGGCCGTTTTGTAAAGCGGCGGTTTGAAGATTAGCCAGATTGAAAGCGGCTGATTAAAAAACAGCCGGAATGCATTCGACGAAATACGTCATTCAAAACGGCTAGCCGTAATGTAATAAAGCGAAAGATTAGCCGCCGCTTTGACAATTTTTGTTCCGATTCTTAACACTCATTGCGCTGTCTGACGTAACAATAACATGGCGTTGAAAACAGTACGTATGTTGCTAAATTGCTAAGGTGACTGTAGATTCTGGTGTTCGGTGGAATCTTACACAGCGCCGATTATCTTACGATTAGCCGCCGCTTTGACAATTTTTAGTTCCGATTCTTAACACTCATGGCGCTGTCTGACATAACAACAACATGGCGGTGAAAACAGTAAGTGTGTTGCTAAATTGCTAAGGTGACTGTGAATTCTGGTGTTCGGCGGAAACCTACACAATATCATTGGGACGGTTTACCACCGTCCACCTTGCTAAGACTAAATCGGACCGGGTAGGTTAGGAAGGACCCAGATCCGACTCGGAGCATCCTGACTCCACCTAGTCTTGTCGCTACTACCCCTAGTGTGTATATAAAAAATGCCAGAAGCTCAAGGGAGGTCCTGACTCCTGACTCAGGGCTGACCGCAGAGCTTCTGGCGGGAGCCCACCCGGAGTCAAATCTCAATGATGACCCATTCTTCCATCATGTCTAAGTGCACCATATTTCTTAGGTGTACCATCACCAATATCAAGTTAGGGGCTTTCAAGTTTTATCTGAGAGGTATGATGTTTAAAAAAAAAGTGTGAGAAATATGGCAAGAGATAATCTGTCAGCTTTTTATGATTAATACAATTAATTTTCATTGTTTATTTTGTAAGTATGGTCACCCTACAATTTAAACAGTAGTACAATGCGGCTAAACGTTGGCCGCCGTATTGAAGAACGTATCGCAATGACAATGCGGCTAATCGTTGAACCGCCGCATTACAAAACGGCCCTGTTTTTCAAAACGGCTAGCCGTAATGTAATTATAGCGGATTATACGATCCGGCGGCGACATATACATTCTGTGGATACATTTTGACTTCTAAAACTTATATGTCACGTGATATAATAATCTGTCGCAGCTAGCTTAACCAGCTGTTCATTGTACGGCCTAGCTTTTTTACTAAACATCTCCGTTTAACTATCGACCTGAATAATATTCAGCCATGTGATGAAACAGCTAGACTGATAAGAATAAACAAACAAATACACAAATAACTTGGATCGATGACATTTATTCATGATAGGCAATTAATTTGTATTGTAAGTGGATTGACTAATGAGATACTAATTCGTGGAGCCCGTGCACAAATATGGATTAGATATAAGTTTTGATAATAACTAGTTCGCACGTACTGAGATTAGCGTGAAGTCAAAAATCTATTTGTGATGTTTGTTGGTTGGTTACCTTGGTTAGTCGGCTTTAGAAGGCTTGGACGACTAGGTTAGCTCCCAAAAAACTAGGTATCCTCATAAAGGTAAAAGTTAAAAATGGAAACAAAAAATAGCAAATAGAAAACAATAAACAAATTGATAAAATTAGTGAGAATAATTTTACAGCTGACACTGCATTTTATGCGATAGGTCCCGAATAGGCTGGAGTGCGTGGCTCGGGAACGACTGAGCACTCAGATTAGCAGAGTGCTCAGTGGACGGACTGCGAAGAAGAGACGCGGTGCAGCCATAGAGGCGGAACCGCGTTTATCCCTAGCCGTGGTGAGCGTGGACCTTTCGCTGCCGACCATCTTCGCCGTGATGCTCCACAGTGAGAGGTCGTCTGAGTTGGAGGAGCGATAGTTGAAAGCCTCTCGCTGCTCCACTGAGGCGGAAGCGGACAGAGGGGTGAGCCTGGAGATTGTGGCGCTGGGCTCGCATCCCGTCTCCACTGGAGGGTCTGGGGCGTCGGATGCTTAGGGCCGTCCGGCACCCAGCCTAAGGGTAGGCCTTCGAGGAATTGACGCGTCGCTGATTTTTGGCGCGTCACTAGAGCTAAATGCGGGGTACTAACGCCCCCGCGAGGCGGGTCCGCAAGGGCGGTGGCAAGGGTTGACGAGAGTGCGAAAAGTGTCTCCGCGACCCTAACCCCTGCCCATGCTGAGAAAACTGTGAGGGTTTTAGTCAGTAACGGCACCATGTCTGTCGTAGTCATGGTGGCGAGCCTGACATACCTCACCTGCATGATGGGGATACGTAAATGTGTTTCCCCCACAATAAAAAGGTCCCGAATAGGAACAGTTGTGAGGTGCCAGTGATCAGTCGTCTAATATTGATTGGATATGAGTAATCATTTATTTTCTCCGAAAAAACAAAAACTGACTTCAATTTAAAATTAAATTCTGACAATCGACTAAATTTCATAAAAAAACATCATCATCGAGGTTTTTTACAGGATACACTTTGAAGAGTGTGCGACTGATTTGCATGATCTGATACCACCTTGCCATTTTTTGTATCGGAATGCTCGTAGCTCGAAAAAGCAACATCGTTTCATGGTTGATGTTCCAAAGACACGAACGAAGAGATTTGACTTTACTTTTGTGATAAGAACGTCTAGGCTGTGGAATACGTTGCCTGAGTGGGTTTTCCCCGATGGTCACAATCTTTGTGTCTTCATATCGAGAGTGAATCGGTTTCTTCTACGTAAAAACGCTCCATCGTAGAACGCATCGTCGCTTAACATCAGGTGAGATGGCGGTCTAGTGTAAACCTATAAAAGTTAAAAAAAAGGTACATGAAAGTAAATTTTAGTTTTTTTGTTCATATTTCAAAAACCACCATTCCGATTTCGATAAAATTTAAATGGTACCTCTGAAAAATAATAATATGTCAAAAAAAAAAACAACTATCAAAATTGATTCACAATTGGCGGAGCTGTCGCGTATAACATACCTGAATTAAAAGAAAAATGCAACCGAATTAAGAACTTCTACTAACTTTTGTATCTTTTCCGATTGACCATCTCCCTCGAACTTTAATATCTACGCTTAATTTTGGCTCTTTTGTTTAAATTTTCTACAAACACAAAACAGACGGCGTTTTTCATTTGATGAAAATGTCTTATCTCTCTAAATCTTTCTAACGTTTACTCAAAGATTTATCGACCAGATATAAGAAATCAAAGGCAAGCTTATTTAATATACTTAGATGAGACATTAATTGATACAGATAAGATAGACCTAAATACGTGAATTTTTCTACGTAATTTTATCAGTCATATGCCTAAATAGATTGTTTTTTTTGGGCATAAATAAAATAATGTCATCGTATTTATCGGCGTATAAATTATCTACTAAAATACAGTCAAACCAGGGTAAGTGCTAACTTTTTTGTTCGCACCTTTTTGAAGTGAAAATTTCTTTTGGCACCATACAAAGATTTTACGTGGGCTGTGAATTGACCTCAAGCGTCACTTTCGTAAATGAAAGAAATCTTCGGTGAACTCGGATGGCCATCTAGAAATGCGTAAGATGGCCATGATCCTTTGCTATGGCGTAGATGACTATGGCGTGTTACCAAGGTTACCAATACACATTTATACATCGGCAGTCTAACCTATCGACTGATTAGGACAAATATTGACTCGCCTGACTGATAATTGATAGTGGTGTGAAGGGGTCACCTTGAGTTCCACAGGGATACCTGATGATATGTGGCTGACTACCTCGGCATGTGATGCACTAAGTGATCGCCGAAATTCGAATTGGAAGAATGTAATTTTTGATGTTTATGTTTCTATTAGATAAAAGCATAAACATAAACAGTTAGAAGTTTATGACCAAAAATACTACCCTGTGGTACGCTTATATTCATTGTTTCTACACTTTTAACGTTATATCTTATTTTTACGCACTGTTTTCGTTCCAATAATTAATATGTAAACCGTTTAGAAACAACTCTTCTACCCTCTTGTTTGCTTATAAGAATGGGAACAAAAACGATGTCAGTCGCCTTCGCTAAATCTAGAAGCACAACGACTTATTCCTTCTTTTCATCAAGCTTAGAAGAAACAAAATATGCCAAATAAGCGCAAGTTCCTTTTTAAAAGTCAAACTTGGCAGCTTGGTTTTTGAACGGGAACATACATATACTAAGAAATAACGTTTGGTGATTCTAAGAACAGCGTTAACTTTTAATTGACTACCTATTTTTTTTACAAAATTTTGGGGAATGTACATAAAAATTGCAATAGGCTGCAGTTTTTACGCAGTTATTAGCGCCACTTTAAAATATACTCCAGGTTCGACTGTAATAATTATTCTGATATATTTTGCAATCTGCATTGATTGTTTGCAACAGTCACGTGAATACATGCTGCAATGTACTGACACACTTAACAAAATTCTACTAATTTTACGAATGAAACATTTGACTGTCTGTTGTTCAGTCATGACAAAACTGCTGAAAGAATCGGGTTGATAATAATTACACAGATTAAATGTAGTCTGGAATATGTATGATATAATAACAAATTTAAAATAGAGAGTTAGATAGATAGAAACTCTTTCTTGCGACACAAACAATTTAAAATATTACAAATAAACACTTATTAACTAGTGCCACAAGTGGCGGCCTCATTGCTAAGAGCAATCTCTTCCAGGCAACCAGCAAAAAAGGAAAATAGCCTACATATACTCGTAGGCGGGGGAAGCGACATTAATTTAATAATACTACTACATATCTATATAACATAATAAATATAAAATAATAAATATTAACCTATAAACATGAGACTAAAATTTTACTGATAGATACTAAAAATAATAAACAAATACCAACAAAAGTGCGGACATGATGAACAATAAATCAAGAATACTACAATCAGCGATTACAGCTTCAACCAGCATATTTTATTAACAGATTGGATACCAACAGTGCTACCATCTACAATTTGCTGGTATCCACAGTTTTGCCTGCGATAAAAAAAAAGAAGTGTGGCACTCGGAGACTGCCGCGGTAAAGCTATTGCATGCATTTTTATCAACATAAGCAATAGGGACGTTAACAATTTTTCGGAATTGCTTTTATTTTGAAGAGTGACATATTCGTTTACCATAAAAAATATCACGGGAAATCCGTTAAGTTGGCAACACTGCTAAGAGCATTTAGTCTGTAAAGCTAATACAAATAAGATTCAATGTCGAATGACCGAGTGGGGAGGACGGCGTTACGGTCTTCCATCCCTCTTTCTTGTGAACATAAGAAAGAGATCACTAAAATTCGGTCCCCAGGCCCGCGATAAAAGCTATACAATAGCTTAATAAAAATCTTTTAATCTTCCTTTAAAAATGCTCAAGGACTGCGAATGTCTCAAAGAGGCCGGCAAAACATTCCACAAACGGACTGCCATGACGGTAAAAGAGTTTCCATAGAAAGAGGTATTGTGTGATGGGGCAGTGAGGTTTAGTGTTTAGCGAGTTAGAGTTCTGTTTTTCAATGTTGTCGCAACGGTTGAACATATTAGATTCATAATATATTATTTAGAACGCAAATAGAATCACTGAAACAAAATTTAGTCGTTACCGATTTCGATTCAGATAATTTTGTGTAGCATAAACTATCTAAGCTAATAAGGGAGATCAAATCATAAGACATTTATTTGGTAGAGGATTTGACTTATCGATTTGGAATTCCCGTGTCGCCACTTAACCGAAATGAGGAACTGTGTTATGGTTGTTTTCTTTCAATTCGTAAGAACTACTCTTCTTCTCCAACTTTGGATCCAATATTTTGGGTTTAAAATCTCCAGCTTCGACTACTGTTTCGGTAAACCCGCTCACCCTCATAACATCCCTAATCTGAAATAGCAAGTACCTCTTAATTCAAATAAATTAATAGTTCCTTAGAGATTACTCATTGAGTCATCATTATTCTTCGCATATGGGTTTCTTATTTAATCAAACTTGAGTTTAATAATAGAAAACTTATTTATTTCTAACACTGTACAGAGACACACTTGACAAGAAGACATATTTCAACGGAAGGAAGGAAAGCAAATCATAGATGTCGGACCATGGACTAAATGTTACCAGCTAGGATACAAAACTATTTAGCTTAAATTTTCTTATATCTAATACTCCCACTAAAATTTAACTCCTTTTACATATATATACTAGTAACCAACAAAAATCAATCAACATTATATAAAATCTGATCCCCTCAGATTGGAAAAAGTTTGAGCGGGTAAAGCTTTGGTTAAAATGTCTGCTAATTGATAATTACTTGGTATATAACTAATTTTAATTATACCCATTTCAACTTTTTCCCTTATAAAGTTATATTTGACATCTATGTGTTTTGTACGTTTATGATAAACAGGATTGTTAATTAATTTGATTGCACTCTGATTGTCTACATTTAGTGTGATACAATCATAATTTTCACCTAAATCAGACAATAGTTGCTGCACCCACAGTATCTCTTTAGCACATTCACTAGCAGCTACAAATTCAGCCTCTGTGGTGGAAAGAGCAATGGTCTTCTGTTTTTGACTGGACCATGTGATTGGTCCGCCATTCATCATAAACAAATATCCCGTAGTGGATTTACGCGTATCTATATCATTTGCAAAATCTGAATCTGAATATCCAATAAGATCTTTGCTTTCTCCATTGTAGTTTATACACAAATTTTTACTTTTTATTAAATATCTAATTACACGTTTAACAGCATTTACATGTTCTAAACTTGGATTGTTTACATATCTGCTTAATACATTAACAGCAAATGAAATGTCTGGCCTTGAGACAGAACTCAAAAACAGTAAGCTTCCGATAGCTTCCCTATATGGAAAAGTAACAACAATTTCTTCACAATTCTTTGAAATAATAACATTAACATCCGCGGGAGTGTTCACAGGATTTGCATCACTCATACAAAATTTCTTTATAATCTCATCAATATAATTTTCCTGATGAATATATATACTGTTATTCACACGCTCTATTTGCATGCCCACAAAATACTTAGAGTTTAATTCTTTGATCTTAAATGCTTGTTTTAAATATTCTAATATCTCTTTTATAAGCAGTTTATTTGAAGATATCAGAAGACCATCATCGACATAAATTATTAAAAATACTTTAATTCCATCAAAAAGTCCAATGTAAATACAATTATCAGCCTGAGATTGAACAAAACCATATTTAAGCAAAATTCTGTGAATGTTTTGTTCCAGCATCTAGATGCTTGTTTTAAACCATAGAGTGATTTATTTAATTTTAATACAAAATCACCTTTAATTGACAAACCTTCAGGTATGTCTATAAAAATATTTTCTTCAAGATACCCATTTAAGAAAGCAGTTTTTACATCAAACTGTTGAATTTCTAAGTTATGCTTTGCAGCAACAGAAAGTATTATTCTTATGGAATCATAACGGGTTGTTGGAGAAAATATTTCTTGATAATCAATATCTTTAACCTGATTAAAACCTCGTGCACATAAACGAGCTTTATAGCGTACAATTTGATTATTCTCATTCTTTTAATAGTAAAACCCACTTTGTAGTTAGGGTGCGCTGACCATACCTTTAATCGGAGTCCAGGTGTCATTTTCTTTATGTGCAGACAACTCTTCTTTTATAGCTTGAGACCATTCATCCTTTTGTGGACTGTTTATTGCCTCGGTATATGTCTGAGGCAATGATAACTCTACAAGGTTTGCTTCATAATTTCTGTTTATTCGTGGTCTCAAATTTACTGTGTGTGTTGTCGAGTTATCTAATTCTTGAGAAGGTTCATAATCTGGATCATCGCTGTTACGACTGGTACAACTCAGCATGCTTTCTTCACTCTCTGCCAACGGACTGTCAACTAGAGTATCATCCGCACCGGGTTCTTGTTCTTGTGTTTCTCTCTGATTCATATTTGCAGCTTCATCAACAATACTTATTTGTGTGATATTTTTCCTTGTGCTTGGAACATGATGCTCATCAAACATTACATTTCTTGAGATGATTATTTTCTTTGTATGTACATCATACATTCTGTAGTTGATATTGTCATACCCAACCAGTATCAATTTCTTGCTTTTCTTCTCCAACTTTGTTCTTAATTGATCTGGAATATGAACATAGCCAATACTACCAAACACCTTAACATGTCCTAATTGTGGTTTGATCCAGTTCCACAATTCAAAAGCTGTTGTATTTGGAGTCTGGGTGGAGGATGTCCTGTTTAATACATAAGTAGCACATTGTACAGCTTCTGCCCACAGTTCCAATGGGACATCTCTCGCATACAACATTGAACGAGCGCTCTCCACTATGGTACGATTCTCTCTTTCTGCTCGACCGTTTTGTTCTGGTGTGTATGGTGCAGTACGCTCATGAACAATACCCTCTTTGTCTAAGTACTCTTTAAAAGCTTTGTTTACATATTCTGTTCCATTGTCGGTGTGTAATATTCTGACATTGTGCAAAAATTTATTTTTAATTATAGCATTGTACTTTTTGAAGACTTCCATAACATCATTTTTATGTTTAATAAAATATACATGCCTGTAACTAGTAGCAGCATCTTTGAAGAGTAAGAAATATCTCATACCTTGAATAGAAGTAGTACTCATAGGTCCACAAACATCGCTGTAAACTAAGTCACCTGGCTGTAGTTCTCCTCGTTCAGATTTATGAAATGGATATCTGCACTGCTTCCCGTATGCACATGCTTCACATACAAAATTTTTTGGATTTTGTCATTCACTTTCAGTCCCTTCACAATGTTATTTGTACTCATTTCTTCGAGTTGTTTTAAATTAATATGCCCCAACCTTTCATGCCATATTTTCATGTCATTTTGGCTATTATGAACTATGTTACATGTATCTGGGATCACTGTTTTAATATTTAACTCATACAAATTGTTGTCTTTAATTTTTGCACTCATTACAATCTCATTGTTTTTATAAATTAGGGCTCTTGTGTTTTTCTTTATAATAGAGTAGAATTTTCTTATTATTACTCCTTCAGAGAATAAATTCCTTCTTAAACTTGGAACATATAACACATCATGCAGTTCACTGGTCTCCCACTGTTCATTGACATATCTCTGTATTAATACTTTTCCAATGCCTGATACTTCTACTGATTGTTTGTTTCCCAATGTCAATGATTTCTGGTTACATTCATATAATTCTGAAAAGAAATCTTTTTCTAAATGTCATATGAGCAGAGGCACCGCTGTCTAGAATCCAAGTATTTTCTTCAGTATTACATGACTCATTTTCCACGTAAAACGCTAACATATCTGCACCTTCTTGCCGAGGTTTTCTGGTCTTGGATTGTTTTGGAGCATGACAATCTCTTGCAAAATGCCCCCGCTTGCCACAATTATAGCATTCAAACCTATGTTTATTAGCTTTGCTCTGATTTTTGTTGCTCTCACTCACTACTTGTCTATTTTGTTTTGGTTTTGTTTTCCATCCTTTATTGGAAACAAAAAAGAGCCGTTTCCTGTTCTTCTTCACCTGCTAGGCTTGCTTCTTCATCTAATAGACGTGCAGTTAGATTAACAATAGTTTGTTGTTTCGACTCTAATGACATCCACGCTTGTCGCAACGCTCTATATTTGGAAGGCAAAGTCCCCAATATTTTTGTTATTATAGCCATGTCGCTGATAGTTTCACCACTTTCTTTTAGTTGTTTAGCTAATGTTTCTACTTTTGATATGTGTTGAGCTACACTATCAGACGGCGCCATCTTGTACTGATTAAACTTTTCGTGGATTAACATTTTGCACAATTCACTTTTCTGTTCATATATCGATTCTAATTTTGTCATAATTTCTAAGGCTGTTTCGCAATTTTCGACTAGCGTAATTTGTTTGAAGTCCATAGATGAAGTTATTATGAACATTGCCATGCCGTCACTTTTTAACCAGTCCGTTGAATTCCCTTGTGGTTTTGGATTGAAATATCAATTCCTTTAGCTTTTAGAGCACATTTAATCTGAAATTTCCACTGACGAAAGTTGTTTCCATCAAATTTTCAAGGTTCATTGACCGCGTGGGTTCCATTTTGAGGTTATTTTGTCAAAAATTTCCCACGTATTTGAATTTCTTTGCCGATTTCTTCTGTACTTTTTGTTTAAAATATGCTGGGCCCATAACCTCTTCGCATATGGGTTTCTTATTTAATCAAACTTGAGTTTAATAATAGAAAACTTATTTATTTCTAACACTGTACAGAGACACACTTGACAAGAAGACATATTTCAACGGAAGGAAGGAAAGCAAATCATAGATGTCGGACCATGGACTAAATGTTACCAGCTAGGATACAAAACTATTTAGCTTAAATTTTCTTATATCTAATAATTATCGTAATCAGCATACTACACTCGTCTGCCCCTGAGTATAGATCTCACCCTAGTATGTCACTCGTGGATTAGATTCTGTAAATTGTTTTCAGAGGAAGAGTAAGTCGGGGACAGTAACAAGATACCGGCTACCCTGATATATTATGTAGATTTGAATTATATTACTCGTATTACTCGTACCTACATATTTTATATTAATGCGGTTTTTTTATTTGAAAGTTAATATCCGTGCGGATGTTCTTAGCTATGTTTGGTTTATATAGATTCAAGATGGCCGCCGCCACAAAATGGCGGACAAAATATTTCTTTACAACCTACCTCAATATGAGTATCATATGAAAGGGCTTGACTAGTAGAATACTATACACTATAAAAAAATCAAATCCAAGATGGCCGCCACCTCAAAATGGCGAATTATATTTTTTTTTTCACTACTACCTCAATATGGGTATCAAACGAAAGGGCTTGTCTAGTAGAATACAATTGCACTATGACAAATTTCAAATCCAAGATGGCCGCTTCCACAAAATGGCGAAATACATTTCTTTTTTCACAACTCCCTTAATATGGGTATCACATGAAAGGGCTTGACTAGTAGAATGCTGTACGCATAACAAATCTGAGATAGTCGGGGGTTAGTTAAAATTTTTAATGTTGTTCTTGTTATCAAAATAATTTAAAAAGGCACATTCTATGCCACCACTTTGTGACGAAATCTCGTAAATCATTTGCCGAGAAAACAATTTAAGTATTTTTTTATTGCAGTAGTTGAACCAAGCGAAGCAGTGAAAATAATTTAGTTAAGAGTGAATCATTTTGTTTTTTATCCTTTTTTCATTATCTGTTGATAACTAATGTGCATGTTTTTGTCCTCTTTACAAATTGTAGCGCACTTTGATACAAGTACTAGGGGGTTTCCCTTCCTATAGGTCAGTAGTCGTATTCGAAAAAAAATCTGTTTGCATTTGATAGCCTATTTTTTTTAAATCAATAATAGGCTTATGTTTATCCGTCATCGTGTCTGATAAAAGTGACTTGTTACATGTTGAAAGGGGGCAGGGGCCCTGCGGGGACCCGCTTAATCGACCATGGGGTCCACGATACCACGATACGATAATGCGTTTACATACAAGTAACTGATCCAGACCCCACTTGAAGATAGCAAGATTGTGCACTTCAGAAAAAATTTCAATCAAAATTCACGTGTTCGTATTTCCCAGTCTAGCTGCTCGTTTAACGAAAGTAGCATTGGAGCTTTTTTTCAGTTTCCTAGAACGTCAACCATGACCCTTATTCATATTGAGATGTGATTTTTGAAAGATACTATTGGAGACTTTACTTGGCAGTTAGCGGCATCAAGCTGAAAATGATGAAAACCACGGGAGATACTTATTATTTAGTTTATCATTATCTCAGATAATGCTTAGATTCATATCAGATTATAAATAAGATTAAGTGGTTTCGTAGAATTATTCTTAAAAATAGCACAATAATCATTACCGACGAAAACGTATTATATAATGTTTTCTCCGTTATCTTTATCAAATTTTATCTGACTAACAAGTAAAAAGAATAACAATATATCCTCAATACGTGGTCGATTTTAAATAGCTAGAATGACGATGGCACCCCATCTACTGGTGTACTCCATGTAAACTCCATGTACTCATCTGTGTTAATATTTGATCTAGGACTCACTTTCTTCTTTCAGCCAGACACTCTTAACAGAGTGGTGGTGGTTGGTAAGACGACGGTACATGCAGAGTCTTGTCTATCCTCAGTATTCCAAGCGACTATCTCCATCTCCAATCTCAAAACGTTTCCCCATGTTGATGATCGGTTCCTAGCATTATGAGGACACTCTGACGTGGAAGACTATGTGGCTATGTTTTTTATTACCTACGTCTGTCCGTCCTGTGGGTGATCAGGCCCGACCCCTTCTCGCTACAGCCTATCTCTGGATCACCAATATTTCATTGAATCTTCGTTGTTGGAGATGTGCCCAAAGAATCTAATTATTCGTATTTGCAATCGACAAATAGGCTCGTTATGTATCATTCATTATTCGGAGTCAATCAATAAGCTGTTGGTCGGCTATTGTACTTCAAATTCATGAAACTGTTTTTATGATTTTTTAAACTTTGGTCCGTTTATTTATTGTTCATGTTGCACAGCTTCTATCTATTATAGGACAATACCTAATGAGAGAACGAAGCCCCTTTTCCGCTCGAGGTTTTGCCAGAAACAGGTAGGTTTGGTGAAAACACATCTTTTGACATCTCACACATTTGACATTAAGTCAATTTCCACATAAAGTGTGGTGGGCTATTTATGCCTAACATCACCTGTTTCTTTGTGAGTGAACTCGAGTCCCAGCAGTGGGAATATATTGTGGGCTGTTTATTTATGCTTATATAATTTTTCAGATGCAAATCCCAACAAATCCGTGGAGGGTGAACTCGAAAACCAAAAATACGTCGGATCATACGACGAGCTCCAGTACGAACTGTCATGCGATATTAGCTCTTATATGAACGCACAAGTGTATTACGCCGTCAAGAGATTGCTACCGGGCGATTTAAAGGTAACTTTTTGACATGTTGACAGATTTTTTTGCTTATACGACAAATAAAAACGGATGTATTACATACCTACAGCTGTAGGTAGTCCATTGTATGAAAAAAGCAAAGGTTTTGCGTACTGCGTACGTTATGTTTTTTATTGTCATTTTTCATCACTTAAGTGATTTGTTTGTGGGGGTTCAGTGACAAAAATGCTCTGTTCATCATAGTGAGGTCTCAGGTTCATAACCCGCCTGTGCTTCTAGAGTATTTTCCAAGCGCAGATGTACAAATTTGTCGCCGTAACTCGCTTTAATGGTACAGGAAAACGTTGGGAAAGCAGCATGTTCTAATAATACATCTTTCAAAGACAAGCGCATCCACCACCCAACCAAAGGCCAGGGGAGAGGGTGTCATGCGGTCATGGGTCCCCCTGGGCTGATTCCAGAACCTAGGTAAATCACTAATTAAAACGTAAGCACGGTCTTGTGGCTTGACTATGCCTATGTGACCCCCCTGGCACCTAACCCTGGCGCTCTTGCACCCCTGGCCTTGTGGACCATCTCTTTGTGAAAAAAGATCCGAGTCTCAACAGAGGGGACACAAATTGGGCTACTTATGTTATCTATCTTTTAATATTTTATTTTTAGTTTTAAAGCTATATGTAGTAAATTATTATTCATGTCAAGGTAATATACCACGGCAGCGACGAGACGCACGGAATTGTGGACCCTAATCCGTTTGACGAAGGTTTTAATTGCGTTGCTAACGAGAGGAAAGGGGAGTGCACCTTACGGACAATGTTGTTTTCAATTGGTAAGATTTTCAACACTCTCTGATATTTCTTAGTACCCTCAGTTGGGTCGCAAACGGAGTCAAACATCCTGATTTGAATATCAACCATGAAACGAAACTGTACAACCGGCTTCAAAACTTTATCTTACTCTCAACAGGGAAGTCGTAATCTGGCCAACATATTTTCTATACATTGTGGGTTTGGCCGAAATTCGTACGTTTTTTTTTTCATATTTACTGGTATATTTTTGAGTATGCAATTTTTTGTACATATGAGTTTCGTAACCGGTTTTTTTTCAATATAGATGTACCTAAAGTAACGAGACGAGCAGGACATGTGCCTGGTAGTAAGCAACATGCTTGCCCATAACAACACTGTTACACGCAACTACTGGGACATGATGAGTCCAAATAATTACCTAGCACTGCATTGCGCCCGTCACCCAGAGTAATTTCATATATTATGTCCTGGAAACATTGCCCTTCAACACACTGATGTTTTCACATTACTTGGCGGTAGAATAACTGGCAAACGTGTGTTACTTCCCCAGGCGAACTCACTCAAATTTAAATTAAATTTATTAGTTTTTTCAATTCATACGACGGTTATAGTCGAAAAATTTTCTCGTAACGGCAACACGGCAACACGTCATTAAGGTTCAATTTGTAATTTCAGCGTGGTAGACACAGAATGGAGCTACAACATATATCAAGAGACCTACAACCAGCCTTGGACTTGTCCTAATTGTGAGCTCACTATCTGTCTCTCGCCAATAGAAAGACTTCAACACAAGCAATTCACATGCTCAGCAAAAGCAGAAACAAAAGAAAAACAAGAAGTCAAACCGGCAAGGGAAAATAAACCTAATGCCAAAGAGTTTACGTGTGAAATCTGTAAGGAGACTCTGTATTTGACGCCGGTAGAAATGTTAAAGCATAAGAAAGGATGTAAGATAAAATAAATTAATATGAAACACCAAATTCGGTTTTTTATTGATGTTACGGTTTCGATAATGGAAACTCATGGGGCTTAACGAACCTGTTCGTTACATGTCAACAACGAAAAATACTCGTAAAAAGGTAATTTAAGTTTCAACCGCATTTAGCAGTCTTTTCAAAAACTATTCGTCGTATCAACGTGCAGCGTATCCTTGAGTTTAAAGTTGTTTAGAAAACTATAGAAAACATATTAGGTTTTCAAGCTTTTTTATAGTAAAGAGTGACGAGACGAGCAGGACATGTGCCTGATGGTAAGCAACACGCCTGGCCATAACAGCACAATGCCACGCAGCTATTGGAACATGAAGAAGCCAAATCATAACCTAGCACTGCACTGCGCTCGTTACCCAGATATATAAGATATTTCATCTCTATGCCCTGTAATTTATTCAATTATTGATCTGACTTATTCAATGAAAGAGAACGAAATCTATCAAGATAATCAATTAATGAATGAACTGCGCAGAAGGTGCGAGTGATGTCAAATAATAGTCAAACACGATGAAGATGGTGCGAACAGTACGTTCAATCTCTATATATAAAAATGTTATGTTGGTTTGTGTACGCTTCAAAAACTCGAAAAGTTCTGCACCGACCGAGCTGAAATTTTACAATGATATATAATCCGCATCTAGGATTGTTTTTATCTGATTTTTGCATCACAATGTGCCACAGCGGAGCGTGGCAGGGTACAGTTAGTATGTTATAAATATTTGATACCTACTTGTTACTGTTGTCCATAATTCCAAGCTATGGGAAAGCATTAGTTGCGCGGTAGACCCCCGATGAGGTATCTGGGGCACCGACCTTTGGATATTTAAAATAGATAGGTATCGATCAGCTGACATGTTTGGCTGATTGCCTCGTATGGCATAAGTATGACTAATCGACAGTAATTGCGATATTATCGATTTGAGTAATTTATTCAATATTTAATAACTATGTGACAAATTTTATTTAATCTCCGTCAAAGTTTTGAAGAAACTGAAGTAATAAAGTAATAGTTCTATTTATAACTAGGTCATTCATAAATGTCACGCTAAGGGCACAAATCATAAACCTCGTCATAAATATGAAACATTGGTACTCCCCTCTTGTTTGTGATCATAGATTTCACCAGTAATTTTTGTAAGTATGTATAGGAATGTTCGTGAAAATCTAATTTTTTGTACGACGTAATTGATTGGTATTTTTGGTATGATAAACTTAGCATAAGGATAAATGTTCCTACTGCTGGGACTCGGGGCCTTCTCTCGCAAGGAGAGAGAGAGGCAAGGCCCTAATATACCATGCTGGCAAGGTATGTACTTGTCTGTTTCCTCATGATGTTTTCCCTTCAATGTTTTAACTTAGCGGCTTTACACGTATAGATTCTAGAAGAAAGTGATGGTGGGATCGGAACATTCCGAATAGCCCAGCCGTGACTTTCTCCTCAACCGTAACCTATGAAAATGATGTTAATCTTGTATCTACAAAAGTGTCATTCAACCCTATGACGTCGTTGGGCGAACATAGTAGTTGTAGCCTATAGGTAAATAGTCAACAACCGTCATAATACCTATCTCTACTTAAAATGGATTTACGATAATCGATAGATACTCATCTATCTATCTATTTCTGATTATTTCTATCTATGACACTAAATTATATGATGATAAATTATTTTACCCGTAGTGTTAACATTTGACGTGTAAATTGTTATAGGTAGGTAAGTACCTACCTAATTTATTATTTAATATCCTTTTCTTTACTTAGAGAAAAGTCTTCCGTAATTATTTTTCTATTTAAAAGTCTATAGCTGAGGTGATATTCACTGTTGTTTGGAATGTGCTAGTCTTTTCAGAATTTGGGGACTTCGGTTCGGATAAAAGGACTACCTACTTAGTTCAGTAGGTACCTACCCATCGATATAAATCAAAAGATGTGCCCTGAGCCCTGTGAACCTTAAAATGGTTAACAAACTGCGTCTCTGTGTGTAGCGTGAGTGGTTTACAACTACCAATCTACTTGAGCCCTAGAACCTAGTATATGTTGCGGTTCTACTTATTTTGGTTGTTGTTGACAACAAGTAGCGATAGGATAAACGTTCGCCGTTCACCGTTTCCTATAATCGACTAAAACGGTAAAAGTGAACTCACTCTTCCCAACGATAACATAATTCCGTGCGCCTGAAGTTCGGGAGGGTAGATCCGTTGATTTATATCGATATAGGTACCCCGATTCCCAACGCAATTGGATTGATCTCGATACGGAATCAAACCTCTCTGTCTTTGTATTCATCATCATCATCAGCCGCAAGACGTCCACTACTGAACGTAGGCCTCCCCCCTAGATTCCCACAACGAACGGTCCTGCGCAACCTGCAACCAGTGGTTTCCAGCGACTTTTGTGAGGTCATCTGTCCATCTAGTGGGAGGAGGCCGTCCAACACGGCGTCTTCCGGTTCGTGGTCGCCACTCGAAAACCTTTCTTCCCCATCAGTTGTCAGTTCTGCGAGCGATGTGGCCTGCCCATCGCCACTTCAGTTTGCTTACTCTTTGAGCTATGTCGGCTACTTTCGTTCTTTTGCGAATATCCTCATTACATTAGTCTTTGTATTATCTGTTTAGAATGACAGAGACAAGTAGTTGTTCAGAATCGCTACGCATTGCCCTGTTTTGTACTACTAACGCCACTAATTATTCGTAGTATAGAGGTGATTCGATCCCGCAAGTACCTAATTAAGTATTAATTCATGGTAAGTATATTGGCATATCCAACGAGAGTATGTTTTTATAGGATGCAGTTAAATCGTCGCTTAATATCAGTCCTATATTTCTTTGTCATGCCGCTTATGACAGTCTGTACTTAAAAGGTTTAAACTACGGACTGCTTATGAGCGTACCTACGCACGTACGCACGTGAATCCTACTTGTACACCCTTTAAAATATTTTTAGATTCACAAGTAAAATTTATAGGTACTATCGGTATGTAGTCGTATTACTACTGCTACGTAGAATCCCCGTACCAAAACCAACCATCGTCTTGTAGACTGAGAAATACAAGGATAGTTAACTTTTAACCTACGCTGTTACATACACAATCTTACTACGTTAGATGTTTTATAGAACTGTAACTTATTGTAATAAGGCTGATTTTAGCTTGTCTGTTTTGGCTTAAGACCTGAGGTGGCCCGTCAACCTGTCAACGATAGGAAGCAGTTTTAGTTTAATGAAATTATTTTAAGGGTAAATATGAACGTCTTAAAGTGAACTCGTGTAATCGAGTCGTGATATGGACAAATTGAACTCGGTAGTATCTGGAGTACAACCCCACCATTCCAGTCTGTTGACGGAAATCACAGTAACAAAGTAATGTAGTATGAAGTAGTAGAAAATGCGACAGAAACGCCACGTAACGACAGACGAGAATTTTGTTGAGGAATACAATACCAATATCTAAAGAAATTCTTGTTAAGAGTGTTATGAAAATCACCGCTGTAGCATAGATTAAACACCCTGGGTATATTGTCTTTGGCTGTAACTAAGTACATAGGCGCCTTTACTTAGGTACTTAAATAATACTCACCCGTATCTTTAGTAAAAGATTTGTTAGCAAAATACGAAATTTCGTTAAATAGCATGAAATTGGTGTAAAATATTTGTTAGTAAAATAATCGGTTTGACGGGCAATGTTTTCAGAGAAATTAAAGGGTTTAGAGATATAACATCTTAGATCTCTGGGCGATAAGCGCAGTGCAGTGCTAGGTAATGATTTAAACTCTTCATGTTCCAATAGCTGCGTGTCACTATACTTTTATGTGGCAGGCAACTTTCTTACCATTAGACACATGCTGCTCGTCTCGTCACTCTTAATTTAAAAAACGAAATTTCGTTAAATAACATGAAGTAATAGTGCTGCTTTAGGTACCTGAACAACCCCACGGCAAAAAATTGGTATTGATAGATACTATCACAATTTCTTTTATCAGCACTGATTAAGAGAGTTAAATGCCTTATCTACCCTTTCCATGGTAGGTCAAACTTCGGTAGGCATTAGAAGCCATTTAAAGACAACTGCCTTTGCTTCCAGGCGTAAGAAAGACGTAGCTTTCTTATCATTACTATCATCTCTGAAAGTTTTTACATTCGTTCGCGGTTTTACGCGCTATCTCAACTGCAATATATTGTAGAGACAAACCGAGCAATTTATTGCATGGTTCGTAAGATTGATCTCGCGTTCGCGGGGTAAACGAACACTCGTGATCGTGTTGGTCACACCACGCAGATCAGATAAACTCAGTCACACGACACAGTAATTCCTTGTTAAGGTCCCGTGCCACTGCTTGAGTAGCAAGCAACCCACGAAATGTTCCCAAAGCTGGGAATCGGGGCATTCTCTCGCAAGGAGATTGTGAATGCCATTATCCACCACGCTGGCTCAGTGTGGATTGGTAGATGACACAAACAGGCATCGAAACATTCTAGGTACATACATATCGGTTTTCTCACGATGTTTTCCTTCACCGTTTTAAGTAAACGACATAATGCACATGACCTCGAAAAGACAATGGTGCGCGTGGGATTTGAACCCGGGATTCCAGATCGGCAGTCGCATTCTCGCGTTCTCCTGACTAGACCAGTCGTAACTTACGACTCTTTTACGTATCTTTTCCGAGTAGCTAACAGCTTACTAAAATTGGTCTATTTGTCTAATTTTAATCCACTGCACGCAGCGGTGCTGCCGCACCACTACTGGTCCACATTTTAGTCTTTGTATTGCTGTTTAAAAAACATCGCAGTTCAAACTGAACCAACTGATTACATTAATATTGCATTGGCCGTAGAGTAATGGGCTAAGATGTGGTAGTTCCCCAGGCAGATTCTCCGAAGAACCCTACCACTAAAAACTAGTTTAAGTACATATTGAAGACGCTATATTGGATTTTATTAGGATCGCATATTTTTAAATCACTCACTACTTTTTGGCTGCCTTGTTACGGTCTTGGCTACGACGCCCCTGACCCTCCAGTGGAGACGAGATGCTACCCATAGCTGTTCGCCCCATGTCTGCTTCCGTCTCCGCGGATGAGCGAGAGTCTTCTTGTTCCATCGCCTCAAATGACCACTCTAAAATCTTGGCAAAGATAGGGATAGCCGCGGTTCCGGCTGTCGGGGCTCGCGAAAACCACCGAGGAACATCTCGGCCTCTACTTGCCCGCTTCGCCCCTGGCATACCACCTCCTACCGGAATGATTTCGGATTGTTACTTGGCTAGATAAAACTATCAGCCGAGTAAGCTTCACATTTATTCTAGTTCCCCACAACAGGCTTCTGCACGCGACTCTTGAGGGGGCGACGATCGCGCATAGAAGTGTCACCCTCCTCGGCCGGGTCAGACCATAAGATACCATCGTCATCGTCGATACTTCTAGCGACAAACTGTTGTCTGTCACCCAGGGCACACCACGAGGAAAATCCATAGCCTCGCACCTGGTGATTGGTTTGCACTACCAACTGTGAGTAGTGAATAAGACGTTAATCAATACGTTAATCCACTATCATCACCAAATAACTAATTATGAAATGTAGCAAAACTTTAACATTTACATACAATTTGGAATATAATGGCAGAATGAGGAAGGAGTTGTAAATGTAGTTGAATTTTGCAACCGGATGTTCTCGCCACCCTCCACGGCTTAGCCAATGGAAATACACCTTAACTGCTGCTTCATCGATACAGCGTTTGGTCACGCTGACACCACAATTGTAGACTTAAAAACATATAGTAGTTGAGTAACAAAAATAGATAATCGTCTACTATCTAAATAATTAATTGAACCAATTCTGATTATTTCATGATAAATATCATTTAACAACTTTGTACCAGTGCGCTGTATTTTGTGTACCTATTTCTTTTTGTAGGTAGGTACGTTGGTTAGATTCATCATCATCTTAATTCTTCTACGGCGGCCTAAGGCCAGGTGGTTGCCGTTGGTGTATCCGTTATTCCAGAAGTGTGACCTAGTCATAATTTACATTACTAGGGCCCTACGCTTTATGCACTGACTCAAAGTTCAGTTCGGAAAGCAGGGTCGGGTCTTCGAAAGATGTCTTTCTTAGGATGTTCCGGTTCCTTCAATGTATTTACTTTAGAAAGTTTAACTAACTCCTTATTGCACTTATTTTATTCGAAAACAACTTAAAACAAAACAAAATTAACTAGCAATTGACGACCTTATGACTAAAAGCTAAATAACTAAAACTAAATGCTTTATTTTACAAACAATGCCGTAGAGAGGACAATTCCTGAACAATTTTTTTACATTTATTATGTTGTCATTAGTCCATCACTAGAAAATCATCAGATACCTACACCATATATTGAACTGCGTAATAATTTATTTAGGGGACAAAAATTAGAAACCCAAATTATATGAACCATCCAAATTGAGCTGTGTAAAAGTTTTCCTTCAGTTCATGTGGCGCTAAAATGGCAAATTGTTAAAAGTGAAATTTTATAAAAAAAAATACTGAGTAAAAACCTACTTTTCATTGTTTATTTTTGCTACCGTAGACGCGATCTTTGCTTATTGTCAATATTTGCATTTTTGATAACAAAATATGACTATTAGGACCACAGATTACACACCTCAGTAGGACTATTTGCAGAGCCCGCCTGGGGAAGTATCACGCCTTTGCCAGTTAGGTATTCTACCGCGAAGCAGTAGGTAAATACCTAACTGATGTGCAAAAAATAACTGTGTTCCGTCTGAAAGACAACAAGTATTTTCAGAGAAATCCCAGGGCATAGAGAAAAAATTGCGCAGTGCAGTGCTAAGTAATGATATTGACTTTTCATGTTCCATTAACTGCGTAACAGTGATGTGCTGGATGGATTGGCATGTTGCTTACCAACAGGCACAGGTCATGTCCGTTCCGTCACTTTTTACTGTAAGAAAAAATGAAGATAGTTTTTGGTATTTTGACTAAAAAACGAATTAACCAATTGGTCCATCAGTTATATTATTAAAAAATATACCTACACGTATTTTTTCGTTTGTAATTACATACATCAAATGACAAAGATACAGTATCGACAGATACGATTTTTACGAAGACGTGACGTCATAATCCCCCACTTCGGAAGTTTGATGATCTACCTATATCTATTTCGTTTTTTAATAATTTGATAAATCAAAATGTACGTGTCCTATGTTTTCCCATGATTTACCTGATGGATTAATTAGAATTATTATTTTTGACCACGCCGAGAATTAATTTTGACCACACAGTCACCATCCCAATTAAGTATTATTGGGCTTTCTTGTGATACCTGCTGTTTCTAGGGAGCTAACGTATCGTCGCGGTGGTGGGTCGCGCGATTTGTCGTCGCGATGGTATCGCGTCGGCAATTGGGAATGCCATGCGTGCTGCACTGCAGTATACGATTGCGCTTCTATAGGGTTGGGACATACTCTGACGAATGTAGAAAAAGTAAGGTCTACTTAGTATTTTTGAAGTGAAAACTTTTGCCGCACCACGTACAGATGTCCCATGGGCTGTGAATTGAGCTCAAGCGTCACGTTTGTAAATGAAATAAATCCTTGAAGGGCATGCTCATGATGAATGGCCACGCCCTCCGGTGTCACCCGCGTAGTTTCTAAAGTGAGCTATCAAATTCTGAGTTATTTGGTTTCACTGCTATCGGCACTCTCTATGACTGCCAATTTTTTTTAAAGCATAGAGTGACGAGACGAGCAGGACATGTGCCTGATGATAAGCAACATGCCTGCCCATAACAGCAAAGTGTCACAGTGTGTTGAAATCCCATAGAGTCAAATGAAGTGTTTTGCTTGATGCATCGTGAAAAGAACATCTACCTGTGGAAAACATTGTCTAGGTGGATATTCTATTATCTATCTATGTAAATATCACAAAAATACAATGTAATGATCGGAACTATAAATAATTTTGCATTTGTAACATTATTACATCGACGATCAATAAATTGCATGACGATATGTTTTTTGATTGTTTGATAATTAGGTACATGTTGTTGACTTGTGTGTTATAAGTGATCGGATAGATGATGATTTGATCGTAATCGTTATTGAAGACATTTTTTGCCTAACGTATATCTTATACGAGACCTTAAACGACCAATTCTTGTAGGTATATATATAGAATCTGAATCTCGGAAACGGCTCGAACGATTTTCATGAAATTATGTATACAAGGGGTTTCGGGGACGATAAATTGATCTAACTAGGTTTTATTTTTTAAACTTCATTTTATGCGCTTTTTAAAAGTGAAAAACTCCTACAATGTCATTAGAATACGATAACTTATTTCGCCACTGTTCAGTAAGTCTAAATGTCTCAGACGGAATATGCTCGCCCTCGGAGTCAACAGGCCCCGGTTCGAATCCTGATGGTTACGCTCGGTTCTTTTCTTTTTGTTCTTTTTTTTCTGAGAAATCTTTTACTTAGAGCCCTTTATAAATGCATTTAAACCGAGCAAAGCTCGGTCAACCAGGTACTCTAAATATTACAAGAACATCTTTTAATGGAAACAAATGTGGTTGTGGCGTTATATACTTACTTATGATATGGTCGGGCTAGCTACACTTAAGTTTCAGTCGCATTTGGCTTTTTGCAAGGGGAGTCCACGCATGCAACTGCATCTCATTTGGCTCTACCAAATTTTTGACTAGATCGACCGTATCATGCATGAGTCATCCGTCAAATTGATGAAAAATGTAGTAAGATTATGCCTGTTTTAAACGACTAACAAAAAGGAGGAGGTTATCAATTCGACCCCTATGTTTTTTTTAGTCATACAAAAACAACATTTTCTCTACGGGTTTGTGTTGACAGAATCAATGCCAGTTGACAGTATCATGACCCTTTTGTTAGTAATTCTGCTACCAAGTGGAAATGCCCAATTGCCCAACCACTTCCCCTCCAACCAATCCTCCGGATTGCAAAATGGTAATGTTTCCAGATACATTTGAAACCTAGGAGATACATTAACTTATATGTCGAGTACAGTACCTACAGAAGTAAGTACTAGGCACTAGTTTAAATTCTTCAATTTCAAACAGTTGCGTCATTTAATGCTATTATAGTACTTAAAATAAATACCGGTGCAATGCTTACATCACCATCATTACCATCAGGCACAAGTCTTGATCGTCCCGTCACTCTTTAATAATTAAAAATGGTTTATGTACCTAATTTTACAGTTTTTTTGCCTTGCATTCCTTGAATGAACAATTCGGAATACGGTAGCAAGGTGACATCAAGCTAACAATTATCGGAATATTCCACTTCCAAATAAAAATAAGCATTATCTTTTTTACCATTAAATCAAATCAGATAATATGATACCTAATGATCATGATAACAATGATAAGCGTCCGAAATATGCAAACTATCTCAAAATTCCACACTCAATACCTATCTCATTCGATACCATCGATCACATATTTAATCTACATATTATTGAAACGCACGAGATATAGTTCCCAAGGAATATATCACGTAAGCCTAGGGCCACAATTCTTATAAGCTTTTGAAGTATTCAGAATGCACCCACCTCCAATTTAATTTGATGTTCGAGCATGCCGATTCTCCAAATAATTCAAATGACTGACGGCAGAATTCCAGAATCGGTAGCTATTTTTAAATTGGTCTCTTAGTGATTTGCATCAAATAAATCTATCACGCTCCGTAAAATTAGTCAATTTGAATATGGTTCTCACGGGCAAGTGGAATTTTGAGACGCGTGCGCAGTGGCTGACAAATAAAAAGGCTTATTTGAATATCGAATTACATTTCAAATTGGTATCTGAAATTCGATTGCTATGCAGGCTATTTTAAATATTGGCACGAATGAAGGCATTTCAAAATTCTTGTCGTTGTTGGTGTTTTTGTTTTTGTTAGTACATCTTGGTGGCTTTAAGTCGAAAATGAATTGAATTTAGGCTTCATCTTTGAATGATCGCTTAACATGGTGGGAATGGTGATTTAGCATGAGTCTATAAATCATAAATGAAAAAAAAAAAACATGAAGTCTCATCTAAATTTCACGCTTCACGATTGACAAGATAATGTATAAGTTACTATAATGCAGTGGTGATGATAAATGTGCACTAAGAAAACTACTCAGAGGTGTTTTGACTTATCTTTTGAAAACCTAAAGTTATCTCTATAGTTTCACAGCGGTTTCTATAACCACATAAGTACCTATGCCTTTTTAAATAATATTAAATTTGAACTTAAACTCCATATCGCCTTTTGTCAAACCGTGTCAGGGCAGTGTAATAAAATCGATCAATTCACGATTTGAATACACTTAGACAATATCCCTGAAGGAATGCCAGCTGCAGCAATTTATTATTCGTTCTTACCGGAAAAGTGGCATAAAACTTTTGGAACGAAGTTCCTTATCGCGCGTTGTGAAAGGGGGCTAGACGGAAAAAATTCTTACGAAAAGTTGTCAGGACACTTTTTGCTATTATAAGCTGTGCGGCGTCGCATGTTTCTCTGTCTGTCTCTCTCTTTCTTATAGAAAGCAAGCCAGATATTTTCATTTCTATTTCGCATTGAACAGTGTGGAATCGCGACGATTATTTTTGTTGAGTGTATACAGGTTTTTTGTAAATAATAAAAAATAATAATAATAATGATTCCTTCACTAATTAATCGAAAGGAACTTCGTTCCATCCGGGTGTCCCTTGACACCTCTCAAGTTTTTTTTTTTACGGTACAATATCCAGGGGAGTATACTTACCCACCAAAAGTGGAGTCAAACTTCTTAGTTAATGTTATAAACAGTTTATATTTTGCCCCACTTGCACCCACAGCCTAACGCGAGTCCGAGCCCCCACCGCAGATAGCGGTGGTTCGTGAGCGATGCTTCACAAGATAACAATTGCTTTGTTTCGCTGTAAAACTCGAAAATTAACATCATTTGCCAACGCCCGATCGGGAAGGTGATACTGACACTCGCGTGGTGGGGAACAAGACAAGGGATTTAAGCTTGTGGTGGGTACTCTTGGTATGAGGCGTTTTGGAAAGAAAAAATAGTAATAGTTACGAACTAAGTACTAGATGGCGGTAGTAAGCTCTGGAAAATACTCAATAAGGAGTGGTTTTCTGAGACAAGTCACAAACAAATTCTTAAGTGACCAATAAAATCATTATTTATGTTATATTATATTGGTTGGCATACATAACTAAGTACTAAATCATATTCAAGTACGTTTATAATAGTATGGTTTCTAGCAGAGTCCTTTGTACCCTTGGGGAAAGTATCTCACCTATGCCAGTTATGCTACTTTCAAAAATGTGCAAATATTACTGTGTGTCGATATGAAAGGCAATATGTCCAGGAAAATAAGGCAAGGAAATAAATCATTTTGTATCGCGGGTGATGAAGGGGAGTCCATGGCTGGGCAATTATTTGTACTCTCTAGCTCTACGCGGACGAATTCGAGGGCAGAGGGCAGTATATTCATACCTACAAAGATATTAATATAAAACCACAATTATGAGTTAAGCTATTATTTTGTTCTGTACCAGAATTCCATGTAGTTCTATACAAATGCTGATTACATAGTTTTTTATTAATTGCATCTTGTTTATTGCTACTTTGTGCGCAAAAAATATTAGTCGCTCTATTTATTTTGTACAGTTAACAGACAATTTTTCTATGAACAAACTTGGTTTTGTCATACATTTTCTAAAACCTTCTCAGCCTCTAACTTGTACTATCCGAGTACAATAATATGGCGTTTAGTTTTAATAGTCGCAGAGATGTTGAGAATCGATGTATTTCCCATTGCAGCACCTAATGTCTTACGTTTTATCTCAAATTAAACTTGTGCGCTTTGCCACCTTTAGCTCAGGCTGGCACTTCGTACTTGTACCGTGATAATTGGAGAAAGTGGCTACATTGTAAAACCTTTATTTCAATCTGAAGTCTAAGGTCTAGAGCGCAGTGCTGTTTTACTCTTAGATTTGTTTTTTTTTGTACATTCTTTGGTCCATTTGGTCTTTGGGTTTACTAAGCGATTTGCCTGAACGAAAACCCGCATTAAGAATATATTTACTTCTTCAAACAACACCATCTAGCTACAAACTAAGAAAAAAGCTATTTTGGAAGCGACATAGCTAATACAATCTATAATTACTATACCAATATTATAATCTGAGCTCTTCAGATTTAAAATTTAATTAAAATGTTTGAACGCGCTAATCTCAGAAACTTTTAGTAGTGGTAGAACTCTTTGCAGAGTCCGCCTGGGGAAGTACCACACCTTTACCAGCTATTCTACCGCCAAACAGTAACGTGCAATCATTGCTGTGTTCCAGTTTGAAGGGCAATGTTTCCAGTTTCCAGTGAAATTACAGGGCATAGAGATAAAACATCTAATACATATATCTGGGTGACGAGCGCAGTGCAGGGCTAGGCAATGATTTGGACTCTTTTGGTTCCAATAGCTCTATTATGCAGTATTGTGCAAACATTACTGTGTTCCGGTTTGAAGGGCAATGTTTCCAGAGAAATTATAGATATAAGAGTAAGAGTAGATATAAGATCTTAGATCTCTGGGTGACGAGCGCAGTGCAGTGCTAGGTAATGATTTGGACTCTTCATGTTCCAATAGCTGCGTGTCACTGTGCTGTTATGTGTCAGGCATGTTGCTTACCATCAGGCACATGTCCTGATCGTCTCGTCACTCTTTATTAAAAAAAAAATAATGCATTTACACAATTTCGTATTGACAGGATCGAGTTTTATAACTTTTGTGAAATCTACAACTACGTCATCCAGACAATTGTACGCAAATTTTAGTTTTTGGTTCATATTTCAAAAACCACCAAACGGATTGCAATAAGATTTATATGGGACCGTTCGGGAAGCATACCCATCCGAACAAAAAAATAAATTTTAAAATCGGGTTCTTGAAAAATCAGATAAAATACATACAAAAAAACATACTGGTCGAATTGATAACCTCCTCCTTTTAGGAAGTCGGTTAAAAATGGGGTTCAATAAAAGAAATAAGACTTTCGTGCCCTGGAAACTTGATGTTGTTAACGATGCGGTTTACAATGGAACCCGCTTACCTAGAAGAAACCGATTCGTTCTAGAGTTGAAGACACCCATATCCATCTGGAATAAAAAATGTTTTTTGTCCTCCTTTGTTGCAACATAAAAGAAATATCGACATCAAAATCGACTTCTGTTACACCAATTATTTGAAATTATAATGCAATTACATATTTTGTGATGTTCGCTGAGCAGTGCTCCAGATATGACAAGGTTTGACAATGGGACCTCCCTGGTGTAAAAGTAGAAATTACCAAGTTATTTTTTGTTGACCGAATAACCTAAGCCCTGTTAACATTACATAAAGTCGAGTTTTGCAATAAACTCAGTGGTTATCTTGGTAATGGTCGTGGCGCTAAACGAAGGTTTTGTGAAGTAAACCCAATTTTTATGCTACTTTGACCATTGTTCATGCTTCTATGAATAGAAATTATAATAGTCCTGTTGTTAAAGTATTTTTTTGTAAGTATTATGGGAAATTTAGAGAAGTCTTAGTGTAATTTATTTAAAACTAGCTGCTCCTCACGGTGTACCTAGTAACCAGCGGTTTAGCTACACTTTTAGCATGTTTGGATTACCTACCCCTTTAAGGGTATTTTTTTTCAAACATGTATATTTATATATTTATTTAGCATGTATTTTGCGATTTTGGTAGCCGCGTTAGGAATAGTAGGGCAATATGGGTATTTGCTTTATTTAGAAATAAATTGTGTTCCGGTTTGAAGGACAATGTTTCCAGAACAATGTTTTGTTGTTTTGAACTCTTCATGTTCCATTAGCTGCGTGTCACTGTGATGTTATGAGAAGGCATGTGGTTTACCATCAGGCACATGTCCTGATCGTCTTGTCACTCTATCCTATAAAAAAATGAGTGACCTAAAATTCGAAACAGTAATTATGTAGAGAGTGTTTTATTTTAATGTACATGTTAATATTTTACATTCTGTCTTATTACGATATATTTTAATTACATAATTATTAGAATGTACCTAACGTTATAATAGTTAATAGGGATGTTAAAAATATTTGGAATTGTTTTCATTTTGAAGAATGACGCTTGTTTCCAAAAAAAAAAAAAAATTTCGATGATTTAAAAAAATACAATAATAAAATAATTTTGAATTTTCCCACTAATACACTGACGACTGACATGACGTCACTGTCCGCAAAATATTGGTTACGATTCATGACTGTATGTTCAGTTTATGTGTTTCCTTATATTTACTTGAATACATACAATCAAACTCGTCGTCGCTAAGATCGCAAATTATAATAAAAATGTAGCGAAGCAAACAGCGAAGTCAGTCTTCGACAGCTTGTTTTAGGGTTAGTGACGTAATAAGTCATATTGGTGTTTCCAGTCACGTGACAACAGATTAAAAATATGGCATTTAAAAAACAATTATTATAAGTTTACTATATGATTTTAAATTATAGAAATGTGATTTTCGATATTA
This sequence comes from Ectropis grisescens, assembly GCA_017562165.1. Taxonomy (NCBI): domain Eukaryota; kingdom Metazoa; phylum Arthropoda; class Insecta; order Lepidoptera; family Geometridae; genus Ectropis; species Ectropis grisescens. Next base: position 17,370,963 of record CM029787.1, on the reverse strand, counting down.
TATTAAATACAAGCTACATGTCATAAAATTAACACTAAACATGATGACTAGTGATTAGTGTTAACATCCCTATTGGGGCTCACGATAACTTAATTTTTTTATTGGAGTTTTGGCAGTTGTTCTAAAGATGCCTCTGCTACTAGTGGCTAGCGGAAATGATAGTTTTCCTGGCTATTTTTTTTATAAAACCCGATTTTTGTTTATTTATTGACTAGAGACTTATTTTCGTAATTAAAAAGTTTCGGTTTCGAACGGTTCGGTATTCGAAGCCTATATCGTGCCTATATCTGTACAAATAGGTACGTACCTACCTAAGTACGGTTGACAAATAAATAAAATACCAAATTGTTGTTTAAGCCAATCATTTCTCTTTTATACGCCGAATTGCTGGACGAACCTGAAAGGATCGACATTATTTTGATCAATATTTTTACTATGCATAGCTATGTATACCTACTAGCGGCTCCCGTTCCAGCTTCGCTCGGATATTGTCATACAAATATGATTGATCGAAACAAAAACCAACCTATCTCTGGGGTTTTTTAATTAACTCAGTTGTCCCACAGCTGGGCAAAGGTTGAGTTAGACCATTAAAACCGGTTCATTTGGTGAAGAATTCACTGGGATACACTGGATGTTTATATATTAAGGTTTCGGCATCAATATTAACATCCAGATAAAATTGTTCTACCATCGACCTAAGCCGGTTTGTATTCGCCTTGGCAAAATGTTTTATCGGCCTCTCCAAAACCACTGATTAGTTCAGGTAAAATGTTTTATCTGCCTCTCCAAAACCTCCGATTAGTCCAGGCAAAATGTTTTATCGGCCTCTCCAAAATCTCTGAAAAATCTCAAAATCTCTCGTTGGCCTTGCCAAAATTTTCTATCTATTTCGGCGTCATGATTTGTCCCCTCGGTCGTTATTAGTATAACCGACTATAGTTTAACCGACTTCAAAAAAGGAGGGGGTTATCAATTCGGTTGTCTAATCTATTGTGTGTAGGCATACCTACATATTGTGCGATAGCTTCGTTAATCGTGAATCTATTTAGATGATTTATTTTGATAGAAAAATAATACGTCAAGTATTGTTATTAATAATATCCCCCATTATAAATTATATGGGAATTGGTGGGCTGATTTTTGAAATTTCTATACATAAAAATGTTATATTGGTTTGTGTACGCAAAAACTCAAAAAGTTCTGCGCCGATCGAGCTGAAATTTTAGAATGATATATAATATTTCAAGTAGTGGTAGGACTTGGCAGAGTCCGCCTTAACCGACTTCAAAAAATGTGCAAACATTACTGGAGAGATTCTCAATTCGACCGTATATATGTTTTTTGTTTCCAGAGAAATTATCTAATTTCTTAGATCTCTGGGTGACGAGCACAGTGCAGTGCTAAGGTAATGATTTGGACTCTTCATGTTCCAATAGCTGCTTGTCACTGTGTATCTATGTAACTCAGGCTGTTGCTTACCATCACATGAATGACGTCTCGTCATTCTTATATTTCAAAAAAAAAAAATATAATCCGAAAGTTTGTCGAGTATCTGAGTTTTATTTTTAAATTGAAAATGGATTTCTAATAACTTTTGTTATTTTTCGATTTTTTTATTCTAGCTCCTATTATTTATTTGAAGCATACCGCAAATTTATCTGCACTCAGTACTGTGCAATTAGCGGCTAAGTACCGGCCGTGCCGATTGTGGCAGCTCTCAATGCGCAAATTACCTCGAGGCTGTTTACAAACCCCCTCCCACCCCCGAGGGACACTTATCGATGGCGGCTGCTATCACTGCTTTAAGCATCGCCAAACTAGAAGTCTTTGTTTTGAATGAAATTAATGATAATACTTTATCGTTCACAAAAATTGATGCATACAATTTACGAAAGCAGTAAGACTAGTGAAACAACTGGCAGCTTTATCGCTTCAGGCGATTTCTTCCAGGCAACCTTAGGATGGATGAAACTTGTGAAAAAGTCAAAGCGTGGTACGTAACAAAGACTATTTTTATATTACGAGATAAAAAGTTTGATCTGCAATTATTTAGTAATAGAATAAACTTATATTTTCGAAGTCAGGGTAGATCGGAATATTCTAGGTTAGTGTGCATCATTTTTAATTACATAGAAAAGTAGCTGCTTATTTTATCAGGCGAGTAATTCAAAAGCATAACATGTCTGTGTTTTATTTTTAATTTAATCTCAGTTTTAGTTTAAAAAAATGTTTAGTAGTCGCGCATTATATGAAAAAACGCAACTTATTTAAAAAGAGAAAAATAATAAATTTAACCTCGTATTCTAAATTATATCTCAAGTTTTACGCGAGCCAAAAATCTGTTTTTAACTTCAGGTAGTACAGAGTCTAGAGGCATAGAATATTCCAGGTCAAATGCTTGTAATAAAAAACTCAAATATATACTAATATTATAAAGTTGAAGAGTTTGTTTGTTTGTTTGTTCGCTAGGATCTCGGGAAGTACTGGTCCGAATTGAAAGATTCTTTTTCTATTAGATAGTCCATTTATCGAGGAAGGCTATAGGCTATAGAACATAACGCTACTATTAATAGAAGCGGAGCATGAATCAAAAATGTAACAAAATCGGGAAAAATATTCCTTTTTTGAGAGTTTTCAGATGTTTCGTCCTTTGACATGACACATGGCAACATGTGTCTAAGATTGCGTCATTGAATATCACAGATTACATACCTACCTCTTGAATATGTACCTTTGATAATCTGTTTCTAAATCTGAATTGGTACGACCAATTTCCGACAGGTGGTGTAGCAGGTAGCTGAAGAGGTGTTTTGTTTGAAAGCGATATTCTCAGGAATGACTGAACCGATTTCAGTCATTCTTTTACCGTTGTATTTGTACGGGATCCTGATGAGTGCTATATAATGTACCACGGGCGACGTCGGGGCGGACATCTAGTGATTGAGTAAAGTACAATCAGTACCTTTAAGAACTTTCGACAATTATGACGTTCAGAAAAATCAAGAGGATAAGCTACTCGTATATTAAGGTAATGAATACATAGGGTCAAGAGATATTGTCTGTGAAAACTGCAGGTGAGTTACATGCGACATAGTAAGAGAGGTTAACCATTTTTGTTTGAGTGGAGCTATTCTATTGTAACACTTGCCAAATTGAAGTATACGATAATTACGATTGTTTGTGATACGTTTTTATCAAAAGTCATAAATGTCTCTACGTACTGCCAATTATCTTGTTTTGGAGATTTTTTTAATAGGTCCTATCTCTAGTTAGTAGCTTCTACTATCATATTAGATTAGATAATAATAATTAATGAGTGCAGATGTGGATCTATTTCCGACGATAATTTGACAAACAATGCACAGGTTTTCCCTTAAGGAAAATAAAAAGGGAATATTATAGGTAATTTTAATTATCCATGATCGAATAAGTACTTTTCATTCATCATCAACGGCCCACAAAATGTTCCCACTGCTGGGACTCGAGGCTTTCTCTCGCAAGGAGAGAGTTAAGGCCATAATCCACCACGCTGCTTTTCATTAAAAAGTGATTAATATAAATTAGGATCATTATCTCTCGTGTAAGCTTCTGTCTGAATGAAGCATACTTTATGACCACAGCTGGGACTCGGGCTTTTTCACATAAGAAGAGAGTCAACGCCATAGTATAAAATACATGACCTCGAAAGATGAATTGATACTTTCTGAGTGATTGTGCATTTATCTGAATCATGATGTCTTTCTATAGCTTCCAGACCATTCATTCGACTTAGATATTATTTTTGGTTTGAATGCTAAGACGATAGTGTTTATGTCCTATATCAACAGTTGCTTAAAAATATTTGTGTATCTTATTATACCGAATGCATTTCGGAAACTGTTCAGCTAATCTCCATGATATCACCTCACGGTTTTTTTTTCTATCGGACTCCTCGAAGCTTGCAAAAGTGACATCGTTTCGTGGTTGACGTTTTCGCTGTTGTATTCGAGTACTGTTCGCGCCTGTGGGATGGTTTGGCTAAGTATCAGCTGGAGACTCAGGAATCGAATGAGAGACGTGTCAAAAGGCTCGTAGGGAATGACACTCTTGTGCGTAAAAGATTTCAAAGACCACAAAATTGTTAGCTTATCGGTTTTTTTGTCGGGTACACTTCGGAGAGTGTGCCGCTAAACTGCATGATCTAATACCACCGTGCTCTTTTTTCTCTTGGACTTCTCGTAGGTCGAAAATGTGGGATCGTTTCATAGTTGATATTCCAAAGACACGGACGAAGAGGTTTGACTCTACTTTTGTGATAAGAACGTGTGGGGTTTTCCCGATGGTCATTTGTAATCTTGGTGTCTTCAAATCGAGAGTGGATCGGTTTCTTCTAGATCAACATAAACACGGTCCATCGTAGACCGCATCGATGCTTATATTTCTATAAACATAAAAGTAAAAAAAATGCCGATTTTGAACGTATGTCGAATTTGGTGTTTTTAATCGATATTCTACAAAAAAGTGTTACTATTAACAAGTGACATTTTCTCAAGGACAAACAAAAAAATATAATTGCATTTTAAACATAAGTACTTCAAACACGGAGGAGGTCACTTTATAATACGAGTATTTCGAGCACTTATATAAAAAAAATCTCAATTTGGTTGTATGTTATTCTTAGTAAGTACACGATAGCTCCGCCAATTGGGAATCGATTTAGATGTTTCGGAGGGGGTTTCATACAAATTTTATAATCGAAATAGCGGTTTCAAATCTAAAATCTGTTTACCTCGACGATGTATACGTTCCAACTCGCTGTTTAGTTGCAACAGTATGTTTAAAGTTGATTTCACAAAAATTGAATAAATAAATAAATATTGGTGGTCAATTCACACACAACACCATCTGACCCCAAACTAAGCAAAGCTTGTACTATGGCGGCCAGATAGCTGATATAATACATATATAATTTTAAATACATACTTATTATAAATAGAAACACCCAGACACAGTGCAAACATTTGAATTTGACATTATTACTGAATTAAACATTTGACTGCCCTAGTGGCTTAGTTGGTAGTAGCTCTGCCTGCGAAGCCGAGGGTCGTGGGTTCGATCCCCACCCAGTGCAAATATTTGTGTGATGAATTCAAATGTTTGCACTGTGTCTGGGTGTTTCTATGTATAATAAGTATGTATTTAAACTATATAAGTATTATATCAGCTATCTGGCTGCCATCACTCAAGCTTTGCTTAGTTTGGGGTCAGATGGTGTTGTGTGTGAATTGTCCTCCAATATTTATTTATTTATTATTTATTTATTTAATTCATCACACAAATATTTGCACTGGGTGGGAATCGAACCCACGACCCTTGGCTTCGCAGGTATAGATTTACTACGATAACATGACCCGCCCCTCCAGAATTCTAAACGTTTGAAAGTATTAGTGAAAGTATTTACAACGCATCACCACGCATGTGTGCGTACTGCGACTGCTGTCAAACACCTAGTCGAGCTAACAAATCTATGGATTTGTTGCTCGACTAGCGGCATTCATTAATCGCTCTTATTATTAGTATGGCGCTGCACTGACGTACTCTATGAAACGGACACGTGCGTTGTCTTCCACGGTCAACAAATTATGGTGAGTTGACCAACAAATCTGATAACAATTGAGATATTATAAGTACTGATTGCACAAAAACTATGAATAAATTTTATTGTGTACAAATATTGAAATATTTTGCATGTTTAACAATTTCAGTAAAATAAGACATCTAAATCCTTTTCAAAGATCAGTAATCACAATTATTATAAAAAACGCATGGTCCAAGTGTTAATAAAGGCATTAGTCAATATTCATACTGCCCGGGCATTATTATAAATCTTAATATCTCTATTGGCACTGGAACTATAATTTTGCTCGTCGCTGTCATAGAAGCTTGATGTGTCATTTTCAGAATCGGATTCTCCTACGCGAATAATAAATTCTTGCTCGTTGTCGTACTTTTCCAGTATTCAGATTCCGTTTCCTCCACATGTTTGCAAGTGTTGGCCCACATCGTGCGATCGATCATGTCCAGACGCTCATGAAGTAATTTCATGATGGATGTGTAGTTTTTGGTTTACATTTTGTTGGCTATGTAGTTTTCAACACTCCCCAAATTTTCTCGACAGGGGTTAAGTTGGGATGATATGGCGGAAGTCTTAATATATCGCATTTATATTTGCTTCGCCATCGATAGCGTAATTTCTAGAATTATCCTTATTTTTTAAAATGATATCATAGAGTTCGATTTTCTTCATGTCTTCCTCGAAGTCGATGTGTTTTTTCACGAGCCAATCTTTCATGGCAGCTTTGTTGCTGTTGGAGGTGGGAACTTTTTCAGTAAATGTGTTATGGTAAGAGGCGTTATCCATAACAATTACGGACTTTTCTGGTATGTTTGGCAGAAGTTGTTCTGAGAACCACTTCTTGTAGTTATTGTGGTTCATATTGTCATGTTAGTCGCTAGTCTTTGAACTAGCCTTATAAATTAAAGAAGCATTGGGGACAAAACCATTTTTTCCACCGGCGTGGACAATTATGATGCGTAACCCTTTAGACATTTTTTCTTTGCTACTGTTCCTTGTTTAGTACCCCATGATTTATTTTGTACATGTGTGGTATGAATGTAGCTTTCATCGGTATAAACAATATTCCTGCCTTCTTCTCTATATTTCTTCAATTGTTTTAAATATTTATAGCGAAGCAACTGCACGTCATGTTTTTCAACTAGAGCTTGACGATTGTCTTCAGTAGTTTTCCACTCATATCCTAAATCAAGAAGTATACGCCGTAAAGTCTCGAAACATCCATCAAAATTTATCTTTTCAGTAAGCACTCTTTTCAAAGCTTTTAATGTTGGATATTGTTTATACTCTGTATGAAAGTTACTGACAGTACGCCTTATTACCCCCTTGTCAAATTCATCGATGTCACGCTTTAAACGTTTGCGAGGATTTTTGTTTTATGTGGTGAGCTCATTTGTGTACCAGTTGCATCACATTTCGCTTTTTCTTTGAGAATTCTTGTTATAGTCTTTTCGCTAACTCCCACAGCTCTGGAAGTTCTCCATCTAGCGTCTGTCAAGCGCTCTACTCCATTTTCAGCCTCATGCTTCATATGTTGGTATACTGTAGCTATAACTTCTCTTCCCTGACTCCGCACTTTTTTTTTTATTGACTTTTCCATGACCTGGTAGTTTGTGTTGCGGTCAGTACTTTCGTGTCACTGAGCGACGTAGACTCAACGACTTGACTGTCTCAGACCACTGCCGGCCTGCTACTGAAGATGAATAATTACAACTACATACAAATTCTTTCGTAAGGATGTGACTACACACATTAAAACAGTAATTTGGAGGGGCGGGCCATGTTATCGTAGAAAATCTCTAGAGTTACTACCCACTAAGCCACGAGGCCAATTATGATATTTAGTAGATTGTCTGAGAGTTTAACTTTAAATTAAAGTTTTTGGTTAACGGATTTTGGTTTATCGGAGAAAATTAAATAATTATCAATAAACTTATGATTTAATATATTTGGAATCGATAACTGCTGCGCCTGTTTTGCAGGGGTTTGTTAACATTTTCGTTCTTTTGTTTTAGTATTTCAATCAAATGTCTCTTTAGTCCACGTTCGTAACTGATTTTTGATAATCAGATACGAACATGGATTTTTTTACTTCCTGTTATGACCGAGCGAAACGAGGCTAGTTTTCCTATCCTAGCTTGAAAAACTAGCCTCGTGTCGCTCGGACATACTGGAACAATATGTTGTAATTACAGATTAAAATTTAACTGTGTACTAAGGTACTCTTCATTGCACTGATCACGATCACCTGCTGTACAATTTAAAAAATAAATCAAACTAATCCTTTCAGCTTCTACCCAATTACGTTCCTCTTAACATTGTGCCCAAATGATAGCATGGAACGTAAAATCAGTGCAAATTATGCGATCACTTACAAGCGGCGGGTACACATGCGAAAGGACCAGAAACGAACAGACTCCAAATATACTTAGATGAAAAAGTAGAAGGTAATTGCAAAATGTGAAATGTCGTAAAAGAAAATATGCTTCACATCTTCATCCATTTTGACGAAACCATTCTCACAAAAAGGTACATTTATTGAGAATGGTTTCTCTCAGATAAAAAAAATATAAGTAATACATCAATAGACGTTAATTTTATTAATTTATTATACTCATATTATAAATACGAAAGCAATTTTGATTGTTACGTTTTCTTGCGAAAATTACTTAGCCCAAAGACGTCGAATGTACAAAAAAATCTAAATGTTTGATTTAGGCGATCATCATGAAACTTTGTACACATTCTTAGAGGTATATTATAAGTCATATAGGGCACCTTGGTGGGAAAATAACGCGTACTGGAACTGCCCGTGTGGAACCGCGGGACGCAACTGGTAACTAATAATTTATGTGTTAATTTATTGTTGTAATGTAATTAATCACATATAAAGCATTGATTCTCAGTTGTGGGAACATTTAGTGGGATGCTTACGTAAAAGTCATGTTAAATATTTTTAATTCGTGAATAAATCAAGAAGATACCAAATAAATAATAGTATCAAAATGTACAAACTAAAAATAACTCACACTCATAATTTTAATTAGATTTTCTGTTATGTCCTTTGATAGCAGAAAGATGAGATCATCAGTTTAATCAGCATTTAGCTGATAAGATACATATGAACTTTCCAGAAACTCAATGAGGACAGAATCTTTGATGATCGATCACAGATTTTTATGATGAAATCGTGGAATTTGATGTCATCATTTATTAAATAGAGTGACGGGACACGCCTGCTTTTAGCAGCACAGTGTCACACAACTTAAAAAAAAACAATTTCAAATCAAATAGTAGTAGTACTATCACTCCGATCCCGATGGAGTGACGATATACGTAAAACTGCGGGTAGTGGTTGCAGAAAAAAAACCGAGGGTAGAACTGAGTACTGCAAGTTGCAAGCACTGCACTTTGGCGGTTGAATACCTGAATACCTGTCGAAACTTCTCAGCACTGTATTTTTGTCATTTTTGTTTGTCAAACATAAGAAAAAATACGTGTCCAATATTTTTAATTATTTAATAACTGACGGACTAAATAGTTTTTTTAGTATAGAGTGAGTGAGTTTTTGTAATGATAGGACTATTGGCAGAGTCCGCCTGGGGAAATACCACACCTTTGCCAGTTATTCTACCGCCAAGCAATAATGTGCAATTACTGTGTTGCGGCTTGAAGAGCAATGTTTCCAGAGAAGTTACAGGACTTGGAGATTTAACATCTTAGATCTCTGAGCAACGAGCGCAGTACAATATAAGGTAATGATTTGTTGGACTCTTCATGTTTCAATAGGTGCGTGTTACAGTGCTGTTATGTGACAAGCATGTTGCTTACCATCAGGCACATGTAATGCTTGTCTCGTCACTCTTTATTTAAAAAAAAACGTCACAACCTCCCACTCCTGAAGTTTGATTATGTATATCTCTGCAATTTTTTTATAATTCTTAAAAAACAAAATACGTGTCTCATATTTTTCCATAATCTGCCTGACGAACTAATTAGAATGGTATGGTGGTTTTTTGACCCAATCGTCATCCCAATTGTGAGATACCTTTCGATTTACCTTTATCAGCGCTAATATGTATGTACAGTGCTTAAGGATCTATTGGCACATGGATGACATTATCAGGCGTGAGGACGTGAGTGGGTCACCCGACAACAAAATCTCCTGAGTTTTGGGGGCATTTAACTATCACCAAAAACATATTTAGATTTGCATTAATTGCGGGAGAAAATATGTTCCATAGTAAAGTTGTGACTTATTTGAAATACTTGTATTTATTGTTTGTAATTTTTTGAGAAGTTAACACATTATGCAGATTAATGTAAACATTATACAAGACTTAATCACGAGCTGATTCGCTATTTAATTATCACGACGATTCGGCAGCGTTACGACCCCCGTGGCCATGTAAAGACAAGGAATGTATTTACAACTATAAAAATACGTATTATAATATCTTACAATTTAACAAGCTTTGCCTAGTTTGGGACCAGATGACGTTGTGTGAATTGTCCACCAACATTTATCAAGAGTAGATATGTCTTGCTCGTTTCGGCATTCTAAATTATGTAAAAAAAAAGAAAATTAACCAGACACGGCTAGGAGTTTACAGTAGTTGGGTCTCTGTGCCTTTATAATGAATACAGGGTGAGTAATAACAAGTTTGCGTTTCCCACGGTATGGAGGATCTTTGCGATAATTACTAAGGCTTTCGTGTCTTCAGTCGCAGAACAAGCTGTTTTAGTCTCTACAAAATCTGTTTACTAGAACTTCTGGGCCTGTCCGCCGTTCCCCATGTTGTCAAGGCTCTCGTATGGCTAAAAAAACTAAGTTGCCATTTTTTTTTAATTAAAAAGTGACGAGGCGAGCTGGACATGTTGTATCTCTAAGCCCTGTAATTTCTCTGGATACATTGCCCTTCAAACCGGAACACAGTAATGTTTGCATATTACTGCTTGGCGGTAGAATAACTGGCAAAGGTGTGGTACTTCCCCAGGTGGACTCTGCCAAGAGTCCTACCACTACACTTGTCTCACTGCCGCAAAAGAAGAATAAAAATCAAATGGAAGAAACCTTTTTTTATATAAATAGGAATAGTCGTAGAATGACAAGACGAATAGGACATGTGCTTGGTGTCATAACAGTATAGTGTCAAGCAGCTATTGGAACATGAAGAGTCCAAATAATAAAATGGTGACTAACAAGTCTAATTAGGCAGTAACTCGACCAAATTTCATAAGAATCTATCACTACGTCGTCTAAATAAATAACAGAAATTGGTGGACAATTCTCAATTGAAGGGCAATGTGTCTAGAGAAGTTACAGGGCATAGAGATATAACATCTTAGATATCTGGGCGACGAGCGCAGTGTAGTGCTTTGATTTGGACTGTTCATGTTCAAATAGATGCGTGTTACTATGCTGTTATGCGGCAGGCATGTTGCTTACCATCAGGCATACGTCCTGCTCGTCTTTATTAAAAATATCATCCATAACACCATCTGACCCCAAACTAAGTACAGCTTGTACTATGGCGACCAGATAGCTGATACAATACTTGTAAATGTAGTTTTAAATACCTACATCTTATTATACATAGAAACACCCAGACACAGTCACTTTTATGAAAGTAATTTTTAGTTTTTTATTCATATTTCAAAAACCATCAAACAAATTTCGATAAAATTTATCGAAATAGGTGCACAAGTAAATACTGCTGGGTTGGGTGCGAGAAAAAAAAGGGAAGACCGAGACATGGTAAAAACCTTTCTACAACAAGACGAAAATGACGGTTACAAAGTGCACGCTATGAATTTAGAAATGCAAAGTGAGTGGTTAACCATAGGTGAGTTCTGTATCCCATTAGCTCTAAAATGGCGCACCTTGATCTATGACTGGTCCCCTGCCTTATTAAAATTTTATCTAAATGCATTCCAAATGACCCTCCCTGACCAGAGTAACTTGGTAAGGTGGGGAAAAGCCTCTGAAAAATGTTGCTATACTTGTGGAGAGGCGATATGTACAGCAAGGCACATATTGGTGGGATGCAAGGTGCTCCTTAATGGGGTCATTACTCACGGCGTCATGACAGAGTACTTGAAATCATACGTGAAGCCATGAGCCTTTCGGTAGCTAGAGCCCAAAAGGGATTGACGACAAACAACAGACAAATTAACTTTGTAAAAGAAGGCTCAACTTCAAACTCCAGGAACAAGCCTTACTCAATCCTGGGTACAGCACCTGATTGGACTATTTTAATGGACACGTATGAAAAGCACTACAAAATCCCAGAGGATGTGGGTGTTTCGTCATCCAGACCGGACATTTTCCTTTTTTCTAGAGCTACGAAACGCATAGTCCTTGTAGAACTTACCGTACCGTGGGAAACTAATATACCTAAAGACCACGCGATGAAACAAAATAAGTATTACGACCTCCTAAACGAATTAACAAAAAACGGCTATGTAGTTAGTTTATACGCTGTAGAAGTGGGAGCGAGAGGTATACCAGCAAAATCTCTCTATAACCTACTGAAAGACCTTGGCTTATCCAGAAGTGCTGTAAGTTCTATACTAGAACGTGTATCTAAAGCTGCACTAGTAGGCTCATATCAGATTTGGCTGGGCAGGGAGAGAAAAACGAGTGGTGAAGGTGAGTGTTGATGTACGTCAGAAAGGGGCCCCTTAAACCTACGCCCGAGTCACAAGTCTCGGGAACTACTCGTGTTTTTCTCTCTCTGCCACACGATGGACCCGGCACCCGCACGGTGAATCCATGGAATGCTAAGAAGATCGTCTCTCTAACTAAATAAAAAAATTCAGGGCCTCCTTTGTTTTTGAAGTCGGTTAAAATGGGTACGTAGTTGAATCACTGCACACACTATTATCTAGATATTTAAACAAAATATGATTCAGTCGGTAGGTAAATAATCCTTGAATATACCATGATTTACAAATATTGTATGTTCCTTATCTTCAATGACAATGTGATATTAATTTTGTGTGACATATTATCACATGAATATATTCTACGAAATCCATTTTCTATGGAATACTATTCGTAAGCAACATGATGCCTACTTTACTCGGAAACTACCTCATAATCATAGTCATAAGTAGCTCACTAAATGTTCCCAGGGCTGGGACTCGGGCTTTCTCTCACAGGGAGAAAGTCAAGGCCATAATTCACCATGCTGGTCCAGTGCGGGATGGTGGATGACACATTACTTCGAAATATTCTTAGTAAATTTCGATTTCCTCACGATGTTTTCGTTCGCCGTTTTACATTACACGACGCATGAGTTCGAAAAGACAGTGTTGCGCGAGGGATTCAAACCCCGACCTAGAACAGTCTTAATTTAATACCTACGACATTATAATATTTTCTAATATACCTACATATTGCACAATTGTGCGGGACGAGCAAAAAATCCAGAGAATTTACAGGGCATACACATAACTCTCTCCTTGCGAGAGAAGCGGGGCCTTCTCTCGCAAGGAGAGAGTCCCAGCAGTGGGAACATTTAGTGGGCTGTTGATGATGATGAGACATAACCCATACTATTACATGTCTCGGTGACGAGGCACGTTGCAGCGCTAATATAATTGGCGTTATTTATCTTCCAACAGGTGTGGAACACTGATATTCTGGTCAGGCATGTTGCTTACCATCAGGCACATGTCCTGCTCGTCTGGTCATTCTGTACTATAAAATAAAACAATATGCGAAAAAACAAAACCCGACTTCATTTTAAAATTAAATTCAGTGACTCAATCAAATTTCATAAGACGTCATATTTCATCATATTTTTTTCTAAAACCACCACACCAATAAAGCGTTTTCAAGACGTAAAAAGACCTGTCAAAAGTGTCAAATATAGTTCCCAATTTTACCGTAGGTGGTGCCACTGTTTTATTTTGTTAGAGAAGTTTCACAAAAACCAATAGTGGTGCCACACTTGACAATATTTAGAACTATCTTTGACAAGTCTTTTTGCGTCTGGAAACGCCTCATTTCGATAAAATTTATATAGGTAAATCTCTGAACTTTGGATCTATAAAAACAAAAAAAGAACCTTGCACGCCTAAAACACACCCAAGGCTATCAAAATAATAGTTTACTCATACTAATGGTTAAGACAACTCATTCCAATTACGAATAAGGTACAGGACGTCTACTGTCTTTCTATGAAAAACGTAATTTCGAAAAAAGCTCGCGACTTTCCTGCTCCGGTTCTACTTCGATCCGTCGTTTTGTCCATTTAAATGTTCTAAGCTCTAATTAGAGTAAGCTTAGAACATTTAACTGTCGAACAATGTTTGATCTGATGAAACGAAGTAGAAAAGTCGCGAGTTTCTTTTAAAATTACGTTTTTAGTAGAAAGAGAGTAAAGGTCCAGGTTCATATTACTACTATTTAAAACTTAAATACTCACTTAATACGTCATACGTATCACGTTCATACCAGAAACACCGGTCCATTGGCCATTGACCATCTCCGCTGAGATTACCGACAGCAATTTATTCCATCCATACAAAAAGACATTACCATTCACGCCCTCAGGCTCGGCATATCGCACACCTCATTTCTTCGCCGAGTCGGTCACATTCTCCGACTACCCGCAAGAAAGACAAAAAATACAAAACGGATCATTCGCCCCGCGGCATTCGACGCGCACAGACGTTGTCTTGTCGCTTGATTGTGCTGTGGGAACGGTTATGTTGCTGTTTGTTACAATGAAGCGTAATTTGTCTCCGAAAAAACAAACGTCGACTTCAATTTAAAATTAAAATAAAATTCAGACACTCGACTAAATTCCATATAAACGAATAATGAATTAAGGTAAGCAAATTTTAGGTTTTATACATGTTTCATAAACCGCTACACACATTCTAATATAACTTAAATAAGACCACCTCTAAAGTGTGATCTACCAAAAACCAAAAAAACATCAAATCCAATTGGCGGAGCTATCGGGAAACACAAAGTTAAAAAAAGTTGATTCTACTTGGATGAGAATTAGTTTTTTTGAAGTCTACCTATTAATTAACGATAAATTACCTATAATAATTGATGATATTGTTTATGAAATGTTGAATTCGTAAACAAATGTCTCATCCAGATTAGATTAAAAAGTAGGTACCACCAAATGATAAAGCAACTCTTAATTTGGAACGCGCTTGATGACGTTTTGTTCAATAATTCGGATTCTTGTAAACGAATATTGTTTGACGTTTAAATGTTCTAAGCCTACTCTAATTAGAGTACGAAACGAAGTAGAACCGGAGTAGGAAAGTCGCGAGTTTATTTAGAAATCACGTTTTTCGTAGAAAGAGAGTAGATGTCCTGATTCACAACGGAATCCAAATCGTACCGACTGCATTGTGAACAAGGAAAGGAGGATCTAGTTTTGGGGCAAGGCGGGGTCAGATAGCCATGGTCATGTCACAAAACAGTGCAATAAGTGTGTGCGTGCGTTTTAGTTAGTGGTTTTAGTTAGTTCTGGACCAAGCCCAAAGGGGGTCTGTCACCATTGGATCCGCCTTGGGTTGTGAATCAGCACCTAGATCGTATTCAGATACCGGATGGATGTATAACATAAATATGGGCGAGCTCTGATGTAGATTTGCCCGAGATCTAAGCTAGGCTTGCGTATTATTTAGAGGAGGAGACAAAATTTTGATCTTGATTCATTGAACGAATACAATTACTGATGTAAAATATACAACACAATCTTTCGTAATAGGATTTAGCCATGATGGGACATGCTTCACTTTTACACCTGTATGATAAAATAAAGGATAACCCAATCGGGAATCCTTCTACTGTAAATAATGATAATGGTGTGAGAACAACAACATACGAGTAGTTTGAAGCCAACTAAAAGTTACATTTCGGTGTAACACTCGGCCCTTGGAAATGTCATGCGAGCGTCGATAACGCACTCGACAATAGCGAACTCCCCACGGCGAGTATTGTTACAAACACACGATTTTTAAGCAACAACCAAATAACATCACATTTCGTTCCTCGCGTGCGACGAGAGAATACCTGCGCCAAAAAGATTTTGTAATATTTCGTCTCTCCGAATATGGCTCCCGGCTATTTAGTTCTTCGTGGCACGTTCTGCTAAAAAGATGTATGATATCCTTGGGCAATATGAGTTTTTGTATTGTATACACTTATTACGTGTTTTTCTTAGATAAATGTTCTAAACCTACTGTCAATTTTAATAAGAAAATTAATGTGATTGGTACATTATTTTTATTGATCCATTGGTGACTCACGGGCATGGGTCGCGCTCTAACATTTTCCTTGATAAATGCCACCGTTGAAACTTAAATTGGACTGGACCGATCATGTTTTATCACAAGTCATTTATTGTTTTTATACTTTCGCGATTTTAACTGATAATGTTTATATTGTACGGGGCTTAATCACGTTATAAATCATTGTTTATTTACCTCGACGTTTCGGCAGCGTTACAACAGTCATGGTCACGAGAGGACTCGAGCTTAACGACTCGAGTCTTCTTGTGACCACAGCGGTTGCAACGCTCCCGAAACGTCGAGGTAATTAAACAATGATTTATATCATGATTAAGCCCCATACAATATAAACATTACAAGTAATTTACCTGTAAATTACATTAAAATACAATTTTAGCCCATAATTTTAAATTAACATTCTTTGGAGACAACAAATCGATGATCTATCAAGGGAAGATTTTGTTTGTATAAAATAACGGAATTAGCAAGACATGCGCCTGATTGTAACTAACACGCCTGTCCATAACAGCACAGAGAAACGTTGCTATTAAAACATGAAGAGCCCGAATCACTGTCTCTATAATTTCAATCGAAATGAAAAGAGAGAGAGCAATACCATAGGTTAGCCAGTTTTAGTTAGGCGGTAGAACCTGGGGTGCGTGACTCGGGAGCCTCCACGTGGTGCACCCTGGGTTTAACACAACAACTTGCATCTTCATTGCATCATCTTGCATCGGTGGCTTCTTGTTGGGTGTTGCTAAACCCCTATCAGGGCTGGGAACTTAAACACGCACTTCTCACCCCTTTGAGCAGTGCGTGTAGAGGTTGAGGAGAGGGACTGGAAGACTTGGGAAGGTTACTCAGCTGATGTATTGGCCAAGGAAAACTCCTAAGTCTTCCAGACGAGGATCCTCTACGTGCACTCTGATCAGTAGATTGCTCAGTGGTAGGACAATGGCTTCGATGCAGCCTTAGAGGCGGAACCAGGGGTGAGGGTACCTCTCGCTGCCAACCACCTTAGCCAAGGTGTTTGACAGTGAGAGTCGTGTGAGTTAGAGGAGTGAGTAATAGGACTGACTCCTCCAACTACACCACTGAGGCGGAAACGGACACGAGGGTAAGCCTGGTGCGTCTCGACTCTGGGGGCATTCTTTCTCCACAGGAGGGCCGGGGGCGTCGGACGTTTAGGGTCATCCGACACCCCGCCTAGAGGTAAAAGGTAACGCGCCACTGATATCCAGCTTATGATCGAGATTAATACTCATTTTTTTATTCGTTTTTATTATTAGAATTGTTTAGTATAAGCAGTGTTTCTGGAAACATATTTGTAACAATTCCTAATCATAAACAATAATTATTAACAAAACAAAATCAAAACATTTTTTTTTCAACCAGTTTTGACTCATTAGAGTCAAACTGAACTGGCTGCATTAGAACTGGCTGCAGACATCAGGCCCGTACTACGTAGAAAGACAGTAGACGTCTTCTAGGACGTCACGTAACGTTTCTAAAATGATGTAAATAAAAAACTATTTAAATAGGATTGAGATAGTGTTTAGGTAGATATAAATATAAAAAATAAAGATATATTTTACGATATTAGATTATTTAAACGAATAAAGATACGTTTTAGTAAAATACACTTTTTACTTAAATTTATATACATTTTTTTATTTAACCTCAACTGTCCCACTGCTGGGCAAAGGTCTCCCCCAATTCCCTCCACTTTATCCGGTCCTGAGCTACCATCGTCCAATCATTTTGAAACGCTCCGAGCTCGTCCTTCCATCGCATTAGAGGACGACCCTGGGGTCGACTGGCCGATGGCGTCCACTCCGTAGAAACTCTGGCCCACCGATCGGGGTGCATTCTGGCCACATGACCCGCCCACTCCCATTTAAGCTTGGCAGACCTAAACCCTACGTCTGTTACACCTGTAATGGAACGTAGTATGGTGTTGCGAACATGGTCTTGTCTTTTAATACCTAAAATACTACGTTCCATTGCTCGTTGACAAACTCCGAGGCGGAACTTCTGAGCTTTAGTTAATGACCACGTCTGTGCACCGTAGGTTAGGATGGGCAAGATACATGTGTCGACCAGTTTGCGCTTTAGGGAGATCGGAAGTTCTCCCTTCATTAGCTCTTTCATGGACCAGTAGCTCTTCCAGGCGTTGTCTATTCGACGACTGATCTCCTTATCTTGCCTGTTATCGAAAGAAACTATCTGGCCCAAGTAAGTGTACTCATTGACATAAAATATTGCTTGCCCATCTACCTCGACCCTACGTATTGTGATATTAGTCATTAGTTGTGTTTTTGACCAGTTCATCAGAAGTCCCACCTCACGGCTAGCCCTGCTCAGATCTTGCAGCATGATTTCATACATTATACATACATATATTTAATAGTAGCAAATGATAAATAGCGATAAAATAACGAGGTTAAGAACTTGTTATTTGCCAAAAATATTTGTAATCCACTAGAGTTATTCTAATTTTTCTGACGCACCAGATAAAATCATCACTTTGGATTATGTAGGTAGCTGACGAGATAATCAACAAAAACAAGGTTAAAATAATTAATACCTAAGTACCCATTTATTTGGATATAATATTCGGAACGAACAGTAATTAAACGGTTTTTGTTTTACTCCATTTTTTTTTCTTGGGACGAATTTATAAGTAGTAATTGAAATTTCACCCTCTTCATGACATCCGTTTGATCTGAAATTTGGTATACGTCTTTGGTTCTGATGACAATACCATGATGTATACTAAAATGTATTGTAAGTTCAAGATGGCCACCGCTACAAAATGGCGGATAACCATTTTTTTCAATACCATCAATATGGGTAGGTATCAAATGAAATGCGTAAACTACAGTGTGCTGTACAAATTTAAAATGTAAGATGGCCGCCGCTACAAAGTGGCATGTAACCAATTTTTTTTCAATCTCATCAATATGCGTATTAAATGAAAGAGGGCTTGACATAAGAAACGTTGCAATAATGAGAACTAAATGAATTAAAACTTAAAAATAAGAAGAGCAAACAACTGTTTAAAGTTAAACGGTTTTATTGTACACAATAATAGTAATTTTACAGATAAATGTACTAAAAGCTTAAAAATATAACTTGGGCTAAAATAAAATCGTGGGACACTGCAAAACGAAAATTTTAATCGACGATTGTAGATATTTGAATTGATATTTGATATTTGCCTCACGACTTTATATTAAAATATTTGTTTAAGCATTTAGTACAATTACCTGCAAAATTACCATGACTGTTTACAATAAAACCGTTTAACTTAAAACATGTGTTTACTCTTTTTATTTATCCTATTTTCGACTGTAATCAATTTGAGTTCCAAATATAAGGTTTAATTGAAGATTTAAATTTCTGTGGTCGGAACGGAACGGCCCTTCTACCACCTAACTGAATCAGCTTTGGCTTTGCTATTACCATCTCTATCATTTCAAACGAAAATAAATGAGACGAGAAACATCAAAGCTAACACAGTTTTCATTCGGCGTTAGACCCCCGGGCTCAAAATTTGGAACACAGAATACGTACCTATAGCCTGGAATAACACATAGGGTACTTTTTAATTCGGAAAAATGATCGGAACAGTTGATAAAACCGTAGGCGTTGCTAGTTTGTTCTATGTCTGGGTGTTTCTACGTATCATACTCGCATGTATATACGATTACATATGTAAGTATTGCATCTGCTAACTAGTCTTTATAAAATTTTAGGTACTAGCTTTGTTTTGTTTGTGGCTTGATAATATTGTGAAATGTATATGTCATCGTAAAGCACTGTCCGATTATAATCTAACGCGGAGATTATAATCTTACGGTAGACTAGGTTAGTTTCTAATCTGACGGTTTTTGCAATTTCATGGAGACATATCTACCATATAGTCATTTAATTAATTTTAAAGTAAGTATATTCGGAAGCAAGTTAATTCATATTACTTATGTATCGTTACCATATTATCGTCGATACGAATAAATGTATCAAATCGGGTATTTACAAATTTTTCCAGACATCTAATAAGATTAAAATGTGATTACAACTTGATTACAACGGCGTTAAGTTATGCACTTAAGTACTTAATCAAATTGTACAATTGGCTGTACACAAACACAGTACTTTAGAACACAGTATTTTTTTAGAATATTTACTATATTACAAACTTGGAAGACATTGTATTTAATATTGAGCGATAAATTCTCCACTTGTTACACTCGTTTATTGATACGTTAACACATGGGTGGTTGGTTTTATGTAACTATCATTAGCAGTGTCCTGTGATTTTACATTCGTAGTTATCTTTTGTAATTTTCTTGAGATGAAAAGCAGCCTATGCGCTACTCCAAAAACCTAAGTAGGTACATAAGACCTACATAAGATATATTAGTCGTAAGCAGATATTATTAACGTCATGCCGTTCTATTCATATGATTTTTGTCAAAATCAGAACAGAAAACAGAACCAAAATAAAGTGGTTTCATTCATGACCATTTTTACAAGTAGGTAAAGGTCGCTTCGCTTCGTCTGATAGTTCTATGACCATAGACGTATAAAAAAGTCGGACGTTGTCTCGCTATACCAAAAACTGTGTCAGTAGAGTCGGCCACATTTGCACGTGTGCGTTGTCAGGTTGTCACTGATAGGCTAACACGCACAGATATACACAAGTAGCGCGTGTAATGACCCACTGATGTGTGCGTGTCAGCCTGTATGTGACAGCGCACTGGTGCATATTATGTGGCCGACTCGAGGGAGACCGTTTTTGTTTTAGCGAGACTACGTCCGACTTTTTTATACGTCCATGACTATGTCAGAGTTAGTTCGGGATTTAACCAAATGTGCTAATGGATTTTGTATTTTCCAACAAATGCCCTAGTAAAATTAAATATGGTGATATTGAGAACTATCTGTATCTGGACTTTCTTTCATTTTCATAGTGAACATTTCCATATGATAATAGATAGGCTCATTGACGGTTGATACGTAAAAAAAACAACATGAAAAAATTTAATTCATATTAATTGCGAACATTTTTTGTAAATCAATGTCTTAGATAACACCATATTCGTAAACAAAAGATAGTTTATCTTTCTGTCCAGTGATTTAACTGATAATATTGCCTTCTAAACTGGAACTTGGCTTATTATTGTTCAATAATTAATTCAACCAAAATATTTGATATTCTGCCAGGCTTACATCTTCAATTCCAATAAATTAATTTGAGCTCTACTTGATCAAATAGCAGATTTTGTTGTAGTTGGACTATTTGCATAGCCCGCTTGGGGAAGTAATACCATTTTTCTTGTTTTTCTAAAGCTAAGCAATATCTAATACTACCGTGTTCCGGTTTTAAAGGGCTATGTTTTCAGGGAAATTACAGGAAAAAACAATAAATCACTTTTCAACACACTTGCAAGTTGCTCTAGTTTCACCGCAATCAGGCATTTAACAACACCTTTAATCAAACTGGGACTTTTCATTACTATTACTCACTAGTGAGTTATAGAGGTTTTTTATTGTTTGGGTTGTTTTATTCTTAAAAAAGTTTCGATTAAAAAAAAAATATATCGTGTTCAATAGAAGAAATGAATTAATGTAAAGGTATTGCTTGGTCACGTCATTCTCGTAATAAAAGATAAATTCAACGTGTACGTGTTTATAAATAAAACTGTCACTCAATTATTAACTTTTATTTTCTTTGTAATAAACCACACTTTAAATTCCAAATTTTGTACGTGTTTTTTGTGGAAAGCGTTAAGTAAAACAAAAAGACGTGTTGTAGCACTCGGGGACTGCCGCCGTAAAGCTATTGCAACATTATATATTTAAGAACGTATGTAACACAGCTTGATATACTAATATAGTATGGAAGTCGTAATAAGAATAAGATTTAAAGTCGAATGGCCTGGTGGGTGGCAGGTTTTTTCGTTACGGTTTGATGTCTTCCATCTCTCCCTGTTTCTTAGCGGCTTCTCACAAACATTTTTGATTCGATCTCCGCGCTCAAGGCCCGCGATAAAAGCTATGCAATAGCTTAAAAAGAAACCTCATTCCTTTAGTCATTTTGTCTGTGGCTGGTCGTCATTATCAGTTCATATGAAGATCATCACGTGGCATACAACATAAAAACTGGTTATTTTTCCCGCCATAATGAAAATTTATTATTTTATTCACAAGTGTGTTGAATAACGCCGTATGATACACGTCGGTAGGAGGGTGGGTCTCAATAGCGCTCAGCGGTAACCACCAACTTTACTAACTTTTAGCAAAATTTACTATTTTACATCTCTAAGTGACGAGTGTAGTGTAGTATTAGGTAGATTTGAATTCTTCAAATTCAAACAGCTGTCATCCACTGTGCTGTTATAATGGGCAGGTGAGTCGATTACCATAGAGTGTGTTTCATGCTTATTCTGTCTCCCTATTATGTATAAAAAAAGTTGCTTGCCAAACACTGTTATGAGCAGACGTGACCATCAGGCGCATGTTTTACTCATCCCGTCATTCTGAATTATTAAAAATATATTATTGGTCAAGACAATCGGATATCCTGTCAAATCTTAAAGAGCAAACATTTGGGTTTACAATTTAACAAATTTTTGTACATCAACTTAAAAAGACCATATTGAGCTTAAGGCCAGGTAGTTCTGTCATATTAGGCATTTAACGCTGTCTTGTTCTCGCGACCGTCACCGACCGCGGAATCGGTGCCACAGTGCAGAAATAACATTAAAATATTTGACTATGTAATTTAAACTCATTTTTTGTTCAAGATTTGTTTATACTAGTGATAACAATTTTGTGAATAGTGATAAGAGTTTTTTTGATATATGAACGAAGAAATATTACATTTATCTATACTCGTAATAGATATACAAAACTCAACCTTTTCTTTTTGGTCACACTATAAGTTGAGAACGGCTTTTCCAATTTCATGCATCTTTTTAAAATGTTTCCTAATAATTCACAAATTCGTCAAACATTAAAAAAAAAAAAGTGCTGAAACGTAATGAAAGGCCAGTAAAGAAGGTTTATCGGTCAACTTTGCACTAAATTTCTAATCCAATTTTTTTCTATGAGGTAAAGATCACTTACTGAGCATAAAATTACAAAACGCTCACAGATCCAGGTAGAGCTTCAAACGCCAATTGAAAAAAACTGTTGTAGCCGATATTTTGGAAACTATATATTTTGACAATAATTGTAGAAAATAAAATTTTGCATCTTTTGTTGCTAGTAAACTTTTTTGTAAAACTTACCGTTTACGATTTATAACCCATTCAATGATACGATTGCTATTATGCCGATAATAGTGGATGAAAATGATGTTGTCTACGATGGAACTTGTTTCTCTAATAGCACAGTGTACCTCGTAACCCCAAGGTTCGAACCTTCGACAAAAAACACTCTGGCAATGCGTTTCACAGCTTAGTTGTTCTTATTACAAAAGTGGAGACCAAACTCTTCGTTCAACTCTTCAATCATGATGATGAACGGTGCTGTTTATTCGAGCAACGAGCAATATGATAGAATAACTTTAATTTAAAAACCCCGACTACAAAAAATCTACACGTAAAAAAATATTACCTACTATCTAAGGACACTTTGGCGAGTCAGACTAGTCTTAGAATATCTTAGTTACCAAAATCCATCCAGCCGTTTGGAAGATGTGTGGAAATAAAAGATTTACAAACATAAAAGATACGCGTGAAAAACATAACCTTCTTCCATTCCGGTAAAAAGGGACATGTTTATGCTACTGGGAACAGAATTCACATCTTATTATTTTTACATTGTTATCATCAAATTTGACATAATAAATCGTAATCGGTAAGTTCGAAAAAAAAGTTTACTGGCAACAAAAGATGGGAAATTTATTTTCTACAATAATAATAGGCTTTATAACTTTTTCAGAATATCAGCCAAAAACGTTTTTTCGAGCTGGCGCTTGAAGCTCCACCTGGATTTGTTATTATTTTGTGATTTTAAGCTCAGGAAATGATTCTAAACCTTATATAAAAATACGAATCGGAAATTTAGTGCAGAGTTAAATTCTACGAGTAATTATACTGCCTAAAAGGTTTCTTATCAAATTTGGTCGAGTGTCTAAATTTCTATGAACAATATTAACATTTTCATACTAAACAAAAAAGAAAAACCAATAAATTTTGGTGGTGTCACAAACTTGGAAAAGAAATAAAAAATTAAAAATTCTAACAAAACCATACGTGTATCTATGGAAAGGTGTTGAAAATTGTATTGAAGTTCCTAACATTTTTTTTCTAAACTGAATAGTTTGCGCGAAAGTCTCTTCCAAAGTGGTAAAATCTGTATGTGAGGACTTTTCTGCCAAGTACTAAGTACTTTCCTACCAAAGAATTTACCTAAATGGCAGATAAATGCAAGTTAGGTATCATTTATGATACCTTACTTGTATTTATATTAGAGGATTACGCAGGATTTCTCCCTCTCATTATTTCCTTATCCCGATCTCTGATTTAACAGACGAATATTTTACCGATACTTATCTATTTTCCATTGCATCCGCATTGAATTTTTTACTGATGTGGTATCGACGTCAGTTTTTTGAGACTCCTTATTGGTCTACAACATAAAGTAAACAGCGTACTAATTAGTATCAGCGTCTATTTGCAATTCAATGAAAACGGTATCAAAATCAAGATCATAGCGTGCTTCACTAGTAATACCTACTGATATTGTTATACTGTGGCATTATGATCGTAATATTTAAAATTTATCGGTTGTCAAAATTGTAAAATCAAGCACAGGCCCGTCGTCCGTGAGCGCCGAAACGCGACTGATCAGGCTGGCCGAACGGCGCGCTATATATATGGTAGATATTAAAACATAGTGAATAACTGATACTTTTTATCAAGTCAAACTCTGCGAATGCATCTATAACTTTTAGTGGCTTTCGTTGAGTACAAAATTTAGTAAAAAAAAATCATTAGTTTAGTCATAAACTTGAAACAACTTTTGAAAAGGGGTAACTTTGGGATTTTTCTATCAAGTAAAATTCATTAAATCGTGTTACTGACTACGAATTGCACTAGATTAGATCCTTAACTAATACATATATTTTTTTCAGAGTTTAAAACACAATTTTTAAGGTCTTAAAGTTGTTTTAAAAATTCAAAATTACGGCCCACACGCCCTTAATCTTACCCTGGTGTCCGGGCGTAGAATGTGGCACCGGCCCCCCCTGCCTGTGGTAAGAGCCCACAAATGGGGAACCGACCGATGGCGGTTAATCCATCCAAACTACGGCGCAATTTAAATCCCAGCCGGTGACGGGCAGCAGCGTCACTGGTATAAGAAGTTGCGCCCCTGCGGTCGCCAACCCGCATGCCCAGCGTGGCGACTATGGGCAAAACCCTCTAATGATAGGCACACAAAATCAAAGGCTCTAGTTCCCGGCCGCCCTGCTATTCCTGGCCAAGGCGGCGGCCATGGTAACGGCAGGGCAGGGAGTGCGAAGAATTCCCGGGCTACCGTAGGCCGGCAATCCAGACTGACCCTGGCTGTACACAATGGACGAACGATTCGCGATGACGATAGACTTGCGCAGCTGGAAGAAGAGCTGACTCACATACGATGGCATATTCTTGGGTTATGTGAAGTCCGAAGAGAGGGAGAGGACACCGTTACCTTGGAATCAGGCCATCTTATGTACTACCGTGAAGGTCACCAGCTGTCGCAAGGCGGTGTTGGGTTTTTGGTTCACAAAACTCTCCGTAACTACGTTTTAGAAATCGCAAGTGTGTCCCCAAGGGATGCGTACCTAGTGCTAAAGTTAACTGAGAGGTATACCCTCAAGGTGGTTATGGCGTACGCACCCTGGGAGGCGTACCCAGATTCAGAAGTTGAGGCTTTGTATGAGGATATATCAAAGGCATTACATCATACCTCCAAAGCCCACTTCAATGTTGTTATGGGGAATTTTAACGCCAAAGTGGGAGTACAGACCTGCAGCGAATCGGTAGTAGGACCACATGGCTTAGGGCAAAGGAATGACAGGGGACAAATGCTGGTCGACTTCCTTGAAAAGAAAAGGCTATTTCTGATGAATTCGTTTTACAAAAAACAGTCTCAGAGGAGGTGGACTTGGCGAAGCTCCGGACGGACGGACGAAAAATGAGATTGACTTCATCATAACGAACAAACAGCGTATATTCAGGGATGTCTCCGTGACTCTAGGTTTGTTACCGGAAGTGATCATAGGATTGTGCGAGGCACCCTGAATATTGATTACAAGCTTGAACGCGTCCGTTTGATGAAGTCAACGCTCCGTCCGAACCTTCTCCAAGCCGTGGATGGGTCTGAAACTTTCCAGTTAAAACTGGAGAACCGATTTGCTGCCTTGGAAACCACAGAAAGCGTTGACCAAAAGCTCGACAGAGTGGTAGGCGTCTTGCGAGATGAGGGCACATAATTTTGTGAAATGCGACACAAAGGCAGAAAGTCGAAGCTTTCGAAGGAAACTCTGCAACTTATGGAGGAACGACGAAATCCCATGTTAACTTTGTTAGAACAAAGGGCTCTAAATAAAAAAATCTCCAAACTTGTACGACGTAACCTCCGATTAGCAAACGCGCTCTTAATTGAAAAATCAATCGAGTAAAATCGGGGGTCAAAAGTATTTGTCAAGCCATTGGGTAGAAGTCACCTAACAAAGTTAACCTCTTCTACAGGAACAGTTGTTGTATCCAAAGCAGACATTCTTTCAGAAATGGAAAACTTTTATGGCCAGCTGTACGCTTCACATGCTTCTCATTTCCCGCAGGATGAAGACAGACAGAGCCACTTTATCTCGCCACTACACAGAAGACCTGCCTGAGATAAGTTTCGACGAAATCGTGATCGCTCTTGGGCAACTTAAAAATGGAAAAGCCGCGGGCGGGGACGGAATTACTACAAAGCTCTTAAAGGCTGGTGGAGCCCCACTTATAAAAGAGCTCCAAGCACTGTTTAATGACGTCCTCTTCACCGGGAGAACTCCAGAGGCATAGCATAGAAGCGTGGTCGTCCTCTTCTTCAAAAAGGGTGACAAAACCCTTTTGAAGAATTATCGCCCCATATCGCTCCTGAGCCATGTCTATAAGTTGTTTTCGAGAGTTATCACGAACCGTCTCGCCCGAAGACTCGACGAGTTTCAGCCACCGGAACAGGCTGGGTTTCGAAGTGGTTATAGCACTATAGACCACATCCATACCGTGCGGCAGATTGTACAGAAGACAAAGGATTACAATTGCCCCCTTTGTTTAGCGTTTGTGGACTATGAAAAGGCGTTTGACTCCGTCGAGACCTGGGCTGTTTTGGAGTCTTTGCAGTGATGCCAAGTTGACTGGCGATACATCGAGGTGATGAGATGTATATATGAAGCCGCCACGATGACGGTCCAAGTTCAAAACCAGCAGACGAAACATATCCCTCTCCATCGAGGCGTGAGACAAGGGGATGTAATCTCCCCGAAATTGTTCTTCAATGCACTAGAGGATATGTTTAAGACGCTGGATTGAGCTGGACGTGGTATCAAAATCAGTGGCGAGTGCATCTCTCACCTAAGATTTGCAGACGATATCGTCATGATGGCTGAATCGCTGGAAGACTTGCAATGGATGCTGGACAGCTTGGCCAACTCTTCTCAACGCATCTGTCTTCGGATGAACTTGGACAAAACCAAAGTCATGTGCAACGAGTTCATTGCTCCGGGACCGATGGCCGTAAATGGAATCACTCTAAAGATTGTTCGAATATATGTTTACCTAGGGCAGACGCTCGAATTGGGTAAAAATAGCTTTGAGAGTGAGGCCATGAGGAGTATTCAGCTGGGTTGGGCAGCGTTCGGAAAACTTCGCCGAGTCTTCTCGTCACCCATCCCACAATGTCTAAAGACAAAAGTGTATAATCAGTGCGTCCTACCAGTCATGACCTACGGTGCTGAAACGTGGACACTAACAGTAAAAGCAGTCCGAAAATTCAAATACTCTCAGCGAGCTATGGAAAGAGCTATGCTTGGAGTTTCTCTGAGAGATTGTATTCGTAATGAATTCATCCGTCAGAGAACCAAAGTCACCGACATAGCTCAGCGCATCAGCAAGCTGAAATGGCAGTGGGCTGGTCATATCTGTCGCAAAACCGATAGTTCCGGAGTGGAGACCACGAAACGGCAAACGTAGTGTAGGACGCCCTGAGACTAGGTGGAGTGACGATATACGTAAGGCAGCTGGTAGCGGTTGGAAACGGAAAGCCTAGGATCGGGCTGAGTGGCGTATTATTGGAGAGGCCTATGTCCAGCAGTTGACGAATGTGAGCTGATTATGATGATGATGATGAGCTTAATCCAGATTTGTAATAAGGCGTTGGACTTCCTTTGCTATCAGTACGTACATCTACAGAACAAGTACGTTGTATACTTACGGCATCTGAAATATGAGTATATACGAACGTTTACTGAAGAAATTAGACGACTACGGTATACGCGGCAAGCTACTGAAATAGATAGAGCATTACTTGACTGAAACAATTTATTGCAGCACAGGAATGTGTTCAGTGAGCCACAGAAAAAAGTAAATATAAGTAAAATTTTATTCTTAGGTAGAATCAGAAAGATAAAATTATGAGGCTGTTCAAAAACATGATTTAGACTCAAATATATTAGTTGAGCGACTGTGACAAATTAAGCCATTCTTTTTGGGCGCGTTTTGAAATCTAAGAAATAAACGAAAACCATTCTATTAAAAATATCCTTTTTCCTCAATGACACGTCTTGGTACACGCTGATTTTCTCACTATATAATCCTTTTCTGTTAAAGGTAGTGGTGATGATAAAACTTATATATGCACATTACATTTGAAACAATTCCTAAAGGTGCACGCGGGATTTTATAATATATGCGAGATACGATGCCACAGTTGTGAATTGCACGCTCTATCTTTTTTTAAATTGGCCCATCATGGTTTTCATCTGAGACTCATTTCAGCTTACCTCCTTATAATAGGCATGGCGACTCATTTTTGATTTAATGTGCCATCAAAAGGCTATTCAATAACTGAACCATAGATGAAAAAATTACTTTGTTATCTTAAAAACTTCCCGTGATATCACGATTTCAAAATCACAATTTTGAATTCTCCCAAAAACGCTTCATACAAATCACTACATAAGCGTGACGTCACACTGTCGTATATTATATGTGTCGCGCGTAAAGTTTGTATGGTAGCTATATTAAATATTGCATGTAGGAAACTGGTTTCATAACAAAAGTAACTTGAAATTGAGTGGGTTATCCATCGGTAAATACATTTTCTAATAATTTCGTACTTTTAAAATGGACAGATGACCTCACAAAGGTCGCTGGAAACCGCTGGTTGCAGGTTGCGCAGTTCGTTGTGGAAATCTAGGGGGGAGGCCTATGTTCAGCAGTGGACGTCTTGCGGCTGATGATGATGATGATGATGAAATGGACTTTCCCACCTAGCTTGGTATGATCATAAAGTAAGTTAAACTAAAAAATTAAAATTAAAATTGGTACATATTTTATTCTATGTAAATACTGTCATTATATCAAATCTATACTAATATTATAAAGCTGAAGAGTTTGTTTGTTTGTTTGTTTGTTTGCTTGAACGCTAGGATCTCGGGAAGTACTGGTCCGAATTGAAAGATTCTTTTTCTATTGGATAGTCCATTTATCGAGGAAGGCTTTAGGCTATATAAAATAACTCTACTATTAAGGGCGTGTGGGCCGTAATTTTGAATTTTTAAAACAACTTTAAGACCTTTAAAATAGTGTATTAAGCTCTGAAAAAAATATATGTGATAGTTAAGGATTTAATCTAGTGTAATTCAATAACACGATTTAATGAATTTTACTGGATAGAAAAAAATCCCAAAGTTACCCCTTTTCAAAAGGTTTTTTCAAGTTTATGACTAAACTAATGAATTTTTTTACTAAATTTTTGTACTCAACGAAAGCCAATAAAAAGTTATAGATGCATTCGCAGAGTTTGACTTGATAAAAAGTATCAGTTATTCACTGTTTTAATATTTACCATATATATAGCGCGCCGTTCGGCAGGCCTGATCAGTCGCGTTTCGGCGCTCACGGACGACGGGCCTGTGCTTGATTTTGCAATTTTGACAACCGATAAATTTTAAATATTACGATCATAGTGCCACAGTATAACAATATCAGTAGGTATTACTAGTGAAGCACGCTATGATCTTGATTTTTGATACCGTTTTCATTGGAATTGCAAATAGACGCTGATACTAATTAGTACGCTGTTTACTTTATGTTGTAGACCCAAAGGGGAGTCTCAAAAAACTGACGTCGATAATACATCAGTAAAAAATTCAATGCGGATGCAATAGAAAATAGATAAGTATCGGTAAAATATTCGTCCGTCAAATCAGAGATCGGGATAAGGAAATAATGAGAGGGGAGAAATCCCCTGCGTAAATCCCCTAATATAAATGCAAGTTAGATATTATTTATGATACCTAACTTGCATTTATATGCCATTTAGGTAAATTCTTTGGTAGTAAGGTACCTAGTACTTGGAAGAAAAGTCCTCACATACAGATAGATACCTCTTTGGAAGAGACTTTCGCGCAAACTATTCAGTTTAGAAAAAATGTTAGGAACTTCAATAAAATTTTGAACACCTTTCCATAGATACACGAATGGTTTTGTTAGAATTTTTATTTTTATTTCTTTTCAAGCTTGTGACACCACCAAAATTTATTGTTTTTCTGTTTTTGTATGAAAATGTTAATATTGTTCATAGAAATTTAGACACTCGACCAAATTTGATAAGAAGCCTTTTAGGCAGTAAAATTACTTTTCACTAAATTTCCGATTCGTATTTTTTATAAAAGGTTTAGAATCATTTCCTGAGCATAAAATCACAAAATAATAACAAATCCAGGTGGAGATTCAAGCGCCAGCTCAAAAAAACGTTTTGGCCGATATTCTGAAAAGTTATAAAGCCTATTACTATTTTAGAAAATAAAATTTCCCATCTTTTGTTGCCAGTAAACTTTTTTTTCGAATTTACCGATTACAATGTAAAAATAATAAGATGTGAATTCTGTTCCCAGTAGCATAAACATGTGCCTTTTTACCGGAATGGAAGAAGGGTTATGTTTTTCGCGCGTATCTTTTATGTTTGTAAAACTTTTATTTCCACATATCTTCCAAACGGCTGGATGGATTTTGGTAACTAAGATATTCTAAAACTAGTCTGACTCGCCAAAGTGTCCTAAGATAGTAGGTAATATTTTTTTATGTGTAGATTTTTGTAGTCGGGGTTTTTAAATTAAAGTTATTCTATCATATTGCTCGTTGCTCGAATAAACAGCACCGTTCATCATCATGATTGAAGAGTTGAACGAAGAGTTTGGTCTCCACTTTTGTAATAAGAACATCTAAGCTGTGAAACCCATTGCCAGAGTGGGTTTTTGTCGAAGGTTCGTACCTTGGGGTTACGAGGTATACTGTGCTTGTTTCTATTAGAGAAACAAGTTCCATCGTAGACCACATCATTTTCATCCACTATTATCGGCATCATCGCAATCGTATCATTAAATGGGCTATAAATCGTAAACGGTAAGTTTTACAAAAAAAGTTTACTAGCAACAAAAGATGACCCCCGACTACGTTTGCGTTCGGACGTACGTCTCTGTAATTAAAATCTTTTAAAATCACAATGTCACTTAAAAACCTTGAAACTCACGTGATGGAGGTACTGAAGACCGTCGCGTTCCTGAAGGATGAAGTGGGTGCACTGCGAGCGTTGGTGAAGGAACAAAACACATCATTATCCAGGCAAGCCACAACAATTTCAACGCAAACCGAACTAATCACGCAACTAAAATTGGATTTTGAGGGTAGAACGCAAACCGAATTACCAAAAACTGTGACTACAACTACTGACGTTGTTCCAACTAAACAACGACCGATACGTCAAGCTCGGCTAAACTCTGCAGCAGCGGCTGCTGCAGCGTCACAAATTAAAACGACGAGCGCTGGAACTACCAGCACTCCGACCGATGCCCGAACGCCTACATTAAAAACTGCAGAGACGAACACGTCCCAACCAAAGCAACAAGCTACTAGGGAGAAGCCTATTAAAAAAGTAATTGTATCGGATAGCAGTATCGATACCGGATCTTGTGCAGTTTCTGATATTAGTGGAAACGATACCTCAAACTATAATGACGGCTGGAATAAAGTAGAAAAAAAGCGATCGACCCGTAAATCGCGGCAAATAATAAAAGGTAGTGGACAAGTTGACAACGAACTTCAAACAGTTGAACAACTGAAACACATTCAGGCTTGGTCGTTCAAACCCGAAACGACGGAGCAAAATGTTTTAAACTACCTGAACAAGATAAAGCCATGCGAAAAATATACGGTGACGAAACGCAACGTACTATCAGGAAAACATGCTGCATTTGTAATAGGATTCCCTGAGAGTATGTACTCGTTTATCAGCGCCTCGAGTAGTTGGCCACCCCTAGTTCGGCTGTCCGATTGGTTTCTCGGCCGCCGCCGCGGAGTGGGAGCGACGCAGCCCGCGGCGGCGCCCGGCGCGACCAGTCCTCCGGCACGGAGCCGCAGCGCTCACGCACCTCTGCTGACTAATGATAATTCGAATGCGTTCGCGCTGCGGAAATCAATTATCGTAAGCCACCAAAACATTCGCTCCATAAATAGAAAGACGGGAATGTTAGAGGTGCTGCTACGGGCCGAACTCAAGTGCGATGTACTTGCAATTACGGAACATTGGAATAAAGAAGAATCTCAAATGTGTGGCCATAGACGGATATAAACTCGCGTCGTACTATTGCAGGCAGCATAATGAACACGGCGGGTCGTGCATCTTTGTTAATGAGGCTACAAAATGTTTAGAAAATACCGACCTTACCTCGTTATCAATGGAATTATTTATGGAAATTTCTGCCATTAATTTAATTGACTATGACATTTCTGTAATATGTGTGTATCGAACTAATTTGGTTAGTACGAAACAATTTTAAGTCATTTTGAAAGATTGCTCGAGAAGATAACAGAGTTAGGTTTAGATTGCATAATCGTTGGAGATTTTAATATAAATCCAGCGCATACATTAAAAAGTGACGATAGAACATTAATAAACTTACTGTCGGCTCATGGCATGACCAACATGGTGAATTTTCCTACTAGGGTGACCTCTTCAACATCAACTAGCTTGGATGTTGCTTACACAAACTTACCTGCGGGCTCTGTAGTGGCGGAACCTGTAGCTACCAACTTAAGTGATCATTGCGGAATTAAATGTAGTTTGGTCGCTCATAGACAACTGCCTATCGCCCGTTACGTAAGAAGGTTTACTCACGCCAATCAACGCAACTTCGTCATATCCTTGGATAGCATGGACTGGACTAGATTATTGACCGGGAACGGCAATGCATCTCAAAAACTGAGAGAGTGTTGACTGTGATTAGGAATAAATTTGACATCTGTTTTCCACTAAAAAAAATGTATACTAATAATATCAATAAAAATGACTCATCGTGGGTAACGCCGGATGTAATAGACTATAAATGTCTACTTTTTGACCTCATTGAATTTAGTAAAATAGTACCAAATAATAATACAATTAATAAATTTATTTCTGACATGACTGATTACTATGACTCACTTATAAAAAGTACGAAATCTCGACATTACTCTAATATGATATATTCCGGCAATAATGCGTCCAAAGCGATGTGGTGTGTCGTAAATAAGGAGAGAGGAAAATATAATTCTCCTCACATTGATTTTACTGACACGGTAAAAAATGTAGATGGCTCAATATTTGTAAATAAAAAGCTCGCTCTAAATGCTATGAATGAGAGATTTGTTCAGGCTGCCGTAGCGTGTCGCGCGCCGCGCGCTAACGTTCGCCAAGCGCTCAGCTCGCTGGCGAGCGCGCGCGCGCCGGCAGACCGCTCTCTGCGGCTGAGGAGATTTACCGCGGATGAGGTACTACGCATTGTCATAAATAAAATACCACCGAAAACGTCCAAGGATATCTACGATATTTCTTTAAAGTTAATCCGATCGTCTATCGTGACTTTAGCCCCTATATTTGCTGAGTTGTTTAACACTTGCTTACAGGAGGGTTCGTACCCGAGCGCTTTTAAATTAAGTAAAGTATCTCCAATTTACAAGGGTAAGGGAAGTCGAGAAAACATCGACAGTTACAGGCCGGTCTCGATTATACCTGCCATTGCTAAAATATTTGAAAATGGCCTCAGCTCTCGGCTTATCGAATTCCTGACGGAAACGGGTGCTCTTTCCGATAGGCAGTACGCGTATCGCGAGGGCGCTCGACCGCCGCTCTTGCTCGTGAGGTGGTGCGCCGTGTCGTGTCGGCCCGGGAGTCCAGACCCAAACTACAAGTGGCGATTCTGTGCTGCGACCTGTCAAAGGCTTTTGATGTCGCCGACCGCGACGTGCTGTCTGGTAAACTACAGCATTATGGTGTGGTCGGTGTCGCTCATTCACTTTGACGGGTCTGATGCGGGATAGAGCTCAAATAGTCGTCGGTGGATCGGAAAAATCGGATCCCATGACGTCAGAAATGGGTGTGGCTCAGGGGTCTTCAGTTTCCAACGTCCTGTTCTCCCTGCTAATGAATGATCTGCCCGAGGCGGTGACCGCTGCAGAAGTACTGATGTACGCGGACGACGTAGTCGCAGTGGTCACAGCACCGACAGTAGAAGATCTGGAGAAAAAACTGAATGATGCCGCCGGCCAGCTTTTTACCTGGTTCAACCGGAGCGGATTGGTTCTGAACCTCAGCAAGACTCATTTTATGCAATTTAGCTTGTCCGGAAAGCCATCGAGACCGTTAAAAGTGCTGGTTGATGGAATGAGTGTTGATGAGCAAGAATCAACCATATTTCTCGGTTTTGAGTTGGACTGCGGTTTAAAGTGGGATCGTCATATTGACAAATTATGCGGAAAAATCGGGAGCGCTTGTTTCGCGCTGAGCCGAGTGACGAAACTGGTCCCCAGTGAAGTAGCGCGTGCATGTTACTTCGCAACTGTGCACTCACAGTTGCAGTACGGCGCTGAAATGTGGGCAAGAGCTGCGGAGTGGGAGCGCGCCTTCCGTATGCAGAAACGTGCGGTACGGTGTGTGGCGCAAGTGCCGTGGGATACCCCGGCTCGCCCATATTTCAAAGACCTGGGGATAATGACGCTACCCGGCATTCTCATATACCAGGTGGCGGTATACGCCAGGGTCAACCTCGGCGAGTACGAGGAGTGCGGTGCCCGGCACTCGTACCCCACACGGGCTGGGCACAAGCTGGCAGTGATCCCACACTCCCTTACTAGGTCCTCCAAGTTGACGCATGTCATGGCTCCCGTAGTTTATAACCAGTTGCCCCGCGACGTCACAACGATAGAGAGTCTAAATCTATTTAAAATCAAACTTAAAAAATGGCTTATCGAGCAATCTTTCTACGACTTCAATGAATTTTATAATTTTAGAATATGAGTGCAACGGCACATTTATTGATTTTTCATTTATTGATTTATTATTTTTTATGACATTATTATGGTTATATTTTGACATGTAAAATGATATTTTATGAATAAATAATGATTATGATTAATGATTATGATGCAAAATTTTATTTTCTACAATTATTGTCAAACTATATAGTTTCCAAAATATCGGCTAAAACAGTTTTTTTCAATTGGCGTTTGAAGCTCTACCTGGATCTGTGAGCATTTTGTAATTTTATGCGCAGTATCTTTATCTCATAGAAAAAAATTGGATTAGAAATTTAGTGCAAAGTTGACCAAAAAACCTTCTATTTTTACTGGCCTTTCATTACGTTTCAGCACATTTTTTTAAATTTTTGACGAACTTGTGAATTACTGGGAAACATTTTAAAAAGATGCATGAAATTGGAAAAGCCGTTCTCAACTTATAGTGTGACCAAAAAGAAAAGGTTGAGTTTTGTATATCTACGAGTATAGATAAATTTAATATATCTTCGTTTATATATCAAAAAAACTCTTATCACTTCACAATTCACAAAATTGTTATCACTAGTATAAACAAATCTTGAACAAAAAATGAGTTTAAATTACATACCAATATTTTAATGTTATTTCTGCACTGTGGCACCGATTACGCGGTCGGTGACGGTCGCGAGAACAAGACAGCGTTAAATGCCTAATTTGACAGAACTACCTGGCCTTAATTGAAGCGGAGCATGAAACAAGAATGTAACAAAATCGGGAAAAAATATTCCCCTTTTGAAAGTTTTCGTACGTTTCGTGCTTTGACATGACACATGACAGCATGTGTCAAAGATTGCGTCATTGAATTTCAGTAATCTGTGCCTTGAATATAAACCTTTGCTATTTTTTTTTTCTAAATCTGAGTTGGTACGACCAATTTCCGACAGGTGGCGTAGCAGGTTGCTGAAGAGGTTTTTGTTTGAAATCGATATTCTCAGGAATGAGTGAACCGATTTCAGTCATTCTTTCACCGTTGGATATGTACGGGATCCCGATGAGTGCTATATAATATACCACGGGCGAAGCCGGGGCGGGCATCTAGTAATTTAATATAATTGCAGGACATGTCGTCACGCTTATTCCCGTAATTGATGATAAAACTGTTAAATAATATGTTTTAGAGCCAAATGTGTTGATTGAATGACCCGACCGTGACCGATTTTAGTCAAAACGTGCTATGGCCAGGGCCATGGCACATAAAAAACGAATGAACAGCAATGTATTATAAATATTATTTTATAAAATCACAAAAGTCAATCAGTGATATCAGTCACTTCTGGAAAACGTCGGGATTACTTGACACGGCTCATTGCACCGATTAACAGTGTAAGCGCGTAATACTGGGGTATTAATAAATAATATTCTTATCTTTTACACGATTATTACAATGTGATTTATCTTTTAACTTTGGATTACCTACTGAGGACAGAAAATCACAAGGTGGTGAAAATAAGGCGCCAAAATAAGGCGAGGTCAATAGACAATTTTTTTTCTCCAAGTAGTAATGACATCATTTTTTAGGCTTTTTATTAGGCATGAGGTAAAAAATGTAAAATTATGAAGCAAAGTCATATACAAATACATATACTATATTTCTAATGACAAACTAACATTGCGCTTGTAAAGTTTAGTAATAAGGTTTCTATTCAAGACCTTTTCTAGGCTTTAAAGTCTTTATAAAATTATTTTCAGCGTCGAGAAATGTGTAGAACATTTATAATATGAGTGCATATTATTTAGTGACCTATATATTTCTGACATACCTAATAACCAAACTAATATTTTTGGGTCAATTCAATCTATTTATTATAAATAGAAAAGAGATATCTAACTACAACTAATTTGTAAAAAATGTATGTAAGTAAGAAAGGCTGCAAATAGTCCTAAATAAAAAAAAAAACGTATTATCAAAACCAAAACTAATTATTTGTTTGAATAGGCGATTAATATTTTACGACAAAACAGACGAATTATCTCCAGCAACGTCACATCGAATCGATATAAAACAATCGTGAATCTGTTCAGTACACGTATAGACGAGCATTAGTAATGAAGGAAATTTAAATTAGATTGATCGAAAACTAGACAAAACAAAAATAAAACGAATAAAAATTTACAGAAGAAAATAATAAATCAGTGTGTTTATGACTTAACAATGGTTTTGATCAAATAGAAGTCTAGAAACTGAAATTGAAGATCACGATTTATGTAAAGATGTATGTACTGTTCAAATTAAAATAAATAAAATAAGTTTATTTCAATCAAATAGATCTTAACTATACAATATTTTTTTACAACTGACAATAGGTTTATTAATTTTATTAGAATAAAATTTTAAATTTCAATTAAATTTTTGATGTAATGTTGAAGGTACATAACTTATATTATAATTAGTTTTAGTGGCATTGGTGTTTTAAAACAATTGATGTTTTAAATTAATCGTTATTACTGTTATCTAAATTTCAGTAATTATTTAAATTTCTTGTGAAGTTCAACAGCAATTCTTCATCAGATGACCGGAAATGACAGAGAATAAAAATGCTCTTATCACACAAATGTAAATTGACAAAATATTGTGAGATCATCAACCACCGAGAAGCTGTGTAATGATGGAGCAGATTAATATTTGCGTATGATGTGAAATTAACCTATATATAAACGGCTGCTTGGTTTTATAAAACTATAATTTTACAGTTTCAGTATTACTTACTTATGATACATGCTGTAGAAATCATTAACATATTTTTATTGCATTAAATCCTTTTTAAAAATTAAGCGTCACAGTTGAGTGAGTGATTTAATCTTAAAGTGCAGTGCAGTGGTTGCTTATCAGCGTTTTAGTACAAATATAAGCCCAGTGTCCGTAAGTACTTTCAGTTTCGGTTGGAGCTCGGATAAAGCAAAGGTGTCATTATGATTCCAACTACAATCGTGATAGCCGCTGTCATCTGCTTTTTATACTATTACTGCACACGGACCTTCAACTACTGGAGAGATAAGAAAATAGCAGGACCTACACCGATACCATTGTTCGGTAATTTGAAGGATAGTGCCCTAAGGCGGAAGCACCTTGGAATTGTTTTCAAAGAAATCTACGACCAATATCCTAATGAGCGTGTTATCGGAATTTACCGTATGACTGACCCTAGTCTTATCATTCGCGATTTGGATATTGTGAAACAAATACTCATCAAGGACTTCGACGCGTTTCCATATCGTGGAATTGAATTTAGCAAGGATGGTCTGGGAGATAATTTGTTCCACTGCGATAGTACCACTTGGAAAGCACTACGTAGCCGACTATCGCCTCTGTTCACATCTGGGAAAATGCGAAATACTACCAGTACCATAGACAAATATGCCAATCAATTGGTCAAGTATTTAGAAGCTGGAAATAAAGAGCAAAATATGCATGACGTATTTAAAAAATATACAATGTCTTCAATAATGGCTGCGTCTTTTGGTTTAGATGTTGACTTTTTTGAAGAAAATCAAAAATTTATAGAAGAAGCTGGACATTACATATTCAGGTCTACTTACGCTGCTGAAGCCGATCTTCTGTTTCCAAGATGTTTGAAAAATCTGGATGTATCTCTATACCCGAAATGCGTAAACAAATTTGGCCATGAAGTAGTGCAGACAGTAAACACAGAACGAAAAGGAGTAGCAACAATGCGCAATGACCTAATGGATGCAATGCTAAAAATTAAAAAGGAATACGAAATAGAAAGTTTAGACAACAGAGATAATTTTAAATTGTCTGACCATGTAATGGCAGGACAAGTATTTATATTCTTTGCAGCTGGTTTTGGTAATAACGCTTTAAGCTTATCTTACGCACTGTATCAATTAGCGCAGCGTCAAGATTTACAAGATAAGTTAATTGCAGAAATTGACAACGTACTAGAGAAATATGATGGAAATGTGACGTATGATGCAATGAAAGCAATGGAATATCTGGATAAAGTATTTTTGGAAATCTTACGAATGAATACATTGACAAATTCAATCCAGAGATCAGCTATAAAGGATTATAAGATTCCCGGAAGTGACATCGTAATAGAGAAACACACAACTGTCATAATATCACCATACGCAATTCATCGGGATAATAGTATTTATCCAAATCCTGAAACTTTCGATCCTGAAAGATTTTCACCTGAAAATGTAGCAAAAAGGCATCCTTGTGCATTTTTACCGTTTGGAGATGGACCTAGATCTTGTATTGGTGAGTTTTCTTTTATTTTTTGTCGCTTGTGAATTTTTTGGCATTCACAATTAGAATTAATTAGTAAAATAGCCTTGGTTTCGGACTTGATTGAAATTAAAATCTAATCAAATATTTCAATTGTGATTAGGTCTATGATATATTTTATCAATAATAATCATAGTGCATTCGCGCCTTAGACCACGCGCAATTCACGCGTTTACTACTTAGGACCCATAAAAGACTTTTAATAATTATGTAATTTTTATGAATATGTACTTGAAAGTTTTTTTTTGATTTCATTAACAAAACATTGCCAATAATACCAATAATTAGTCATGACTTGAAGATAAAATAAGCACAATTCTTTTGTAGACTTCGCAACTAAACTTAGTCCATGTTTCTTAAAAATCATTAACAGCCTTCTTTTGACTCGAGGCTTTCTCTCTCCATAATTAACCACACTGTACTAGAGATGGCAGATTGTTGGGACATGGCAATTTTCTCACCACTCATTGCGAGGACGCGCCCTCACCAAATGTGTTCAAATTAGGGACCCCCAAGGTTTTCCAGTTTACATCGCCTTTAGTTTTAGCGTTTTGACTCGATCTAGTTGAAATATGGAGAGTAGTTGCAATGATGCCTTCAGCGCACCTCCCGATCCTCGCGCCCTAGGCTGCAGCCTAATTAGCCAAGCGTTAATCAGGCTCTACCTGTACTGCACTTGAAAAATACTCGGATCTGCTGGCAAAACTCAAACCTACGACTACACAATTGTGATATCCCAACGCTTTGGTTACTTGGCCACCACGGATTCATAAATGATAATGTTGATTTTACGAATATTTTTATTTTATTTATAATTTAGAGTGACAAGACGAGCTGGACATGTGCCTGATGGTAAGCAAAATGCCAGCCACATAACAGCACAGTGACACGCAGCTATTGGAACATGAAGAGTCCAAATAATTACCTAGCACTGCACTGCGCTCGTCACCCAGTGATCTAAGATATTATATCTCTAAGCCCTGTAATTTCTCTGGTAACATTGCCTTTCAAACCGGAACACAGTAATGTTTGCACATTACTGCTTGGCGATAGAAATTAAATTTAAAAGAATTTAAATTTGCAAGTAACATTTACTTTCAATTATTACTAATGATAACAGATCATGACCGAACATCGATAATTTCGAATATAATTCGATAATAACTGGTTTTTCCATAATTTACTATCAAACTTTTTTTGTTGTGATGAGATTTATTTCCTAAAATGATTGAAATCTATTATTATTCCTGTAAAGCACATGACTTGGAATTTGCAAGGCTTGGCACGAATGAAAACGCGTGTGATAAGAATGAAGGCTGTAAAGTAAAATCCCAGAGCCGCCAGACGACACGTATTCTCTGATGGATGAAATGTGGACGATTGAGTACAGTTAGTACGTACTAAGAACACATGCTTATCCACTAACTTGCTTAGACGGCCAATTTTGAGATATGAGTTCCAGAAGATACA
Organism: Ectropis grisescens; assembly: GCA_017562165.1. Lineage (NCBI taxonomy): Eukaryota > Metazoa > Arthropoda > Insecta > Lepidoptera > Geometridae > Ectropis > Ectropis grisescens. Next base: position 17,329,715 of record CM029787.1, on the reverse strand, counting down.
TTACTTCACGTATTTTCTGATAACTGATTTTCATGTATGTTATAGGCAATATCTTTAAAAATAAGGCCCCAATACTCCCAGACATTTTCCGTCGGCCGTTTTGCTTAACAGACGCTTAAAAACTACCAAAGTAATAAAGTTTGGTGTGTTCTTGGCGTGGTCTTCCCCAGATGGACTCTGTAGAGTGCTACCACTACTAAATGTTTTATGGTAATAATTTGTGTTATCCAGCCTGTGACCTGACCTATGTCAGGTTACGTTATGATATATTTTTTAAAATTTTCTCCGGTTTTCAATTGCAGGAAGACAACTGGCAAAGCTACAGTTCTTCGCTGCAATGGTAAGAGTCCTGTCGAAATTTCGGGTGGAACCTTCGGAAAGAACTACAAATATAGACGATTACGATCCTATGAGCACGCTTCTATCTACCAAAGGAGGTGTCTGGGTTAACCTAGTACCCAGAACTGTATAAATCGTCAATACTACGCCAAAATCACTGAGAGACATGTAATGATGTATAATAAGACTAGTAACGCCCCGTGGATTTACTCAAGTTTTATAGTATACAGTAAATAGTACATAATTGTCCTAACTTTGTCTGTACTGTAATTGTGTCTCAAATATCAACTCGATCCACCGTGATTAAGCAACAAACACCACACATTCAAATATACTTTTTTGTTTTTGTTCAAAAAGAAAAAAGTATATTTAAATATTATAATTTAATACAAAATTAACAAGCTAACGGGTATTTTTTATAATTCAGTTGCCTAAAGATACATATTTTTACTATGATTAGTATTTAACTTTTGTTAACCTTTGTAATAATGTGTTAATTTTATTGTTAATCTTTTGCAAAAATAAACTTATAGTCACAATATTTTTATTTTAAAATGTAAATGAATGTTGATCTTCATCAGTAAAAAATACAACAGCATTTTGATTCAAATTAAAATACATTATTAGCGGTTTAATATTATTTTATAAATAAACAATGCATAAGATTACTCGTAATACTCTCCTCTATAAGTGTAAACTAAAACATATTTTTTAACCGATTTCCAAAAAGAAAAGGTTATTATTTCGGTTATATATTTTTTATGAATCGATTCTGATGGATCTTTTTTCTGTTTGATAGATCATATTTCAGAGATGGCCCATATAAATTTAATCTAAATCAGTGCAGAGGTTTTGGGAATATAAACAAAAAAACAACTAAAATTTACTTTCGTTACTTCGATGACTTTTAAAAACTGACAACAGTTTTTGTTTTGGTATAAATAAAGTATTGTCTTTTTGAGTTCACGTTTCGCGACATCATAGTTAACTTCTACATCGATTATACTATCCTTAATAATTAATATAATAAAAGGTCGTTGAGCATATTTTGACGCACAAAAAAGTGTCCCATTATGTCCCGTTACGCTCATTGTACGCTTGCGCCGCATCTATCAATGTTTTGTTATGACGTTGTCACGTTAAACTATCATCTGTAAACCAACCGACTTTACAGACAACCAATTTTTTAGGATTTGAAATTACTAAAAAAATAACACGTTTTTAAGCGTGGAATAATAAGCCAAGCACCCCGGGGGCTTTTTTTGCAACTTACAGGACCTGTTTTTTTTTGGAATATGTTCAAGGGTGTCCCCTGACTGTAAATCCAAGTGCGCGCGGCGAGGGGGTTTTACTTCAGCCGCCATCTTGGAAAACACGTTTTATTGAATATCTCGCGAAACGCGTTTCGTATGATAAAAATTGTTGAGATCATTATTGTAGATAATAATATTTGCCATGTTTTTTTAATTATAACTTTTTTGTTAAACGCATAGGTTTTGAATTATAGCGCTCTAAACTTTTTACAATATGGTTTTTACAATCACTAAAATGAAAAGAATTTTACGAATATTACATCAAAAACAACGGAAAAAACCTTTGTTATTACATAAAAATTGGCGCATTTGTACTGTGACTGGGCGTTTTCTATGTATAATAAGTATGTATTAAAAATATATACGTATTATATCAGCTATCTGGCTTTCATGGTACAAGCTTTGCTTAGTTTGAGGTCAGGTGGTGTTGTGTTTGAAATGTCCACCCAAATTTATTTATTTATTATTTTACGGGCGAGTCTTATTTTTTTCGATGTCAACGGAAGACACTCATTGCCTTGTGGATCTATCTCTTGTGCTTCCGCCATATCCGAAGGAGACTTCGCATGTTTGGCCACTGCAATTGGAGTAAATAATCGAACATTTGAGACCAGCTTTTCGGCATTCGCAGGCAGCTCCGCAATTTTTAGTGCATTTGCACGATATTATTTGCAACAGATTCGACGGTGTGGGAGCCATAGCAGTTCGAATTGGTTCAAGCCCTTGTGCAGTTTGCTTGCAATCCCATTTTTCAGCGTCGTGATAAAATCGAAGCTAAGTTTGAACCTGGTGGCACATTCTGAAAGAATGGTAGCGTGCCGAATCTCGTGTTGGAGGTAGAAGTGATAAATTCAATCTTGTCTTACTTGCCAATTACTCGAAGCATTTGTAGCGAAGCGAGGGAACAAAAATGGTTAGGATTTATACCTGAATACTATTGGAATGTTAAGAGGGGGAAATTTTGAACGACCCGAAATGTATACTACAACTTATTGGCGCCTATTTGAATATACAGTATTATAATCTTATTTACAGCGTTATAGCTCCTAAACAATAAATGCTACGGGAAATAGTTGCTTCTAAAATTTATAGCTAATTTGATGCTCTACAATTCAGTTACCATTATTTTTAATTTATCATTTAATATTTAGTAAAAACCATATTATAAAAAGTTTGGAACGCTATAAAAAAAACCTATGCGTTACACAAAAAAGAGTTAAATATAAATGCAAATGTTATTATATCTACAATAATAATCTCGACAATTTTTATCGTACGAAACGCGGTTCGCGAGATATTCAATAAAAACGTGTTTTTCGACAGACTTGGATTTACATTCAGGGGACATCCTTGAACCTAGTCCGAAAAAAAAATTACTAGATCCCGTACGTTGCATTACAAACCTACTTTTTTTGCTGCGGCGCTTGGACTATAAATTAAGTGGATACGGCGGTGTGTCTCTCTCAGTGATTTAAAATAATTTTGAAGATATGTTTTAAATTTGAATCTGAGGCTTCAAGGTGAAAAGAAATATAAATTATAAAAGTATTACTTAGTGTAGTTTTTAATGTTATGGGGATTGTCCACTAATGACTATGACACTTATTCTGTATTATTTATATTATTTAAGTTGTTCATGTTTTAGCCCGTTTTATAATAAATACAATGCAATTAAGATGAATGTTTATTTTATCTTCCTTTTGAATGTTTTTGGCTTTAGGGTATTGTCTCACAAAAGAAAAATTGATACCTTTCATTACTGTTGGAGCACAGGCCCGTGAACAAAATTTATGGGTCATGTGGTACAGCAGGTGACCTATGTAGGTTTTTTTTTTAACTTTTATAGGTTTACACTTGACCGCCATCTCGCCTGATGTTAAGCGACGATGCGGTCTACGATGGAGCGTGTTTACCTAGAAGAAACCGATTCACTCTCGATTTGAAGACACAAAGATTGTAACCATCGGGGAAACCCACTCAGGCAACGTATTCCACAGCCTAGACATTCTTATCACAAAAGTAGAGTCAAACCTCTTCGTTCGTGTCTTTGGAACATCAAACATGAAACGATGTCGCTTTTTCGAGCTACGAGCATTCCGATAGAAAAAATGGCAAGGTGGTATCAGATCATGCAAATCAGTCGCACACTCTCCAAAGTGTATCCGATAAAAGACCGATAGGCTGGCAATTTTTCGGCGATGATCAAGACTTTGTAGTCTTTTTCGCAGAAGAGAGTCATTGTCTATGAGCCTTTTGGCACGTCTCTCGATCGATTCCAGGGCCTCCAGCTGATACTTAGCCGATCCATCCCAAAGGTGCGAACAGTACTCCATACAAGAGCGAATCTGTGCTTGATATAATGTGAGCAACTGTTCAGAGTTGAAGTACCTTCGCACCTTTGAAAGGACACCTAGTTTTTTGGCAGCTAATTTAGCCTGGGACTTGATATACGAGCCAAAGTTGAGCGTGGATGTCAAAGTAACGCCCAAAAGCTCAAGACGGTCAGAAACTGGCACGGATACACCACGAAAAGTAGGAGTCAGTTGGAATGGACTCCTTTTTGCGGAGAACAGACACGCCTGCGTCTTACTCTCGTTGAACTTGACCAGATTGGCATCACCCCATTCAGACACCGCCTCAAGGGTCAAGCTCAAACGTTCGATCAAACTCTCTCTCAGTAACTGGGTTTGCTGCCCACTGGCTCTCGCGCTAGATATGTAGCTCTCTACAACGGTGCTATCATCTGCGTACCCAAAGATACCGGGCTTCAACAGATCATTAATATGTAGCAGGAAAAGTGTCGCAGAGAGTACCGACCCTTGAGGGACTCCAGCGTTGATAGCCATTTGATCCGACGAGCAGCCATCAATGACGACTCGTATGGCTCGATCCCTCAAGAAGTCGATATCCACGCAATAAACCCAGGAGACAAACCATAACTTGAAAGCTTGCTTATAAGGCCAGGATGATAGAATAGAAGGGTGTAAAATAAAATATTCATATGAAGCAGGGGGCTTCCAACCCTCACTCAAATTGAACAGGGGTGGTCCAACCCTCATTCTTTCCTTTTGTCGCATGCGAAATAATGGCATTAAAATAAGGTATTAAAACTAAAAAAATTGAACATTTTAGTTTTTAATTATTAGTTTTGTCGGAAAAAATCATGATTTTCTGACGATGTTCGCGGTAAATTTGATCATTTGATTATGTACGGCATTGGTTCCATACAGTTTCAATACCTGTTCTAATCCATTATTCCGCCATGCCGTACCAAAATCATATCATGCGACAAGAAAGAAAGAGCGAGGGTCGACACCCCCTTTCAATTTGCTTTCAGTTGGACAGCTTTCAAATGCCGGCATAGTGCTAAATCCTATTATTTTATACCCTTTTATCATCCTACATAGGTCTCTTGCTGTATCATAATTATGACCCATAAATTTTGTTCACGGGCCTGTAGTCTATGTGTCTATCTGTCAAGATCTTATGTTGCCACTGTTGAGACTTATACTAGAAGATCCCGCTATACAACGACCTTCACTGAGCTGTTTATTGGATGAAAAGTATCTGGGGGCACGGCAGTGCCCCGCCAAGTCGAGCGCGAAGCAAACACTGCCGTACCATCCTTTACGGGAACCATTTCGCTGCATTTTCAGGCCCCTATTTGACACCCTCTGGATAAGACCAGAACGTTGAAATTTTCGTCATCTAGTAAGCTATAATCACATACTTAAAATCCAAAATTTGAAGTCTGTACGTCATTTAGTTCCGAAGTTAAACGAAGGCAAATTTTCGCATTTACGACACTCACTCATGATCATCAAAATAGAACTAGTACTTCCCATAAACTCAGAGAGCTGAAATTTGGTACAGACTTAAGGTTTAATGGGCACATAAAGGGAAAACTATAAAAACTAGGAATATAAAAATCTGGAGTACCTGGTGCCCCTTATTTGAAAACGCAAGAGCCCAACCAAACTACTAAAGATCATCATCATCATTATCATCAGCCTGTACTTGTCCACTGCTGGACATAGGCTCCTCACAAGATACGCCACTCAGCCCGATCCTCGGTCTTCCGTCTCCAACCACCACCAGCTGCCTTTCGAATATCGTCACTCCATCTAGTCTCAGGGCGTCCTACACTACGTTTACCGATTTGCGGTCTCCACTCCAGAACCCGTTTACCCCAACGGTTATCAGGTCTGCGACAGATGTGTCCGGCCCACTGCCACTTCAGCTTACTAATACGGTGAGCTATGTCGGTCACTTTAGTTCTCTGACAAATTACTTCATTGCGAATGCAATCCCTCAGAGAAACTCCAAGCATAGCTGGGCGACTTTGAGCTTACGCACCATTTTGACTGTAAGTGTCCATGTTTCAGCACCGTAGGTCATAACGGGTAGGACGCACTGGTTGTACATTTTTGTCTTGAGACTTTGTGGGATGGGTGACGAGAAGACTCGACAAAGTTTTCCAAATGCTGTCCAGCCCAACTGTATTCTTCTCATAGCCTCACTCTCAAAATTACCTCTACCTAGTTCGAGCGTCTGCCCTAGGTAAACGTTTTTCTGTACAATTTAAAGAGTGGTTCCACTAACGGCAATCGGTCCCGGAGCAACGAACTCGTTGCACGTGACTTTGGTTTTATCCAAATTCATTCGGAGGCCGATGTGTTGAGAAGCTTTAGCTAAGCTGTCCAGCATCCACTGCAAGTCCTCCAGCGATTCTGCCAGAATTACGATGTCGTCCGCAAATCGTAAGTGAGAGATGCACTCGCCATTGATATTTAGGCCACGTCCAACCCAATCCAGCGTCTTAAACATATCCTCTAATGCGTTTGAGAACAATTTCGGGGAAATTATATCCCCTTGTCTCACGCCTCGATGTAGGGGAATATGTTTCGTCCGCCATTCTTGGATTTGGACCGCCATTGTATAGTCATAAAACATCTCATCACCTCGATGTATCGCCAATCGACTTGGCATCGCTGTAAGGACTCCAGAACAGCCCAGGTTTCGATTGAGTCAAAGGCCTTCTCATAGTCCACAAACGCTAAGCAGAGGGGGCGATTATACTCCTTTGTCTATTGTACAATCTGCCGTACCGTGTGGATGTGGTCTATGGTGCTACTCTCCACTTCGAAACCCACCCTGTTCAGGAGGTTGAAATTCGTCGAGTCTTCGGGCGAGCCGATTTGTGATGACTCTTGAGAACAACTTATAGACGTGGCTCAGAAGCGATATCGGTCTGTAGTTCTTCAAAAGGGTCATATCTCCCTTTTTAAAGAACAGAATAACCACACTTCTGTGCCATGCCTGTAGAGTTCTCCCGGTGAAGAGGACTGTACTAAACAGTTCTTGGAGCTTTTTAATAAGTGGAGTTCCACCGGACTTTAAGAGCTCTCTAGTAATTCCGTCCTCACCCGCGGCTTTTCCGTTCCTAAGTTGCCCAAGAGCCATCACAATTTCGTCCAGACTTATCTCAGGCAGGTCTTCGGTGTAGTGACGTGTCAGAGTGGCTCTTTTGTCCCCGTTTTGTTGGAGATGAGGAGCATGCGATGCGTACAGCTGGCTGTAAAAGTCTTCTACTTATATCTCCGATAGGATTTCCGATTGGGATGAAACGACTTTCCCCGCCGAGGTGGTTAACTTCATCAGGTGGCTTCTACTTAATGTCTTGACGAACACTTTTGACCCCCGATTTCGCTCAATTGATTTTTCAATGAAGAGCGTATTACCTGATCGGAGGCCACGTCGTACAAGTTTAGTAATTTTCTTATTAATGATGAAGTACCCTCAGCTTGTCTCATTAGAGATACAGTAATCCCAAACAGATTCTACTATTGGTACATAAAAAAATCGACTGTCATTGCAAAAATCGAGCATAGTGGGACAATCTTCTAATTTAATCCAGCCTATTGCTTCCCACTACTGGACGAATGCCTCCCCTTCTGCAAAGAGAATGTAATATAGCCCTTCTGCTTTTAATACGCATACAAATAAAATTAAAGGAAAACTTTTCATTTCGTGTTATGACGCTGTCAGTCAATTTTGTTAGTCGCTGTCGTCGTAGTGTTTATTTGTGTTTGATTTCGCACAAAAAATTTGGAAAATTAAATTTCGCAAGATAATATCATAAAAAATTCGATAAAAAGACGATGATGAACTTAGTGACTACCAAGTAGTTGGTATGCCCAAAGACGGGCCTTGTCTCTTCCATTCAATATCTTTCTTGATGTATGGTAGAACTGACTCAACTTGCATTATCAGATCTGCTATAGTTGCATACGTTGGTGAACATGAGACCACACAACACGCGCGTCCGCCATATAGTTTCTACGAAGTGTTTAGTTAGGATAACAATATACGGTCAGAGTTAAAATTTTAATACGCATATATGCATGTAAATAAAATTCAAGGAAAACTCTGGATAAGGCTAGCTAACTTTTATTTATTTGCAGTCTTCTTCCAATCTTCTAAAGCTCTTTGCCTATTATAGAATGGGCAATACAAAAAACTGTTGCTACTGTACAAGAATCGGAACCGGAAAAAAAGAAGAGAAAGATTTGTAATAATAAAAAAGTACTCCTAAAGAGAAAAAAAAATGTGTCAAATAATACAACTGATATAATAAATCAATGAGTCCACGTTCCTAAAAAAGAAGTGAAATCCCACCAAAAACATTCTGTAAAAAACCAGCCAAGTCTCGATGGAGCTGTATATTTATCTCTAAAAAGTAATTAAATCTAGACAAAGCCGTGCCAAGTCTAAGGTTCCTTACTGCGATTTCTTTATTATTACAGTTAATGTTGTGTGACTTGGCCGTTGAAGGGTACACAAGGGTATAAAACCATTGCACCAATCTGTCGCCGGTTGACTTCGAAAGGTTCTAGGTACATGTCGGTTTCTTCACGATGTTTTCCTTCGCCGTTTTAAGTTAGCAGCATTACGCACATGATTTCGAAAAGACAATGGTGCGTGTGGGGTTTGAAACCGGGGTCTCCGGATCGCCAGGCGCCGTTCTCCCGACTAGACCAGCCGTAACTTTTAAACATTTCACTTTTTCTTGAATTTGAATAAACTGTATTACATTACTCATAATTTTGGCTTTACTCGATGCTTACGAAATTCAATCCCTAAGGGTATGAAATAGGGGATGGAAGTTTGTATGAAACTTTTTATTCCTTAAACATATTCGCATTTTTTTTGCATGAGTTGAGCATGATCAAAATAATGAGTAACATAGTACAGTGTTTTTCAGAACTCAACCTCTAAAGGTTACCCCTTTGGAGGTTACGAGGGGTGATCCAAAAGTAATGATAATCAATAATAAACACAATGAATCAAATCAAAAACTAAATTTATTCCTCAACATAGTCTCCTAGCAAGTCTATACATTTAGTCCATCTCTTTTCTAAACCTAAAATTCCCTTAGAAAAAAATCTTTATCTTGACTCTCAAAAGTCCTCAACCGCGGCCATCACGTCGCTATCATCGTCAAATTTCTTGCCCCGGAGGTGTTCCTTGAGTCGTGGAAAGAGATAGAAGTCACTGGGGGCTAGATCTGGTGAATAGGGGGGGTGTTCCACCAGCTCAAAGCCCGCTTCCTGAATGGCAGCCATGGCAATTGCAGCTTTGTGAACCGGTGCGTTGTCTTGATGGAACAGCACTCCAGCCCGCAGTTTGCCTCGCCTTTTCTCCTTAATAGCCTCCCGCAATCTTCTTATTTGTTCTGCATAGTAGGAGCCTGTAATAGTGGCCCCTTTTCCAAGTAGTCCACCATGATTATTCCTTCAGCGTCCCAAAAACAGACGCCATAACCTTCCCTGCTGAGCTTGACACTTTGAATTTCTTCGGCGTCGGTTCATCGGATCGTTTCCATGTCATCGATTGTTGTTTTGTTTCAGGATCAAAATGGTGGATCCAGGTTTCGTCCATGGTCACAAAACGTGACAAAAATTATCCTTGTCTGCCTGGAACTTTTCGAGATTTGCTCTTGACATGTCGACTCGTTTCTTCTTTTGCTCGTCGTTTAACATTTTCGGTACCCAACGCGCGGAGACCTTTCTCATATGAAATTCGTTCACAAGGATTCTTTGAATGCTGCCATATGAGATCCCTGTGACCTCAGCTACATGCCTGATAGTCACTCTTCGATCTTCAATACAACTTCTTCAACTTTTTTCACATTTTCTCCAGTGAGGGACGTCGATGGGCGCCCTTCGCGGTGTTCGTCTTCCGTCGATGTTCTTCCCAGCTTAAACTCCTTAGCCCAGCGTGCAACTGTGAAATATGGAGGAGAACAGTCCTCTAATGTTTCCACCAAGTCGCTGTGTATGTCTTTGGTAGACATTTTTTTCAAGCAGAGGTATTTAATGACAGCTCTGATTTCGTGTTTTTCCATTTTGATGTTCACTCCTTGACAGTCCGTATTCGAATGGATGTAGCTCCCGGGAATCGTGGCCTATTTATATGATTTTTTTTTCCTGAACTAGTGGGTAATTGAGCAAGTGACTGTATTTTTTTTGTATTTTTGTGTGCACTAGAAATAACTGATTATCATTACTTTTGGATCACCCCTCGTACCTATGTCGTGGTAAAATTACAAATACCTGCCGTCAGTTTATACTGATTGTAACTGTCTGATGCCTTTTTACGTCCGCTTTGACGTTGAGCCAGCCTTTATACGGCAGGCTGAGGAGTTTCACCTCTTCGACGAGATCGGTTGAATTAGCAAATTTCAGATGCCTATTTTTAAACTTTTGTAGGTTTACATTTGATCGCCATCTTGCCTGATTTTAAGCTACGATGCAGTCTACGATGGAGCCTGTCTATCTACTTTATCTCTTTGGCCTCTCATTTCTCTGGAAATGGAAACATTGACTTTTAAATCGATTACCTACTTATTGCGAATTACTGTGATAGAATAACTGTGTAGGTGTAGGTAACTAATTAAATTTAAAAAAAAATACCCCATATGCGTGCCTGCTAACTTATATTTGAAATTTGTCAGGTTTCATAAAAAAATTGTGTAGGTACCTATTTTACTAGTAAAGTTATTTTATTTGATACATATTGAGAAAGTCGTGTAAAAATAAGTATTCCGCCATTTTGTAGCGGTGGCCATCTTAGAACCATTGTCATCAATTCACTTTTCAGCCTAAATAAATAAATAATAAATAAATATTGGTGGACAATTCACACACAACACCATCTGACCCCAAACTAAGCAAAGCTTGTATTATGGCGACCAGATAGCTGATATAATACTTATATAGTTTTAAATACATACTTATTATAAATAGGAACACCCAGACACGGTGCAAACATTTGAATTCATCACACAAATATTTGCACTGGGTGGGAATCGAACCCACGACCCTCAGCTTCGCAGGCAGAGCTACTACCCACTAAGCCACGAGGCCAGAAAAAAACAAAGTTTGTTCATTCGTTCGGTAGCTATAATGCCACAGACAGATACACACAGACATCTTATAAAACGCCGTCATTCTTGCGTTGGGGGTTAAAATTAAAAAAAAGTTGTTGTGTCATGGGGCATCAGGTAGGAACAAAATTATTTAGAATAATATAAAAGCAACACAAGTAGTAAAAAAAATGATTCATTATTTATGGTACGATCATCACAGACTAAGTAGAGAGGGTACGATCATTCGATAATCAAAGTTGGCAACACTGACGGGCGGTTAGTAGGCGTGACATCCGTCATAAATTATTGTTATGGTTTTAGTTTGACATTTGAGGCTAAACCACAATAAAACCCACCAACCAAGAGTTGAAGTCGAAGTTAGTTTTAGTTATCGTATCGAGTTAGTAACATTTTTTTCAATTCGGTCGCGCAGCAAAATTCCTATCACTTGAGGATTGATGTTCCTCAATCATTGGAGAATTCGATAATGGAGCCACTCGTTTATGATCTTGAATGGTGGCGCAAAATCTATCTCCCCTATCTCCTCCAAGCCTGTCATAGGGAACTTTTCTTTACGTAATAACAAAAGAGTTTACACATACTACGTATAGAGTTAGATTTTCCGCACGGTTCCTTTGTATCAATCTTAAGCGGATGACGTGCATTTCTATGGCAACAGAGTGATGTGCCGCGACAAAAGTATGACACTTCCACAAGAACGACAAGGCAAGAAAGATGCTACCCGTGCTTTCGGTGTAAAGCGTTTGTGCCAACTCTATACGTATTGTATGTAAACGCTTTGTTAATAACAAAATCAATCACCACGCCAAGCAGGTAAGCACCTACGAGTATGCATTACCTATCAATAGCTGCCAACGATTTGAAGCTTCGGGGTCAAATATGTCAAAATTGGTGGAACTATGACAGGTCAATCATTTGATTTATTGCGCAATATGTTTAGAAAACACGAACAATTATATTGTAGAATGAGGCGTTCACAGACTAAAAATTCTTGTCAAAATAGTTATCCGTGTCACCGCTCAGGTGGCGCCACTTTCATTTTGTAAGATAAAGTTGATTAAAATATATCAATAATTTGACATATGTTTTCAACCATATCAATCAGTCATATCTGTTGTTTTGAAAATGTCTCATTATATTTTCGAGTTTCCTTCATATAGGTACATTTTTAAGTACCTATGATTTATGTATGTGTTTCTTACAGCTAAGGTTGACGGGACGAACAGGACACGTACCTGATGGTAAACAACACGCCTATCCATAACAGCACAGTATCACGTAGCTATTGGAATATGAAGAGTTCAAATCATCACCTAACACTGGATAACTCTAGTCACCCAGAGATATAAAGGTCTTTACACAATGCCTTGTAATTTCTCTGAAAAATTGCCCTTCAAACCGCAGCATAATCATGTTTGCATATTACTGCTTGGCGGTAGATTAACTGGCAATGAGCTACCTCAGGACCTCACTTACCTACCTACCTCAGGATCATTATACCATGACAAAGAATCTAACCCTAAGTTCAGCAAGCAAAATAGAAGAAGATTGTCATAAAATATAGTTGCATTCATTAATACCCACTCAGGCAACACATTCTACAGTTTAGATATTCTTGCAGTATTAATAGTTAACTGTATGTTGATTTTGAAAATTACGAAAAAATATTGTGTTCAATTACAGTATATAAGTATAGGTAATAAATACCATCATTATTGCATAGAATTATTCTTATCTATGCATTATTGTAGGTATGTTCGTGATGACAAAACTGTTAAAACCTTTATTGGATCCGTCTTCCATCTATGTACAGTTGTACACAGTTTAAACACTAAATATTATTATTGCAACAAAAATGGAGCTAAACCTCTAACCTGGGATTGTTTTTCTATAGGTATTATTATCCGTAGCTAGAGTTAGGAACACCCATAATTTTCCCCTTGACGAGGTAGACCTTGACATTTGGTTGGTCATTCAAACTTCCTGGACTATTCAAAAGGCGCTAGCGTTGATAAAAACTGTTACATCAATCACTGTCTCGTAGTCTCAATGACAGGTTGATGTGAATTGTAATTAAGAAGCGGGTAAGGTAGTGTTACATCTCTTTGCGGAGTCCGCTTAGGGAAATATATGTAGGTACCTTAGATAAAGAATAAGTAAATAGATTAGGGTTTTCCGCACGGTTCCTTTGTACCGATCGTAGTGGTAGGACTCTTAACAGAGTCCGCCTGGGGAAGTATCACACATTTGCCAGTTATTCTACCGCGAAGCAGTAATATGCAAACATTACTGTGTTCCGGTTTCACCGTTTTCCGTCCGTCGTTCACCGTTTCCTACAACTAGCTAGAACGGAAAGAGTGAGCTCACTCCAACATTACATGATTCCGTGCACCCTGAAGTTTGGGAGGGCATCGTTGTCTTGAAAGGTCAACAAAGACATGGTAAATAAATAAATAAATAAATAATAAATAAAGTTAATTTAATTCGAATCCTTGCAGGTGTCAGAGGTAAGTGGCAATATACTTATACATATTATACTAAATATGATTATGTGAATTGATATATCACTGATGTATCGACGTAACATCATGCACTGTCCTACACACACCATCACGTGATGCTTTATGCAGGTGTGATTACGTTTTGTAGATAAATCATACAAAGTATTTTATATACATCTATAGATATTTTATAGGTATCCATTTAAAATTATAAATTTAGAAGAAGTAATATCAGTCATTTCGCTTCCACTGTACAAGCTTGGCTTTGTTTGCGGTTAGAAGGTGTTGTGAGAAAGGTGACCAATTTTTTTACATCGATAATAGGTTGTTCTTGACCGCCATCTTGCTTGATGTTAAATAATCATGCGGTTATTTATATACCTCAAAATAAACCAGCCAATTTGGTCAGAACTTGTCTCATGAAAAGTGATTTTGGGGACGTTGGGGCCTACGTTAGTGCACACCTACTTGTCCTTAAAGTACCTGTATACTTTTGAAGAGACCCGAGGGCCTACCGCCAGATAATAGAAATAGAAATACTTATTTGCCATTGTACATATACAGATAAACTTATCTAAGCCGAAAACACTTAGGTTTAAAACGAAAATACAATTAAGAGATACTTAGATTTAAAACGATGCTTAAAATAAGTAGGTACAATATAAATTTATCTGGACAGAAAAGCTATTTCTCTATGAACCCCAAACTAGGCAAACCTGTATCTTGGGGCTCAAGTGCTCAAACTGTTTTAATATTGCGCTCTCTTTTCTTATCGCTTGAAATTATAGAGATATCAATAGTAAAGTCAAAGCCGATATAGTTAGGCGATAAAAGGGCGGGGTTGTATTTTTCAGCTCATAGACACTGAGCGAGCAGTCCATTCCTGATAGATAGAGATAAAGTCAAAGTTCTTTATTGATAAACTAGCAGCCCGCCAGATAACGGCTTCGCACGGGTATTATGGAAAATAAGTATAAAACAAAATTATTAGACTTAGAAATTTTAGTACATACGACCAAGACAAAACAAACAATCCCAATCATCTGTTTATCATTTAAAACGCATGTTTTTTTGCCTATTTTACTTTATTAAAAAAATGCGGGAGCCAGAATCTCAAGGGAGGTCCTGAAAGGAGTGAGCCAAGCGAGGTCGCCGCCGTAGCGAGAGGTTACACTCAATGACATAGAGCTTCTGGTTCCGGGAGCTCACCCGGAGTCGAACTTCAGTGATAGACCATAATAGGACCAATTGTTATGTTTAGGTATTGTTATGCTTCTCTCAATATGTGCCTTTAAACATTATGCTAAGTTATGTTTATGCTATATACGGTAGCAAAAATTATGCGAAAACTGTTATGCGTTAGTTGTTATGGTATATTATCATTAGTTCTAAAAACGTTAGGCGTGTCTGGCGTCGTTGTTATTCCCCTTTTACTTGTACGCATCAAATCAAAAATTAAATCAGTAAATATTTAATGGTTGTAATTTAGTGTTAAAAATCTGCTAATGCCACATACGACGTAGTTTATGGTTGTGCAAAGTTTTATGTAACTACTAAAGTCTATTAGTTCTAAATACGTAATAAATAGTTACGGCTGGTCTAGTCGGGAGAACGGCGGCGGCCGATCTGGAGCCCCGGTTTTAAATCCCACATGTACCAGGCACCACTGTCTTTTCGGAGTAATATGCGTAATACCGCAAAACTTAAAACGGCGAAGGAAAACATCGTGAAGAAATCGCCATGTACTTAGAATCTTTTGAGGTCATGTGTCATCCACCAACCCGCACTGGGCCAGCGTGGTGGATTATGGACTTGACTCTCTCCTTGCGAGAGAGGGCCCCGAGTCCCAGTAGTAGGAATAGATATTTAGTGGGCTGCTTTTTGAATCTATTGACACAGCTAGATTTCTGATCGTCTCATCATCGTAGTCCTTAATGCTCGTTTTATTCTAATTTAGTAAGTAGGATAAAGGGGATCTTTGGGGATGACCTATATCGTATCCTATCCCCCAGCTCAAATTACACGCGCATCACTGTTTTTTCGAAGTCATATCCGTAATGCCTCAATTTAAAACGGTGAAAGAAAACATCGTGAGGAAACAGAAATGGAATAAATTTAATGTAATACTGTGTAGAAACTTCGAGAAAACTTGAACAATAACAGTAAAGGTAGAATAAACTTATACAAAAGTAGTTCTGAAAAGAGCATTTTGATAGGAACATAAAAGGAAAAAAAGAAAAGAAAAAATGTTTAATATTTAGTATCATTTGCGTCCAATACCTGCGTAGCGAGGCGACCACGCGAATTAGCAGACGCGCGCGCGGCTACTCGTACTTTTTACCTATTTCATAGCTGCGAACACCTCTCTCCCGTGCCTCGGTGTCCCCTCTATCGGTGTTACGCCGCGCGGCGCCGCATTTTGATAGGATTGATATTTTTGATTTCGTTATATCTTTTGAATGGAATGTCCCACTTCAATCATTCAAAAAATAATCAATAGGTATTAAAAGAGTCTCGAATAAGAAATAATTTATTTGGATAAGAATTAATACAAATATGTTGATAACATGGTCTGAATTTGATAGGCATTTTTACTTACTTTTAAAATGTAAAAAAGTAGCTGTAGCGACGTAATTACTGTAGTTAGACATATGGTCTCGCGAGGTTTTTTGTAGATTTTAATACGCTCTATAATATTGTAGAACATTGTTTTGGTCTATCATTAGTGCTTTCCGCAGCGTATGCGATGAAAGCCATTTTATGACTGTTTTTTTTATACCTTGCGTTGGTTTTAGCAAAAATTTCCATGGATATCTCATTTTTTTTCGTAATAAACATAGCCTATGTTACTCAGTGATAATGTAGCTTTCTATTGGCAAAAGAATTTTTGAAATCGGTCCATTAGTTTTTGAGTTTATTCGTAGCATACAAAAATACAAATCTTTCCTCTTTATAATATTAGTATAGATGTACAATTTACACGTCAATATATACGATGGTTTATGATTTTGCCCTGTGCTTTCTCCGGAAACATTCGTTTTCAAACCGGAAGACAATAATGTTTTCAATTTCTCGAAATAATAACATTAATTGGGGGTTTATTATTAAGTGGGGGTTTCCCTCTGCAATCTTAATGTTTTGAAGTCGAATCTTTCAGATATTTTTTTATTTGGTAAACTCGTTTATTCGTGCTTGCTGCTTGCTTTAAGTGAGCCGACAGTAAAGCGTAAGCTTCTTAATGATTTACAAAAATAGACTAATCAGCCCTAGCCCACTGTTAGACAGAGGCTTCTCCCATAATACGTCACTCAGCCATATCCTTGGTTTTTCTCTTCCAAGTAAAAATTAGGCGATTTTCCAGCAATACAATTCTTAATATATTAAAGTTTATACAACAAGCGCGTCTCATTCTAAAAATAGGTAGGCACGTCATCAAACAACAGAGCAGTGCATATACGCAAAATTGTCAAGATCCCAATCTCTTATCCATTAATTATCGAACGATGATTATCTAAATCACTGTCTATTAATTTGTTTAAAATATGTATTCTGACATCATCATCATCTTTAGAAAAATTGGTCACAACAGGAAAATTTATAAGTATCTACTTGTATTGTAAACAATTACCTAAATACTGAAGACAGGATATCACAATATCTCTATTTTTCGTTAAAAAAATAATCCAAATCCTCTCATGACTACATTTTGAAAATGTGTCACATTTATAATCTTATCGATTTTATATGCTTGAATCCATGCCACAAGTAAAGTCTTTTGGCAAAATTGGCGAACTAATTTGTTGAATAATACGCTATAATTAGGTTTCGCTTGTCTTCGTAGAATGCGATAGTGACACCATTTGACAAACATCGTATTTATTAGTAGTATTGTTACAATTTATGGTTTAGTGTTGCAAAAAACATACGATTTTTTTAACGATTATTATTTTGCACGTCGTGGTAGGCCTCTTGGCAGAGTCCGCCTGGGCAAATAGCCTTAGCCAGTTGTTCTACCGCCAATCAGGAATGTGCAAACATTACTATATTCCGGTTTGAAGGGCAATGTTTCCAGAGAATTAATTTAAATATTTAATTACGGGGCTTAGACATGTAACATCTTAGATCTCTGGGTGACGACCGCAGTGCAGAACTAGGTAATTATTTGGACTCTTCGTATTCCAATAGCTGCGTGTCACTGTGCTATTTTGCGCCAGGCATGTTGCTTACCATCATGCATATGTCCCGTTCGTCTCGTCTCTCTATATTTAAAAAATCGAGTTTAGAATGCTTTCAAACCGGAATCTCGTCAGCAGGACACACCAGATAGTACATGTGAGGATACGCCAGATATGTTAAAATCAGCGACTGGGATCCAAGTTTTTTCAGTTCACAGTACCTTTAGTTTTAGTGATTTTTCTCTAATTAACCGACTTCCAAAAAAAGGAGGAGGTTATCAATTCGACCCCTATGTTTTTTTTTTATGTATGTTACCTGATTTCTCGAGAACCTCTACACCGATTTTAAAATTTATTTTTGTGTTCGGATAGGTATGCTTCCCGAATGGTCACATAAAAAAACTTTTCGAAATCGGTCAAGTAGTTTTTGAAATATGAACCAAAAAACTGAAAATTTGCATACACGACGTACTGGATGACGTAATTGTAGATTTCACAAAAGTTATGAATCTCGACCCTGTCAATACAAAATTTTGTAAATGCTTTAATAAAAACTTGTTTCTACCCCCGACCAAAACAAGGGGTGTCATAAGTGACGTCGATGTCTGTCTGTGTGTCTGTCTGTCCGCTGTGGCACCGTAGTAGAACTCAAACAGATGGGCCGATTTCGATGCGGTTTCTTTTATTTCTAGGTTAATACTATAGCAAATGTTCTTAGCTATGTCTGGTTAATGTCGATTCAAGATGGCCGCCTCCACAAAATGGCGGACAAAATATTTCTTCACAACCTACCTCAATTTGGGTATCAAATGAAAGGGCTTGACTAGTGGAACACTATGTACTATAACAAAATTCAAATCCAAAATGGCCGCCACGACAAAATGGCGAATTATATTATATTTTTCATTACTATCTCAATTTGGGTATCAAACGAAAGAGCTTGACTAGTAGAATACTTTGCACTATGAAAAAATTCAAATCCAAGATGGCTGCTTCCACAAAATGCCGAAATACGTTTCTTTTTTCACAACTCCCTTCATATGGGTATCAAATGAAAGGGCTTGACTAGTAGAATGTTGTACAGATCCAAGGTAGTCGGGGGTTAATCAAAATTTTTAATTTTGTTCTGGTACACTAAAAAGAGTAAAATAAACTATTTTCGTACAAAAAATTAAACCGACTTCAAAACTACAAATAGGCACTCAAAAGCGAAAAATAAACTAAAATCATTGTTATAAACGCTACTCACTCATCTATTTGAAGTCGGTGCCAGTCAGGTCAAAAAGTTAGTAGATTGATGTTATGTAGGCACAGGTAAGTAGTATCTATCATATACCTATTAGATTTGGCTGGCACCGACTTCAAATAGATTAGTGAGTAGCGTTTGTAATAATGATTTTAGTTTATTTTTCGCTTTTGAGTGCCTATTTGTAGTTTTGAAGTCGGTTTAATTTTTTGTACGAAAATAGTTTATTGAAATACATAACTGTGTAGGGTAGATGTAAAGATGCTCAATTAAACCCCCCGATCCTGGCGGCCTAGTCTGGATCCTTAGTCTAATGTTGGGGCCACAATAACGAGAAATGCCATTAATTATCGCGATAATAGACGTAAGCTATTGGTGTGTTTTACACTTACGGTTAACGTCCAACGCAATAAAATTAATGGCATTTCTCGTTATTGTGGCCCCAGCATAAGGGTTAGTTAGGCGCTGCTCGTATGAGGACTTGCGCAAGGGCACCTTATTCGGTAAACGTGACTACGCCATAAGACATGTTTTAACATGACACTGGAGTATCTACTTATACCGAATAGAGTCGACACGCACAAAACTCATTACTCATGTACTTGTAGGTATCCGGCAGATTAACAACGATCTACATCTGAATAGTTTTTGTAACATAAATAATTGATAGGCACTCGACAGGAGGATGTATGGAATCGTAATGTCACTTTATGATATTAGAAGACTATCGGTCCGCCCCGGATTTGCCTGTGGTACATAATATCTAGCCTATAGCTTTCAGGAATCACGTACATATCCAACGGAGAAAGAATTTTTGAAATCGGTTCAGTGGTTCCTGGTATTAGCGCATTCAAATAAATAAATAACCTATTTCGCTTATAGTATTGGGTTTGTTTTTTATAGTGTATAGTATTCTACTAGTCAAGCCCTTTCATTTGATACCCATATTGAGGTAGTAGTGAAAAAAATACCTAATGTAATTGGCCATTTTGTGGTGGCGGCCATCTTGGATTTGAAATTTGTGACACTGTATAGTATTCTACTAGTCAAGTCCTTTCATTTGATACCCATATTAAGGTAGGGTGTGAAGAAATATTTTATCCGCCATTTTGTAGAGGCGGACATCTTGAATCGATATTTAGCTAAGAACATCCGCACGGTAATTAACATTCAAATAAAAAAACCGCATCGAAATCGGCCCATCCGTTTGAGCTCTACGGTGCCACAGACAGACACACACACAGACAGACAGACAGCCATCGACGTCAAACTTATAACATCCCTTTTTTTGGTCGGGGGTTAAAAAGGTGATTTGAGAGCATGATTCCTACAAAATTCTGTGCAATTTAGCAGCATGTCTGTCTGTCTGTCTGTGTGTGTGTCCGTCTGTGGCACCGTAGAGCTCAAACGGATGGGCCGATTTCGATGCGGTTTTTTTTATTTGAATGTTAATTACCGTGCGGATGTTCTTAGATATGTTTGGTAAATTTCGATTTAAGATGGCCGCCTCCACAAAATGGCGGAAAATAAGTTTCTTCACAACCTACCACAATATGGGTATCAAATAAAAGGACTTGACTAGTAAAATACTACACACTATGACAAATTTCAAATCCAAGATGGCCGCTACCACAAAATAGCGAATTACATTAATTTTTTAACTACTACCACAATATCAAATGAAAGGGCTTGACTAGGAGAATACTATGCATTATGACAAATTTCAAATCCAAGATGGCCGCTACCACAAAATGGCGAAATTTTTTTTTTCACATCTCCGTCAATATGGGTATCAAATTAAAGGGCTTGACTAGTAGAATGTTACACAAATAACCAATCCGAGGTAGTCGGGGGTTAGCCAAAATTTTTAATTTTGTTCTTTATTTATTTGTTCCTTTTGCGTAGGGTAAGCCCTGGATACTTGCCTCTGTGGAATGCATGCCTCGGTCTTGAATTCGTCATATTAGGGATGTTTATGGATTTAGTGTTTTAGTATAATTCAAAATTTCTCCCGTTGCAGACCTCAAATCCTTCTAAATTGTTAGAGTAGGTGCGTGTGTTTCGTCTGTTGACCAAAAATCTTCCGCGGCGAAATAATGACAGACGTTGAACTAAGTAATATTGGCCATCGATATAAATCAAAAGATGTGCTCTGAGCACGTTATAATTGTTGTTAAACTGCGTCTCTGTGTGTAGCGTGAGTGGTTTACTACTACCAATCTACTCGACTCCTAGAAACGCTAGCGACGAGGTATATTGCGGTTCTACTTATTTTGGTTGTTGACAACGAATAGTGATAAGTATAAACGTCCGGCGTTCACCGCTTTCTATAACCGACTAAATTGGAAAGAGTGAGCTCACTCTTCCCGACGATAACGTAATTCCGTGCGCCTGAAGTTTGGGAGGGCACATCCGTTGATTTATATCGATTTTATTTGTCAAGTTATTCAATACGAGTATCTTCGTTACTGATTGTGGTTTCTGCCAACTTTTTGTTTCATGGCATGCTTTACAGTTTAAATTACACTGTTTATTACGCGATATGATTATTAGTTTATATTTTTTTTTAATTTAAAAGAATTTAAAGGTATCGGTATTAAAAGGGATGCTCGCCCTTTTACTTCTGCGGATAGTCGCCCTTCATCTATTTGCAACTATCAACTCTTTATTCTCGGTTTACATTAGCGGTTCGGCTCTAGATTGCTTACTGGAAAAATGTAAACCGGCAGACTAGAATGCTAACTGGATTCATAGCTTTCCAATGCCGATTTACATTATTCCAGTAAGCAATCCAGCTCTGGATTCGATCACTGGACTGGAATAATGTGGAATAATGTAAACCAGGCATAACAAAAATAAATTTTATTTAATTTTAACATGGATTTAGTATAATTGAAAATTTCCCCGGTTTCAGACCTCATATCCATCTAAATTGTTAGAGTAGGTGCGTGTTTAAAGAACTTGAATTTAAAGTGTAGAACATATTGTTAACTAATTTAAATGAGTTACAGCGAGTGTTACAATGATTTTAATTTATAAAACATGCTTGCCTCATAATAGCACAGTGACACGCAGCTATTGAAACATGAAGAGTCTAAAACATTACCTAGCACTGCACTGCGCTCGTTACCCAGTGATATAAGATGTTTTATCTTTATGCCCTGTAATTTCACTGGAAACGTTACAAGATTTCGATATTACGACCTCTTTTTTTGGAAGTCGGTGAATAAAATCATTGTGTATGTTTGCGTTTCCTGGTCCACGTGTTAATACGTTGTAATTGATTTCCGACGGCCACCCGCGTTGCTCCACTATTTTTAACTCGAGAAATGAGTAATAATTTGAGAGTTTACGATGTTCAGTTTATATTTTTTTATTGAAAAAATAGTGGCACGTGTTTATGTTTTATATTCCCTTTGTAAATAACTGATCCGTGGTGGCCGAGAGAATACAACGTTAAATATCTGTAGCACTCATAATAGAGGCTCTGCCCAGTTAAAAAAAAAAGTGTGGCACTCGGAGACTGCCGCGGTAAAGCTATTGCATGTTGCATGCATTTTCATCAACATAAGCAATAGGGATATTAACAATTTTCGGAATTATTTTTATTTTGAAGAGTGACATTTGTTTACCATAATAAATATCACGGGAAATCCGTTAAGCTGGCAGCACTGCTAAGAGCATTTAGTCTGTAAAGCTAATACAAATAAGATTCAAAGTCGAATGACCGAGTGGGGAGGACGGCGTTACGGTCTTCCATCTCTCTTTCTTGTGAACATAAGAAAGAGATGCACGATCACTAAAATTCGGTCCCCAAGCCCGCGATAAAAGCTATGCAATAGCTTAAAAAAGAGATAAAGTTAAAAATATCTCAGTTGTGAGGTCAAATGTCTTAGGTGAGTAGGTTTGAATCCCGCATGCACCTACTTCTGTGTATTTTTAGTGTGTAGATGTTCGACGTCGTCATCAGCACCAGCTTTTCCGGTGAAAGAAAACTTAGCGAGGAAACCGGTGTGTTCAAAAAAATACGTCTTTCGAAGATATGTATTTTTCATCGACCCGCGCTTGGGAGATTATGGCTTTGAAACTATCTGTGTGAGAAAAAACTCCGCGTCCCGTCTATGGGTAATACTTTTAACATTGCTACTGTAGATGTAGTGTAACCCTAAGTTGCATACATTGTTGTTCATTCCAATAAATTCATTCTTAAAGATGAGCTCGAGTGTTTGATTCCTCTTCTAATAGGCCACATACATAGGTACTAACCCAAATTTATCAACTAATAAATGGTTAAACTTACATAGGTACGCACAAACGTAGAACGTTCCCGAAAGAAAGAATACTTGAACATTCACGATATCTGGACGTGGTAAAGTATTTCAGGACGGGTAATCTCAAAGCTTTTTAGACAATATTGTAATAAGTGCCAACCGTAAATAAAAATAAGATAAGTCACGGACTACAAAATAAACAAACAAAGCACACAATAATGACTGTTGTAAACGCTGCAAGAAAACCGATAACTCACAAATCATGGAATCGCTTATACCGCCTCCCTCGTTAGCGTTCTAAGTTCGAAATTTAAAATCATCTCGAACCATTTGGCATCGTCGCTGCGCGGGACACATGACGTCATTAGTCAGTCCGAAATAGAAGGATGAAGAATGTTGGTACTTGAAAAGTTATAGAAATATTCATGCTCTAATTTAGAATTTTAAAACAATTATTTTCTATATACACTACTTCTTTTTATATTTGAATTTATACCAAAGTACTGTTTTTTTTATTAATGCATATTTTAAGAGATTCATTTTGTCAGAGAAAACAAGAACATCAGTAGGTATAAATAAATAGTAGAAAATTAATTTATTTAGTTATTCTAATATCTAATAGTACGCACAGTACATTTTAAGCCACAAAGATGCCTGTTGTTCTACAAATTGTCTAATCACAATACAAAAACTCATTAATTTCAGATTTAGATGTCATCATTTCTTCTACTTAATAGTTTTAGATTTATTTCATTTTAAGAAACAAGATAGACTTATGTATTTTCTAGCGAATTTGAAAAATCGTCAGTACATAACTAATTCATGCGAAATAGCAAAAGACTTTTTTTTTAAGCCCTAACAATTTTTTACAAACGTATCAAGATGTATCGAGTCACATACCGCGAAAGCTCGCGGAGTGTCGCTGGCTGGAACGACATGACGAATGGCCACGCTGGCGTTCCAAATTTAAAATCTGCCGTGTAACGTTACCCGCTAATGGCATTGTTTATGGAAGTTTTCCCGCCAACCTGCCGGTGACTTACATTTTGCACGCATCGGCAGAAATAACGATTTTCCAAAGCTGCACATTCACGGAAGAAGGTACATATTATTGCTTGTATGTAGAAATAGATTAAAAAGTATGTAAATACAAGCATATAATTAATCCAACACGTGAACTTTCCTAATTTTATTTAATTTCTAAAATGTGTATATACATCACAACAAAATAAATGTGCATAGAGTCTGTACAATGGTTTCCATTGAGGAATAGTGTAGTTTAGTGACGAGAACGTCGGATTTTCCAATCGAGAGATCATAGGCCCCAGGATTACACTTGAATCTTTGAGTCTTTTTAGTCTTTGACTTTTGTTACTTACTAATCTATGATAGTTTGCCTAAGATGGTCTCTACAGCATTATGTCATTCAAGTTACTGTAAAATAGGCTCATTAGTTTTTTTATCGTATGTCTATTTAAATATTGGTTATACTACCATTAAATGTCGCCTAATGCTAGAAATCTGCTTAAGATATGTGGTGTTTCCATAATAACAATGTTTGGCGATGGAAAATATATCGGTTATGAATAAGTTCTTTGAACTAACCGTGCCAACAGATGTTGTCCTGTACGCACATACAAAAAGAAAAAAAAACATCTAATTGCTAATATAAAAAATCTTAACCATTCGCGAATCCACTAGATGATACACAAAATTTTATTAAAATCGGTCCTGAAATTTGGGCGGATTTCACAAACATATCTGGTCAATTGTAATCTTTAAGAGAAAATAACTTTTATTCCAATTCATATACTGCAGCGAACGAATCGATTCCGAAATTTTTCGTCTCGTGAATAAACAACTTTAACCATAGATTACTGTAAATGACGCTTGTAATTTTTAAGTGCTTTTTGGCAATGGCGGAAACGTTTTTAGCCCAAAAACAATTTGAAGTATAGTTTAATATAATAGTGCCTACCATTACTGGTATACGTTGAAGAAGGAAATTCGAGTTAAATTACAAGCGTAAATTTGTTTTAGAGCTGAATAAATTTGCTTGCACAAATTAAACTGCCTTCGCATGTAAGGAAGCACGTTCAGTTGATGCGGACAAGTAATTAAACTGCCAGTTTACATACTTTGACCTCGACAAATGACATTCTGAGTTTTAGCCTCTAGGCATCTCTAGATGGAGATTTGAAGTGACAACTTTTTAGGAAAAGTCTTTAGATGCATTAAGGTAGCGGTTCGCCCTGAGACCGCGACACGAGACCGCGACCGGAGACCGCGACAGGCACTTGACACTATGGAACTGTATGGGCGCCATTTCGCGACGAGACCGCGACAGGAGACCGAGACACGTGTCGCGAGACATGTGTCGCGGTCTCGGCCCGAACTGGCGCCCATACAATTCTATAGAGTCACGTGCCTGTCGCGGTCTCCGGTCGCGGTCTCGCGTCGCGGTCTCGTGTCGCGGTCTCAGCGCGAACTTGTGCCTTTAGTTTCGATTAGACTGTGCTTTCTTGGGAAATTGCTGTAACATCCACGTGCCAGTGCCTATGGCCGCGTGAAAGTACAAATTTATCACAGAACAATCTGACATACGACTTTTTTTTTTTTTTTTTAACTATAATAGGTTCGCACTTGACCACCATCTCGCCTGATGTTAAGCGATGATGAGATCTACGATGGAGCGTGCTTACCTAGAAAAAACCGATTCACTCTCGATTTGAAGACACCAAGATTGTAACCATCAGGGAAAACCCACTCAGGCAACGCATTCCACAACCTAGACGTTCTTATCACAAATGTGGAGTCAAATCTCTTCGTTTGCGTTTTTGGAACATCAACCATGAAACGATGCCGCCCTTTTGTGGA
This sequence comes from Ectropis grisescens, assembly GCA_017562165.1. Lineage (NCBI taxonomy): Eukaryota > Metazoa > Arthropoda > Insecta > Lepidoptera > Geometridae > Ectropis > Ectropis grisescens. The sequence goes on along the minus strand of CM029787.1, from coordinate 17,303,542 downwards.
ACGAGAATTCCGATAGAAGAAAGGGCAAGGTGGTATTAGATCATGCAGATCAGTTGCACACTCTCCGAAGTGTATCCGATAAAAAACCGATAAGCTAGCGATTTTGCGGCGATGATCAAGACTTTGAAGTCTTCCTTTATTGACTATCCTTCCTTTCCCTTCCATTCCTTTATTCCGGGCAGAGCTTGTTTAAACAAAACTAAAATATAATGAGACCTTACACTACGCTACATACCTAACTAAGTACTTACAATAAGCACATCTGAATTATCCATAGGCCAATGAAGGTTTTTTTATAGCATATAGTGACGAGACGACCAGGATATGTGTCTGATGGTAAGCAACATACCTGCCATATAACAGCACAGCAACATGCTGCTATTGGAGCATGAAACGTCCAAATCATTACCTAGCGCTGCACTGCGCTCGTCACCTAGAGATCTAAGGTGTTATATCTCTAAGCTCTGTAAAAAATAATCAAGATGTTCAAGCCCACTACCAGTCGGAAGCGTACCCAGCATGCTGGCGGCATCACCACGCTGAATGGCAATGCTTATGCGTTCGGCCGAATAAACGCCAGAATTTTGGTCTCGCGTCGCGTCGACCAAGCGCTCGGAAAGGCTTTACTATTTACTTTTTTTGTGTGTACATATAATAGATACCTATATTATTGTGTTGTAAGAGGATGGATTATTTAATTAATTGATAGTACACTTTGGCAAATACGCGGGTGAAACCGGAGGGCGTAGCCATCATTGAGCATAGCATGGCCATCTTGAAATGCGTCAGCATTTCTGAATGGCTAATGGTCATGGTCCCGAGTTTACCCGAACATTTCTTATCATTCCCGAGCGTGACGCTAGAATTCAATTCACAGCCTGTAATAATCTGTGTAGCGCGCTAAAATAAGCGCGCTAATTTTACTTCAAAAACTTATAAAAATAATAGTAAATTAAATGGATAGGTATAGGTGATTTGAGTGTATGTGACGTCAAACAAACTCAAAGAGCTAAGAATGATGTTACTATGTTAAGATATGTAGGGAGCACTTATAGCAGTAAAAGATTCATGAATACTTAATCGGTTCATTTCATATTTCTATCCCAGCGGGGTTCTCACCCGTTTAAAGTTAGGTTTAGTGAGATAGACAGATGAATTAACAGACTGTAATCTGGATTTACATCTTAAGGTTAAGATTATAATGTCAGCTTTCGCTTGGTATCTTGTGCAAAGTCAAGCATTTATGAAGCGAAAACTTTTTAGCCGTGTTGAGTTTTGGTTGGGGAAAATTTCATGGGTTTGTGTCACGGACTTACTAATGTAGGGCGGTGGCAGCGTAGCGTTGGAGTGGTGGTGGAGCAGCGGAGTGGAAGTTGCAGGTTCGCGCTGACACCGCACCGTGTCAGGAGACCGAGACTTATAGCTTTGTATGGGCGCCAGTTCGCGCCGCGACCGCGACACGTGTTTCGTGACATGGGTCTTGGTCTCCGGTCGCGGTCTCGGCGCGAACTGGCGCCCATACAATTCTATAATGTCAAGTCCCTGTCGTGGTCTCCTGTCGCGGTCTCATGTCGCGGTATCAGCGCCAACCTTTACAGAGCACAGGCCCTTGAGCAAAATTTATGGATCGTATGATACAGCAAGAGACCTATGTAGGATGATAGAAGGGTATTAATAAAATAATAATATTCAGCACTATGCTGGCATTGGCGACTGGCCTTGTGGCTTAGTGGGTAGTAGCTCTGCCTGCGAAGCCGAGGGTCGTGGGTTCGATCCCCCACCCAGTGCAAATATTTGTGTGATGAATTCAAATGTTTGTACTGTGTCTGGGTGTTTCTATGTATAATAAGTATGTATTTACAACTATATAAGTATTATATCAGCTATCTGGCCGCCATATTACAAGCTTTGCTTAGTTTGGGGTCAGATGGTGCTGTGTGTGAATTGTCCACCAGTATTTATATTTTATTTATTTATTTGAAAGCTGTCCAACTGAGTGCAAATTGAAGAGAGGGGGTTCCAACTCTCGCTCTTTTTAACGCATGATTTTTGTACGGCATTGCGAAATAATGGATTAGAACAAGTATTGAAACTATAAAAAATTATATATTTTTTTTTTATTGGTTTTGTCGGAAAAATTCATGATTTTCCGACGATGTTCAGGGTAAATTTAGTCATTTGATTATGTACGGCATTGGTTCCATACAGTTTCAATACCTGTTCTAATCCATTATTCCGCGATGCCGTACAAAAATCATGCGACAAGAAGGAAATAGCGAAGGTCGCAACCCCCCCCGTCTTCAATTTGCTTGCAGTTGGACAGCTTTCAAATGCCGGCATAGTGCTGAATCCTATTATTTTATATCCTATCAACCTACATAGGTCTCCTGCTGTATCATATGACCCATACATTTTGTTCACGAGCCTGTAGTTTGTCTATTAGACAATTGTGGATTAGTGTAATCTTATGAGCTCGCGTTTAATTTGCAAATAATTTAACTGTTGTTCATTGACGTAAATTCATTTAGGTACAGGAAATGTCGCTTCGCATTGTCATTTCACCCGGTTGATCCTAGTAGTCCTACTAATAATATAAATGGCAAAGTTTGGATGTTTGTTGTTCAACCACTTCGAAACGGCTAAATGGAACGAACTGAAACAAGAATAGTCTAGAATAGCACCTATCACATAGACTCTTCAGATGATTCAGACTATGTGATAGGTGCTATTCTAGACTATTCTTGTTTCCGTTCGTTCCGTTTAGCCTTTCGACGTGATTGAACAACAAATATCCAAACTTTGCCATTTATATTATTAGTAGGACTAGTAGGATCAACCGGGTGAAATGACAAAGCGAAGCGACATTTCCTGTACCTAAATGAATTTCTGCGTCTTTTCAACGCGGGAATATAACATAAACGGGAACTAAGCAAGTAAAACTCCGGTGCTCTGCTAGTAATCCATATAGCATAATATCCTATAATGTTTGCGGAAGCAGATTTTTTTTAAATGGAACCCAGGGCATGTTGTTAGTTAACAGTGCCCATAAAAGGCAAAACACA